>JANAVB010035417.1:10192195-10705954 GCA_029216955.1 Iris pallida
GTTAGAGAGAGTGAGAGATTGGAGCATAGAGAGAATGGAATTAGAGAGAGTTAGAGAGAGTGTTAGATGTAGAGAGTGAAGAATAAGAAGGGGGTGGAGTAGGCTGCTGCCAATGGCAGCAGCATGGAGCAGCATATTAGCAGCCCCAAGCCGGTCCCTAAGCTGTCCAAAATAGTCCCATATTCCAGCCCCAAACAGCCCCTTAAATCAGCCATTTAGCCCCCTAAATGACAGCCCAAATCAGCCTTAAACCTGTCATAAAACAGTCCCATATCAGCCCTATATTACCCCCCCAAAATCAGCATAATAGCAGTCCCAAATCAGTCCAAAAATAGCCCCTATGTTCCATTCAATTCAGCCCAAAACAGCCCCTATTAGCAGTCCTATTAGCCCCAATTTCACCCACATGGACAGCCCTATAACCCCACATATGAGCCCCTATTTGGACAGCCATATCACCCTATATTCAGCCACATTTCAGCCCCATATCATCCCTTGATTCACTCATTCATTCACATGTTTCATCCACCCATTTCTTCATTCATCCTCCTACTCATCCATTCATTAATCCTACATCATTCATCCATTCCCTCTTCACAATTTCAGTCCATCCATACTTCATTTCAAATCTACATTCATCCATACATTTCCATTCATTCTCTCCCCCATACATTCATGCATTCCATTTCATTCATCTGTCTTCCATTCATTCACTCTTTCATCCATTCATTTTCTATTCAATATATATACCATTTAAGCCCCATGTTGCCCCACAAATTGATCCCCTAGATGACCTATATAAACCCTTAGTTAGTGCCTAGTTGAGTGGTGTCTAGTATGGGTTGAGTATCTAGTTGGAGGGATTAGTGAGTGTTGGTGTTAGCTTGATGTTTGGGTTAGTATTAGTAGTGAGTTGGTTAAGTTAATGTCCTAACTAAGTTAGTATCCTAGTAGACTAGTTGGAGGACTAACCTAGACACTAGGAGAGTATGGGAGAGTGAACTAGGAAGGTTGGTAGAGAGTAGGGTGTGGTATCTCAATATACCATAGCGTATCATGACGATATCCTAAGGTAATGTTGAGATAACTAACATGACCATAAGATGGATTAGATGTCCTAGAACCCTAGATTTCTTGGTTGGTAAACCCTAGATAGGATAGTATATAGCTACCCTAAGAAGCTTAGGCTAGTATCCTGAGATCTAGAGGGATTTTCTTTGTAATGGGCAAGGTATTGGTATTTACCTTATGAAGGATAAATGTAGGTAATAGGGTATTGTTAAGATATTGAGTTTGACTTCTAAGATAGGCTTAGAAATAGGTTGTCTTGGTAGGTAATGACTAGATGAGGATAGTTTAGGCTAGTCTTGACCTCCGTTGACCAAGAGTTGACTTTTTGACCGAAAGTCAACTTCAAGTCAACACTTGACTTAGAATTGACCGAAACCAAACCAGAGTTGACCAGTTGACTGAAAATCAACTCCTAGTCAACATTTGACTAGTTTGACCTAGGGTTGACCCAGGGTTGACTCAGTATTGACCATAGTTTACCAGAGTTGACTTTTTGACCAAAAGTCAACTATAAGTCAACCATTGACCCATATTGACCTAGTTTGACTTGGTTTGACCTAGTTTTGACTTAGACTTGAATATCATGACTATAATAGCTTTTTTATCATTATTAAACCCTGTTTGGACTCATGGCATCTCATCTATAGGTCTGTGATTACTCTGAGCGTCTGTTCACTTTATCAGCTCAGGACCACAGGCGAGTACATTCACTGATAATTTTTATTGTCTTGATATCTGCTATATCCGATTCAGTTGTAGTGTCTTACTTGATTTCCAGACATGATATTTCACGGACTAGTATATGTCGGATCCTGTCATGAGATGTTGTTCCCGGATTACTTGGTATATTGGTACAAGACTCGACTTGTTACTTGTACTTGTATAGACATAGACTTGGGAGTGGACTGATCACCTACTTTTGAATCTCGTGTCATGACGTGTTATGTCCGGATCCTTTATACTATTCGGGTATGGGGAGTTTATTAGTGGTTGTGTGATCAAAATCCCTACTTGTTCTTCACACTTGTTACTTGTCCATAGCAACTTGGTCATAACTTTCCATGGTGACCGGCCTTATTCTTCACACTTGTTACTTCACACTTGTTACTTGTTCGTAGCCGGTCAGATGGAAAATCTGAACATGTTTTTTTCCAAGCCGATCACATAACGCACTAATAATTCAAGGCACCTTTTATATTTATTTATCATAGGAAGCTAAGTTCTGTTCGGGAGGGTTACAACCCCGGTCCTTGTTTGGTTTAAGGGTTGTAACTCGGCTTCTTAATGGTTCCCAAGTCATCCTATATATATACATATTGTTATCCTATTCAGTACTCACATCTTGATATATATATTTCATGTTGATTTGTCTAGTATTTCATTACACTGTTTCTTATAGAATTTGTCAATTCATATGGAACTGTTATTAGTGTTTGTAATTGCTCATTTTCCTGACAGGATACCGTTGATATTTTACAGATATTTCTGAGGCAGATTGTCCGACCTATTATGGGGACGGGTTAGATGGAGTAGACAATGTCACGACCCGCACCGACTGTGAGGGTACGAGTACGTAACAGCGTCCAGCCTACGCCGCAGTGTCGGCGGTAGAACGTTGTCCTAGGTTACTATATAATCAACAACTCGCACAATTATATAATGTACTTGTCAAATCTCAACTCCGATCGGAGGACAAGTATAGATATAATGGAATCTCAATCACAGTCTAAGCACGATATAATAACACAGAAGATTATAACTAAGACTGTATATAACAATAAAACTAACTATTAAAATAATATAATCTCCAACAAACTCAAAACAACATATCTCAACTTAATTACAATCAAGTTCTAAAACATGAAATCTAAACCAAGTCACTAGCTAATCTCCCGATCACTCCTGAGTGTCGGGGCCAAAGGTAGCTAATCCCTCGTTAGGTCTATAATGAGTAGGGCAAGTATCCTCAGGGCAATCATCTGTAAAATTTCAACAGGTCCAGTCAGGACAGGAACGAGCACAATCTCATCTAGAAAACTCAAGTAAATGACAGATAACTATAAAGCAGTTATAGACAGTTGTATTGATGAACATGACAGTTTATATTCAGGTGATGGTATAAAGAGACAGATAAGGTACAAGGAAAGTAAGTAACTAAACAAGAGAAGAAATCATGGCAATAAAGACTGTAAAATAAAATCTAGCTGAACTAGAGTAACATGATGAGTCCAGATAGTATAATATAAGTCGAGTGTAATCCCAATGTGAGTCTAATACAAGATGAGTCGAATGTGATTCTAATCATTGTTCTAATAAGGTGATTCGAATAAGGTGGAGCGAATAATGATTCACATGATGTTTTAACAATGATTCGAATAAATTCTCCAAGTGTGTTTTAAAATACTTAGATAGACATGTAAACGGCTATGGGTAAATCCGGCACATCACACACTGATCAAGTGAGAGATGGCTATCGTTCGAATATCATTCACAGGGGTGGTTCGAATAGTGGGAATGTTCACATGTCTAATCAAGTATTTCTCATCCCATCTAATACAAATGAATCCAAAATCCGACACATCAATCGAATACAAGTCCAACCAGCACATAAAGATGCGAATGGGTGGTTCGAATAGTGATTCGTATAGTGATTCAAATAATAGAGGCAAGACGAGTAAGTATGTGTGTCGTATACATGGATTCAGTAATAACAAATCGTGTTTGAAACAGAGAATCACATACAACTAACAAGAACTGAAGTACAGTAATTGACAAGTAAATGAGAGAACTATCAAAGAATGTACTCGCCTGCTACTCTGAAAAGAGTAGTGTAATATCAGATGTCTGCACCGGAGTCACAATGTCCTAAACAGAGCAACATGGGTTATAATATGTTTAAAATAAGGTAAATGAAGTCTACGATGCAATATACATAATTTCTAGGTCAAACTAGGTCAAAGTCAACTTAGTCAAACTTGGTCAAAAGCCCATCTAGGGTTTTGGGTTAAATAGGCTATCTAGGGTTTAGACTAAAATAGACTATTTAGATGGTAACTTGGTATAGCCCAAACTTACACTATCTAAATCACCTAACCTTATATGTCAATATCACTTATGTCCCCGTATATCCTACCCTCAAAACATAATCTATTGCATATACAATATATCTCATGGCATAACATAATACACAAGATATTTCTCCTTATCCACTACCATCGTACCATAATACCCATATATACTATTATTCATATGTAACAGATAATACCCACAAAATATATAGACATATAAAGTATAGTCATTAGGCTTAACAAACATGTATATAACCACATACAAACAACTGAACCCTCACAAGGGTCTGGACACTTAGATGAAAGGGAAAACTGAGCTTTGTAAGTGTAAGCTAAGAAGATTTGACTGAACCTAATGCAGAACAATAATGTGTCTGAACAGGGTGTAGGTTGAAATTCGAATGTAATATAATGAGTGACATGAAGATTGGTGTCACATTGGACTGAACGAGGAAGATTCTAAAGTAACTGGGCATATGGCATAAGTCATGAGCATTCAAGGATGCAGAGCAAAGGGGGTATGGGTCTGCACTAATGAAGTGATCAGCAAAACCATAAATAGGGCAGTAGACTAATGTCTAAACTAAGGGCATGGCAATAGATGGCAGAACATCACATGGATATGTGATTGAACTTCAAGGATTGCACTAATGATTTAGGAGTGATGGAGAATGATCAACAAAAGGAATTTGATGAAACTCTGAATCATTATAATAGGTAAGGAGGTTGTCCTCTGAAAATGGCTGATATATGTAAGGCCAAATAGGGAATGGCCAAGATGCAGTGGATGCAAATAGGTAATGTCCAGTAAATACAAGTAAAGGGGCAGAGCTCTATGTAGGATAGTGCTCAAATGATTTTATATGCTATGACTGGTACACATGTCAAGGGCTGATACAAATGCAACCACATCATGAGCTAACCTCTAACCCATACTAATGCACACCTCTCACAAGGCCATGCCCAAACAATCGATCCCAACCTCTGATATTAAAACCCAAATTGAAACACAGTCCAGGTATATGACAATTTTCTTATAGCAGACCTCACACACAAAACTCTTGGCACTGGCCAGTGGCTAGTGTCCTGCTATTGCTGCTACTGCAGCATACTGGTGCTACTGTCCTGTGGCTACTCCATTCCATACCAAGGCTCAAGCCGACCCAAAAACCATTCTCTCAACACAGGAACAAATAACTTAGCATCTCCACAACACGTAATCATCTGATATGAACTTCTCTGAACATGTATCATCCCCAAACACTCAAGCACAACCTCCATTACTGCCTACCTCCTCCCCTTCACCAACTGTCCCAACACATCTATCCTACACCAATGATTGAACTACAAAAACTTACAAATGACACATATGGACTAAAATGATGTTAGGAAAAGACTGAAACAAATCCCTCTAACTACCCTCTACTATTACCATTACATTCAACACTCATATATTTACATTCCAACCTACTATGCAACCCACATTTCAGTTTTTACCAATTTAGTCCTAAGTTCACTGGTTAGGGTGCAAGTGTCCAAAAAACAGTGAAGTGAGTGTGCTGGTATGATATGAATAGTGAATGAACTAAGTGTCAAGTGAAGGGGTGAACCAATTCGACACAGGGGACAGAAAACTTGTCTGAACATTAAATCCAAATAGACTTACCAATATGCATCTATTGAAGGGACACAGTATGACAGAGACTAATGTGAGGGCTGAACTAAATATGAAAATATCTAAGCAATTAAGGAAATAAAAGGACATACAATGTATCAGATGTGAGTCCAGGTAATGTGTCATGTGTCACAGGTTTTAGGGTATCAGCTAACAGTGTGTGTGAGATTGAAATATTAGGAAACAGGGTTCATATTAACAGTTCACAATCCAGTGTAAGCAGGAACAGTCCAAAGTGATTTCGAACTAAGATTAGACACCAATCATGGACCCTACATGTTGCAAAAACCTAGATAACTATTGATGAATCATTCATGATAACTAATCTTCAATAATTCAGTTTAAAAAAAATAATTGAATCTCAGCAAAATTAATCAGTGATCAAGTATCAGGGAAACCAATTTTTAAACCCAAACCAAATCGAAAATCCAACCAAACATTCGTGTGTCGGGGAGTATAGACATGGGGACATGTTATGCACATCCATGTGTCCCAACGTGTCCAGGAATCGGGACACGAAGTGTCCAAGAAATGGAATGCCCATACTGTCAGAACTGGCAGTTATGGCTATCTCGTGCAGGCAGTACTCGACCTCGTGGACACGACACAGGGTGCCATTGGCCACGTGCTCGTGTCCACGTGTTCGCCAAGTATAGGGGACGTGTCCAAGTGTCTGTCTTATGTCCAAGTCGTGTCAGTACGCGTGTGTGAGTGCGTATCAGTGAGGTCGTGTGTGCACAGGTAATACAAAGTCAGTGCAGGCTCGATTCCTTCGCGCACAGTCGACGAGATTCCACAAAATTTTGTGGGTAGGATGTCAGTCATTAGGACAACATGTCTACCAAGTTTTGTGACCTGAGTCGTTGTGTCGTGTCCGCTAGGACACCCAAGCAGCAGGGCACTGCACGGGCACAGTGCGGTGCCTCGTGCACGAGGTACGTATCCGTTTTGGATACAAAAAATCCACAGAATCGTGCTCAGTCATATACATTCATGATCTACACATTATTAGCTACCCAAATATATATTTTATTTTGAAAACCAAGAACGAAAAGTTCTAAGAGACATTTCGTCGAACACCTATGTACATACGTTGATACGTGTCCGATACGGACACCAAACGGACACAACATCCACCCAAATTCTAGGGACAGCTAGGGGACTCCTAGATCTAGCCCTAAATGCAAAAAAAACAGAATTAAAATACAATTTAAGGGATTTTACCTATAGATGCAAAAAGCTTGAAAAAGCTCCAAATGGGGGATTCCTCCTTGCTAGCCAAAAGCTCCCAAATTGTTCTAAAGCTGGGATTAAACTCCAAAATCAGAAAATAGGAGAGTATTAGGCTCTAATGCAAGAAACTAGAGTAGAAAAAGATTTAAAATGGAGAATCTATGGAATGGAAAAGAATGGACAAACCTTTCTTTTTCCTATGTGCTCTTTCAATACAAAAGAGGCAAGAACTAATTAGGAGATTATTTATAGGGAAGGGATGACCTAGTGGCTGGTCATAAAGGAAAGAATTAGGGTTAGGGTTTCACTAATGGGCTATGGGCCAAGTTGCACTAGCTAACTAGCTCAAGTCCTTAGCCTTTGGTCCAATACAAAAATCCTCCTACTCTCTTCATGAAACTTAGCCAACTTAAGTTAACCAAGACCAACTTGAGTTAGATTAGGGTCCATACCTTGTTAGCTAAGTCACCAAAGTCAAGGTCAAAGTCTAGGACAGTCTCTTAAGTCACAGCTAACAAAAAGTCAAATTAACAATCACCAATACAATAAATCCTAAAATAATTCAAAGGGGCCAAATGACCAAAATATCCTCATGCTCAAAAGTGAAAATAAATCATCCTAATGACGTGGTCAGGCTCTAGGTCAGGCAGCCCCTCAGGTTACACTAGCAAAGTATCAAAATCACAAGCCATGACTTAAAACAGTTTTTAAATAGTTTAAAATGATTAAAAATCACCAAAACTCATGATGTAAAATAATATTAATGAATAATAATTATAATTACAAAATTTCAAAATTATCCTCATTTCAGAAACTGGGTGTTACAATCCTACCCCCCTTAGAAAAATTTCATCCTCGAAATTTAAGTCGGTCGTACTCCTTCTAGGTCAACCACCCACAATCAAAGTCTCTAAGCAATTTCTAACTCATACAATTTGAAGAATAATATATAGTAGTCATATTAGATCAAAACAGTCCCATGGTATCAAATGCAAGCAATATAGGGTGTTCTGCTGAAAAGATAAAGAAGCAGCAAATCATTAAGGTGTAGGACAGTCTACCATCCTATATGAAACTGGTAAGGACAACTAGGGTTTAATTATGAAGGGTTACCATTCCAAAGATGATCAAAATCGAAAGTTTAAGGCATGAGTGTCAATAGCATTGAAATCCAATAACACAATATATATAAAAGGAGATTTAGTCCCGGCACGATCTAAGTTGATCAATTTCAGGATAAATCGAAGTTTAGTCAAGATGGAGAACGAGGCCATTAAAGTCTGAGCACGAGTATCCAAGATTTGATATCCATGTCACAATTGAATTAATTCAATTGAATAAGACCCCAAACACTGGATGATAAGGAGGATGACCCGGTCGACTGGTCATGATCAAAGAATTAGAATTTAAAGGATGATGCAAGGATATAGAAATAAGTCAATTTTCTCCTTTGGATAGGGAAACTAAATGTGATACCTTGGGTTGATCTATCAAGTACAGTGTCTTTTCTTTCTGAAATATGTGAAAGGCAAAACAATAAAGAGTTCAAAGACGATGCTATTAAGTACAATACGTGGTTCATAGGCGATGGAGATAATTCAAAAAAAATTGTCGAAGCTGTCGTGGATGAGACTCTAGGGCAAATTTAAACTATGTCTCCCTCCACATAGAATAATATATAAAAAGCGAACCAAAGTGCAATAGGTTGATCAGACCATCATGCACCGGTTCTGATTAGACAATATGTTAGTGGGTGCCAGCCCCCAATAAAATATGTCATGATCAAGCTCGAAAAAGATAAGCTTGCAAAACTGGTGCTAAATTAGCAACATAAGATAGACAAAATATAAGTAAGGATAAGGATGAAGGAAGTTAATAGTCTAAGATCCTTTAAACATCAAGGAGAGAGGGTAAATCAAAACAAGAGGAAAATGATTTTCAAATCGAAGTTCATAATGAGATTCTCAAGGGTCGTCCAGGAATCTCTCAAGGAATTCTAAGTGTGATTGAGTACCTCTCCGTTAAAGCCTATCTCTCAATCCTATTGCAGGCTCGCAGCAGCACAACTAAGTCGCTGTACTACCACGATATCGCACTATTGCGACTCTCGACCTGCATGGGCCACCACTAAAAACGTGTCACGACCCGCACCCACTGTGAGGGTACGAGTACGTAACAGCGCCCAGCCTACGCCGCAGTGTCGGCGGTAGAACGCTGTCCTAGGTTACTATCTAATCAACAACTCATGCAATTATATAATGTACTTGTCAAATCTCAACTCTGAACGGAGGACAAGTATAGATATAATGGAATCTCAATCACAGTCTAAGCACGATATGATAACACAGAAGATTATAACTAAGACTGAATATAACAATAAAACTAACTACTAAAATAATATAATCTCCAACAAACTCAAAACAACATATCTCAACTTAATTACAATCAAGTTCTAAAACATGAAATCTAAACAAAGTCACTAGCAAATCTCTCGATCACTCCTGAGTGTCGGGGCCAAAGGTAGCTAATCCCTCGTCAGGTCCATAATGAGTAGGGCAAGTATCCTCAGGACAATCATCTGTAAAATTTCAACAGGTCCAGTCAGGACAGAAACGAGCACAATCTCATCTAGAAAACCCAAGTAAATAACAGATAACTATAAAGCAGTTATAGACAGTTGTATTGATGAACATGACAGTTTATATTCAGGTGATGGTATAGAGAGACAGATAAGGTACAAGGAAAGTAAGTAACTAAACAAGAGAAGAAATCATGGCAATAAAGACTGTAAAATAAAATCTAGCAGAACTATAGTAACATGATGAGTCCAGACAGTACAATATAAGTCCAATGTAATTCCAATGTGAGTCTAATACAAGATGAGTCGAATGTGATTCTAATCATTGTTCTAATAAGGTGATTCGAATAAGGTGGTGTGAATAATGATCCACATGATGTTATAACAATGATTCGAATAAATTCTCCAAGTGTGTTTAAAATACTTAGATAGACATGTAAACGGCTATGGGTAAATCCGACACATCACGCACTGATCAAGTGAGAGATGGCTATCGTTCGAATATCATTCACAGGGGGTGGTTCGAATAGTAGAAATGTTCACATGTCTAATCAAGTATTTCCCCGCCCATCTAATACAAATGAATCCAAAATCTGACACATCAATATCGAATACAAGTCCAACCAGCACATGAAGATGCGAATGGGTGGTTCGAATAGTAATTCGTATGGTGATTCGAATAATAGAGGTAAGACGAGTAAGTATGTGTGTTGTATACATGGATTCAGTAATAACAAATCGTGTTTGAAACAGAGACTAACTAGAACTAAAGTACAGTAATTGACAAGTAAATGAGAGAACTATCAGAGAATGTACTCGCCTGCTACTCTGAAAAGAGTAGTGTAATATCAGATGTCTGCACCGGAGTCACAATGTCCTAAACAGAGCAACATGCGTTATAATATGTTTAAAATAAGGTAAATGAAGTCTACGATGCAATCTACATGATTTCTAGGTCAAACTAGGTCAAAGTCAACTTAGTCAAACTTGGTCAAAAGCCCATCTAGGGTTTTGGGTTAAATAGGCTATCTAGGGTTTAGACTAAAATAGACTATTTAGATGGTAACTTGGTATAGCCCAAACTTACACTATCTAAATCACCTAACCTTATATGTCAATATCACTTATGTCCCCGTATATCCTACCCTCAAAACATAATCTATTGCATATACAATATATCTCATGGCATAACACAATACACAAGACATTTCTCCTTATCCACTACCATCCTACCATAATACCCATATATACTATTATTCGTATGTAACACATAATACGCATAAAATATATATACATATAAAGTATAGTCATTAGGCTTAACAAACATGTATATAACCACATATAAACAACTGAACCCTCACAAGGGTCTGGACACTTAGATGAAAGGGAAAACTGAGCTTTGTAAGTGTAAGCTAAGAAGATTTGACTGAACCTAATGCAGAACAATGATGTGTCTGAACAGGGTGTAGGTTGAAATTCGAATGTAATATAATGAGTGACATGAAGATTGGTGTCACATTGGACTGAACGAGGAAGATTCTAAAGTAACTGGGCATATGGCATAAGTCATGAGCATTCAAGGATACAGAGCAAAGAGGGTATGGGTCTGCACTAATGAAGTGATCAGCAAAACCATAAATAGGGCAGTAGACTAATGTCTAAACTAAGGGCATGGCAATAGATGGCAGAACATCACATGGATATGTGATTGAACTTCAAGGATTGTGTGAGACCCGTCTCACTGTATCAGTATTTTATACGGATATATGTTTATTTGAGCCGTATTTTGTATTTCTCGATTTGTGTGATATTTTAAAAAAATTTCCAAGATATAGGAATTTCATGACTTGGTTTAACTTGGACTTGGTTTTATTTGGTTCGGTTCCACTTTGACTTGGTTTGGTTTAGTTTGGTTCTTTATGAGATGAGGTGTATGGCTTAGATTTAGTGGAGAGGAATGAATGGTGGAGATCACTTGAGCTTATTATATAAGCCACTTTTCTCTCTCCCTTCTCATTTCACCCTCATTCATTTCTTTTCCACCAAACCCTAGCCATTGGAGAGAGAGACAAGTACACCTTGCCGAATGTTGGACGATTTCTATTTCGTTTGTTCCATTCTCTTTGTTGTTACATTCTAAACATGTTTAGAACTTGAAGTTTTCTATTTTGTTGGCTAGATTGTTGTAGATCTAACTTTGAAGCAAATTCGGTTTTCATGGGTTTTGATCTGGTAAACTTGTATATTCTTGCTAGTTGATGGTTCCATGTTGTAGAAAATTTCATTCTACCCCAAATTGACCTATGGAAGTCCAAATTTGGACTCCGGATTGAAGTTTGGTGGCGTGGAGAAGCCATGGTATTTTCCCCATGGACATCTCCTCTGTGGGAAGCCATCATTTGCATTTTTGGCTTACATGCGAGCTTGCTGGCATTTTGGAGTCGCATGCACATATGGGTATTTTGTGTTGGCCGCATATGGAATTATTTCAGTTGACCGCATGTAACTTATTAGCTTGCATTAATATTTGTATAGCAATAATGATGAGCCGCATAGGTTGTAGCAATAGCATTAAATGCAGGCTCGCACTTTTGCATGTAACTTGCATTAAATATTTGTCCTCAGTATTTCTTTAGTATTAATACTTGCTCTCCATTTCCATTTGAGCCGCATGGAAAGGAGCTACAGGGCTTGGGCATCTGCATTAAATGCATGCTTGCATTTTTTATTAAGTAAATAGTGAGCCGCATAGGCTTTAAAGAAAGCATTTAATGCACTTTTCTTAAATGCATATTTTTCCCATGTATTTTCCTAAGGCATCTCCTGAGCTAGCCGCATAGGCTAAGGGAGAGAGAGAGAGCATTTAATGCATTAATTCTTTCATGCATATTTTCATGCAAATTTTCCATGCACATCCTGAGCTAGCCGCATAGGCCACTCTAACAGTGAGCCGCATGAAAGCATCAATGTGGTATGCAATGCTAGCATACGTTCAAAAAAAAGAAGGCCATGCATGTGTTGATTTCTTAAAGGCATGTATTATTAATGCTTTACTTAAATGCATTTAGTACAGGACCATGCATTAGTTAGCTTTCTTAGCTTTCTTAGCTTTCTTAGTGCATGCATTATTCTAATGCATAGTTTAAATGCATTAATGCATACGTAGGACCATGCTTGGCCGCATGGTTATTCTATTGGATCCGCATGGTTATTCTATTGGAGCCGCATAAGGAATTATTTAATATTAGTTGCTTGTTTGCATTCTCATGCAAGCAAACCGCATGGCCATTATTTATTTATTTATTTATTTAATTGTTTGTATTTTTTTTATGCAAGCAAATGTGAGGGTGGGCCGCATGGATATTTACAGCATTAATAATTACTTGATGCAGAGCCGCATGGCCTTGGCCATTAAATATTATTAATTGTATGTTAAAATTTTGCATGGAATCTAAGGCGAGCCGCATAGGCTCCCTTCCTCCACTATCTAATATTTTGGCCACGTGAGCCCCTCTTTTACTGGCAGTCATCATTTCATCGTTTGGCCACGTGCCCTTTCCTTTGTTTAAGTGGAAGCTTGTATTTATTGTGGGTCCCACTCTTTTTGTCTTTTTCTGATTTGCATGAATATTTCTTGCTGGCCGCATGGCCCCTTTAGTTATTTTCTGGCCGCCTAAGCTTTGGCTGGCCGCATGGGTGGCCTCCCACTCTCTTTGACCGCATGTTTGTTCTCCCACTTTTGGACCGCATGGGTCCCACTTTGATTGTTTAAATGTTTTATTTGCCTGAATTATGGTCAGAATTTCTTTCCACTCCCAACATGAAAATTGTAGAGTTTCTCCTTGGCTTCAAGAATATATATATTATTAATATATTATTATTTAATTGTACAAGTTTTTTCCTTCTTTAATAAATGACATGACACGACGATGACCCGTAGTGGTGCACTTTTGAAATGAACTTGACATGATATTCTTGACATGATATTCTTGACTTGATAATTGACAGTGATAACTTGACATGATAATTCTTGATAGTGGCCCGTCGTGGCACACTCTTGATAAGTAATAATGATAATGATAGTGGCCCGTCGTGGCGCACTCCTGACAAGAATTAATTAGTATCCTGACACTGTGGGTGTTGTATTGAATGTGCTTGTATAAGCTACCGTCAAGTCTTGCATCATGTCTAGGACATGAATTCCTGATTTTCTACGGTCAGGGATTCATATTGAATCTGGCTAGGTTAATGACTAGATTGATCAAGTAGTTCATGGAGAGACTTTCCCAGTTACCTGTTGCCCCTTTGATCCCGGCTATATATATATATATATATATATATATATATATATATATATATATATATATATATATATATATATATATATATATATATATACATGGGATTTGTTGCTATCCGTCGAGATGAGCGCACTTCCAGCCCGCCGTCGAGTGTGGTACCTTAGAACACATGTATCTTACTACAGTGTGTCTGCTATATCATGCTATCTTTTTCTTTTCTTTGCTGGGGTCACTCAGGTAGTAACAAACGGGTAATTGGACTTGGAAGAATCTCGCTGCATCTTGCTAGTAACTAGGCTTGTGATAACCCTAGTTAGTTAATGTAGAAAGCCGTAGGCAATGATTGGCCGTGATTGTTGGATGGAGTCCAATCTGTCTAGTCTTGTCTTGATCTTGTTCATGATTGTTACATGTCCTGTTTTTTTATTTTATCTTGCCGATAAATGGTGGGAGAAACCAAGTTCTGTTCAGACGAAGGGTTACAACCTTGGTCCTTGTTTGGTTTACGGGTTGTAACCTGGTTATCTGAATAGTCCCCTGGTTATCTCATCGTATATCACCTTCCTAGTTCTATTTATTTAACATGTTCTCCAGTTTACTTTATGCTCAATGATGATTTACTTACTGTCTTCCTATGATCGGGATGAGTGCATTGGTACTGCACAAATCTCGATCCTCCTTTACTTATTTGCTTGTTGATTGCTAATGATTGCTGGTTTTTAGTTCCTAGTTCGGCCTCCTTTGTGGTACTTGCTATTTGGGGTCTGACCCCACTGGTTTTGCATGGCCAGGTTCTGATAAAAGAGCCCGAAGGATCTACCGTACCATCTACTCGATGGTGACCAGCCGGAGCACCAGAGTGCCTCAGTGGGTTTCTTCTTCATTCTTCCACTGATATGTAAATTCTCCTCTTGTAACGTTTAGCCCCGAGCACGTGTTTAGCTCGTGTTTTGGTATTTTCCTTGATATTGTAGCCTACGGGCATAAACATGATATGTGTATTCTAGACTATAGCTAGTCCTTATCATGTATGACTAATACTCTAGCTAGTCCTCAGTTCTGTGGTACTGGCTTCATGATCAGTCATGTATATATGGTTCGGGACGCCTTACTATTGTATGTATGATGATCGTGCTCTTTGCTCTTGTACAATTGCCTGTGATTGAGATACCTAGGATTGTTAAACCTTAGGATTGACTGATGGCTTGTAGAGTAACCCCCATGTCTTGACAGCTTATACGTGATTTCAGAGTATTAACGTACTTTGGGATTGCGTAGCTGGCTATGTCTGCCCCTGCTCTCCGGTATTCTGGTTCTGGGGCGTGACAGATTGCACTAATGATTTAGGAGTGATGGAGGATGATCAACAAAAGGAATTTGATGAAACTCTGAATCATTATAATAGGTAAGGAGGTTGTCCTCTAGAAATGGCTGATATATGTAAGGCCAAATAGGGAATGGCCAAGATGCAGTGGATGCAAATAGGTAATGTGCAGTAAATGCAAGTAAAGGGGCAGAGCTCTATGTAGGATAGTGCTCAAATGATTTTATATGCTATGACTGATACACATGTCAAGGGCTGATACAAATGTAACCACATCATGAGCTAACCTCTAACCCATACTAATGCACATCTCTCACAAGGCCATGCCCAAACAATCGATCCCAACCTCTGATATTAAAACCCAAATTGAAACACAGTCCAGGTATATGACAATTTTCTTATAGCAGACCTCCCACACAAAACTCTTGGCACTGGCCAGTGGCTAGTGTCCTGCTATTGCTGCTACTGCAGCATACTGGTGCTACTGTCCTGTGGCTACTCCATTCCATACCAAGGCTCAAGCCGACCCAAAAACCATTCTCTCAACACAGGAACAAATAACTTAGCATCTCCACAACACGTAATCATCTGATATGAACTTCTCTGAACATGTATCATCCCCAAACACTCAAGCACAACCTCCATTACTGCCTACCTCCTCCCCTTCACCAACTGTCCCAACACATCTATCCTACACCAATGATTGAACTACAAAAACTTACAAATGACACATATGGACTAAAATGATGTTAGGAAAAGACTGAAACAAATCCCTCTAACTACCCTCTACTATTACCATTACATTCAACACTCATATATTTACATTCCAACCTACTATGCAACCCACATTTCAGTTTTTACCAATTTAGTCCTAAGTTCACTGGTTAGGGTGCAAGTGTCCAAAAAACAGTGAAGTGAGTGTGCTGGTATGATGTGAATAGTGAATGAACTAAGTGTCAAGTGAAGGGGTGAACCAATTCGACACAGGGGACAGAAAACTTGTCTGAACATTAAATCCAAATAGACTTACCAATATGCATCTATTGAAGGGACACATTATAACAGAGACTAATGTGAGGGCTGAACTAAATATGAAAATATCTAAGCAATTAAGGAAATGAAAGGACATACAATGTATCAGATGTGAGTCCAGGTAATGTGTCATGTGTCACAGGTTTTAGGGTATCAGCTAACAGTGTGTGTGAGATTGAAATATTAGGAAACAGGGTTCATATTAATAGTTCACAATCCAGTGTAAGCAGGAACATTCCAAAGTGATTTCGAACTAAGATTAGACACCAATCATGGACCCTACATGTAGCAAAAACCCAGATAACTATTGATGAATCATTCATGATAACTAATCTTCAACAATTCAGTTTAAAAAAAATAATTGAATCTCAGCAAAATAAATCAGTGATCAAGTATCAGGGAAACCAATTTTTAAACCCAAACTAAATTGAAAATCCAACCAAACATTCGTGTGTCAGGGGGTACAGACATGGGGACATGTCATGCACATCCATGTGTCCCAACATGTCCAAGAATCGGGATACGAAGTGTCCAAGAAATGGAATGCCCATACTGTCAGAATTGGCAGTTGTGGCTGTCTCGTGCAGGCAGTACTCGACCTCGTGGACACGACACAGGGTGCCATTGGCCACGTGCTTGTGTCCACGTGTTCGCCAAGTGTAGGAGGACGTGTCCAAGTGTCTATCTTGTATCCAAGTCATTTCAGTACGCGTGTGTGAGTGCGTATCAGTGAGGTATTTTCGTGTGTGCACAGGCAGTACAAAGTCAGTGCAGGCTCGATTCCTTCGCGCACAGTCGACGAGATTCCATGAAATTTTGTGGGTAGGATATCAGTCATTAGGATAATATGTCTACCAAGTTTCATGACCTGATTCGCCGTGTCGTGTCCGCTAGGACACCCGAGTAGCAGGGCACTGCACGGGCACAGTGCGGTGCCTCGTACACGAGGTGCGTGTCCGTTTTGGACACGAAAAATCTACAGAATCATGCTCAGTCATATACATTCATGATCTACACATTATTAGCTACCCAAATATATATTTTGTTTTGAAAACAAAGAACGAAAAGTTCTAAGAGACATTTCGTCGAACACCTATGTACATACGTTGATACGTGTCCGATACGGACACCAAACGGACACAAAATCCACCCAATTTCTAGGGACAGCTAGGAGACTCCTAGATCTAGTCCTAAATATAAAGAAAATGGAATTAAAATACAATTTAAGGAATTTTACCTATAGGTGCAAAAAGCTTGAAAAAGCTCTAAAAGGGGGATTCCTCCTTGCTAGCCAAAAGCTCCCAAATTGTCCCAAAGCTGGGATTAAACTCCAAAATCAGAAAATAGGAGAGTATTAGGCTCTAATGCAAGAAACTAGAGTGAAAAAGGATTTAAAATGAAGAATCTATGGAATGGAAAAGAATGGACAAACCTTTCTTTTTCCTATGTGCTCTTTCAATACAAAAGAGGCAAGAACTAATTAGGAGATTATTTATAGGGAAGAGAATGACCTAGTGGCTGGTCATAAAGGAAAGAATTAGGGTTAGGGTTTCACTAATGGGCTACGGACCAAGTTGCACTAGCTAACTAGCTCAAGTCCTTAGCCTTTGGTCCAATGCAAAAATCCTCCTACTCTCTTCATGAAACATAGCCAACTTAAGTCAACCAAGACCAACTTGAGATAGATTAGGGTCCATACCATCTCACCAAAGTTAAGGTCAAAGTCTAGGACAGTCTTTTAAGTCACAGCTAGCAAAAAGTCAAATTAACAATCACCAATGCAATAAATCCTAAAATAATTCAAAGAAACCAAATGACCAAAATATCCTCATGCTCAAAAGTAAAAAAATAAATCATCTTAATGACGTGGTCAGGCTCTAGGTCAGTCAATTCCTCAGGTTACGCTAACAAAGTATCAAAATCACAAGCCATGACTTAAAACAGTTTTTAAATAGTTTAAAATGATTAAAAATCACCAAAAATCATAATATAAAATAATATCAATAAATAATAATTATAATTACAAAATTTTAAAATTACCCTTATTTCATAAATTGGGTGTTACAGACCTGGACCGTGGCTTGATAATAGAGCCACTAGACTTTGCACACCCAGAATAGTGTAGCTTAGCTAGGTTTGCCTGGACTGCGATCCAGCTAGTACTTCAGACTGCAGTAGTTATACTATATTTCTGTGACTCTGTGGTGTTGTTTATAGCTTTGGGCTTGTGTGGATCTTGAACTATTTCCTGCTTTCATCGATCATATTTCCTTTCCGTGCTATCTACCTTAGTTTTATTTTGTGATTGAGACTGTATTACTATGTCACCTCCATTCGGAGTGTATATACTGTACATGTACCTTTATCTGTTTAGTTGTAGTATTTATAGATGAACTATACAGCGTTTTACCGTCGATTCTGTGGCGTAGGCTGGACGTAACCACGTACTCGTGCCCCTCTTCAGAGTGCGGGTCGTGACACGTTTTTGTGGTGGCCCATGCCGGTCAGAGTTGCAATTAGTGCGATCTCGTAATGGCGCTCGACTTAGAGTGCTAATTACGAGCCTACGACTAGGACATAGGATCTAGTATATGATAGGAGTTACTCAATCATATTTTAGAAAATTTCTGATCTTTTGATTACCATGACAACGCTTTTGCATTGAATTCAATTGTCCTCCTTTGAAAATATCTTATCTTGTGCCATATTGATCTCTTGGGTTCAATTCGTCTTCAGGATGACAGTGACTCGTTCTCAGGCAGCAGGACCTAGTGCAGTTCCAGAGAGGTCCGATCCAGTAGGACTTCCACCTCCGGCTACGGGAGTAGCAGTCGAGAGAGCAGCAGTCCCAGTTCCTATCTTTCATGCGGGAGTAGCAGCAGCAGTTCCAGGAGGTCTTCCACCTCCGGCTGAGGGAGCTGCAGTTGATGGAGCTGCCACATCAGTTCCTATCCTTCAGGCGGGAGTAGCTGCGACGGTTCCAGGAGGTCTTCCATCCCAGTAGCGGGACCGTCCATAGTTATTCCTGATACTCTTTTACCGCCGCCTTCGCTACCGACTAATACTCAGGGGATAATGGCCCTTCTGCAGCAGATATTGCAGACCCAGAGCGCACAGGCAGACGTGTTACGACAGAGCATGGAGAACTCCCATCAGTTGGCGATGGCAGCAGTAGAGAGGGGTGCCCCAGTTCAGCAGCAGGGTCAGAGGAGGCCTGGCACATGTCTAGATTTCATGAAGATGAACCCGAGGGAGTTCAAGGGTACCGAGAGTATCCTGTACGCGGATGACTGGTTGGAGGATGTCCAGCGGAGCCTGGAGTTAGCAGAGGTCCCGAAAGGGCTTTGGGTGACGCCTGCAGCGAGCCAGTTTTTTGATATAGCGCTGACTTAGTTTCGTACGGATCCTCGTACGTCGGTGAGGGGTTTGACTTGGGAGAGCTTCAGGAAGCTCTTTAAGGAGAAGTTCTACCCAGATGTGGCCTTGACAGCTCTGGAGGCCCAGTTCGTCGTATTGGAGCAAGGGAACTCGTCGGTGGACGAGTATGCAGCGGAGTTCTTCCGCCTGAGTAGGTTTATACCAGGTCGGATCCAGGATGAGGGGTACAAGGCCCACAAGTTCCGGAGGGGTCTTATCCATGCAGTTCGTACTCGTACTTTCGGGCGACGCGATACGACATTCGAGCAGATTCAGATGGATGTGCAGATCGCAGAGGAGGACTTCGGCCTCAAGCCGAAGCGGGACAACGATGTTCTAGGAACGAGCTCGAGTGCGGGGCCGGCGAAGCGCCCTCACTTCCAGCAGAGGTAGTTTCAGCAGCAGCCTCAGTTACAGTTTCAGCAGGCATCAGTGCGTGTCCAGCAGTACCGGGGACAGGGCCAGAGGCAGGCCATCCAGTGTGCCTTCTGCAAGAAGATGGGGCACACCCAGGAGGTTTGCAGGATGAGGCTGGGAGTTTGTTTATTCTGTGGAGCTCCAAATCACCAGATGAAGAACTGTGCTGCCCGTGCAGCCAGACTGGCAGCCCAGGACAGAGTGCAGCAGGCTAGAGGAGGCCAGCAGGGACGAGCTTTTGCCTTGGCAGTTGAGCCCACTCAGGCAGTAGCAGAGCAGATAGCAGATTTCAATCTTTCGATCTCATTTCCTTATTTGCCTTCTTATAAATCGTCTTGAAATTCGATTCCATTTGTTCCTTGATCGTTGATAAAATTTGTCCTTGTGATGTGATATTCTTCTGAGATAAGTCGTATGGGCTAGGTCGCCTCAATTTTGAGATTTAGAATCCTCTAGGGTCATGCTATCAGGCATAGTGAGGATATATAGTCGGACTATGGATGTATTTCTCGGGTGTGGGAGTTTAAGGTTTTCGCTGCCAAGCACGCGGCAATGCAAAAATTTTAAATACCATGATTCTAGAGGTATATACCTTAGTCGAGGACTCTGTGATTATCGTAGCCTTGCTCATTAGCATGACGGAGATTCTGAGTATCATGATTTTGGACAGACGCATACGATTATCAAATTGCATGATTTTTCTGTGTTTACTTTGTTTTAATTTTTGTGGATGAATTCTTTTAAGGTGGATAGACTTGTAGCACCAAGTTTCTAATTGAGAGTAATTTTAAATTTTATAGTTTTAGTCATTTAATTATTGTAATTTAATTCATGCTTTGATTTTGGAAATTTTAAATCATTTTTAAATTTTTAAGCCATGACTTGAGATTTTGATGTTTGCTAGTGAAACCTTAGAGACTGTTTGACCTAGAGCCTAACCATGTGATTAGGATATTTTCAGTATCATTTCTGGCCTAAGGGTATTTTGGTCATTGGACCTCTTTGATTTATTTTTGATATTATTGCATTGGTGATTGTTGATTTGGCTTTTGATAGGTGAGATTTTGTGTTGGTTTCGTGTCCGTGTCGGACACGTAATAGTTTTTATTTACAAGTGTTGTTGTGCCTTAAGAGATTTTTATTTTGCTAAATTTTTTTAGTATTGAGTGGGATTGTTTTTTTCTGCATGTGTTTCTTGTGATTGCTTTGTTTTAATTTCGAGGACGAATTTTTTTAAGGTGGATAGATTTGTCACTCCCAGTTTTCAGGAACAGGGATATTTTGGTCATTTTTCATTTTTAAATATTTTTGGAATTTATTTATTTATTCATGATATTTTTTTGGGGTTATTTGAGTCGGATACGAATTTCAACTCAATCCGACTTGTATCGGGGACCCGGGGTAGCTTAGATTCTAGTTGGGACCCAGAGTTTAGCTAGGCATGGCCCAATAAATTCCACAAATTGGTCTAATATATTTAGACTAGTCCCACATGACTTAATTGGTCCATTTGGAGATTTTAACTTGACCCTTTTAACCCCAATTTCTTCCATGACCTAAAATTGACCTAAGGAGACTTAGGAGGACATTTTGGGCAATTTCCTAATGCCCAAAGGCCCCTATACCTGGCCGGCCATGGGGAGAGCCTTCTCTCTCTTTACTTCACATTTTTCATTCTTATTTCTCCTCCTTCATGAGTTTTTTTTCCCAACCCTAACCCTAAACTCTTGAGTTCACCTCCATTTCTTCTTATTTCTTCTCCAAATTCACTCAAATCTTCAAGGAGGAGGAGTCTACTTGGAGTAGGGAGCAAGGAGCAAGGAGCAAGGAGAGGAGTCCAATTTCTAGGAATTTCCGTGTCGAAACCGTGTCCTTTGGAGTTTTTATTGGAAATCCACTCCCAATAGATAAAACCTTCTCTCTAATTCATGTTTCCTTACATTTTTGATAGATTTGAACCCGTAGAAACCATTCCCATGCATGTACCACCCTTAGATTTGATTTTGAGACTATTTGGAGTCCTCATTAGGAAGTTATGATGAGTTTTGTGGCACCCAAGGATAAATTCCGAGGGTGGCCCACCAAGAGTTTGTAGGAATGCCACATAGACATTTTTGTCCTCTAATTTCAGTTTTGGCATTGTTAGAGGGTAGATTAACCATTGTTAGGATGTTTGGATTAGTTCTCATTTGGATACCAATGTTTGAATCTATGTATATTAGCCTACAAATCCTATTTTTATGTAGAGATATCAAATCTATAGGTATATTAGATTAGTGGACTGTTTTGAGCCTACTTGGTATATATATTTATATGTTTGTGGATATGTGGTGGTGGGTTGATGTGTGTTAGAGAGATGGGGATCATGCCTACCTATTTGGTTTGTGGGTTGGCATGATAGGGATGGTGGATTTGGTTTGGTATTTTTTGTGTGTGTGTGTGTTTGTATATATTGAGAGGGTTAGAGAGAGTGAGAGATTAGAGTATAGAGAGAATGGAATTAGAGAGTGTTAGATGTAGAGAGTGAAGAATAGGAAGGGGGTGGAGTAGGCTGCTGCCAATGGCAGCAGCATGGAGCAGCATATTAGCAGCCCCAAGCCTGTCCCTAAGCTGTCCAAAACAGTCCCATATTCCAGCCCCAAACAGCCCCTTAAATCAGCCATTTAGCCCCCTAAATGACAGCCCAAATCAGCCTTAAACCTGTCACAAAATAGTCCCATATCAGCCCTATATTACCCCCCCCCCCCAAAATTAGCATAATAGCAGTCCCAAATCAGTCCAAAAACAGCCCCTATATTCCATTCAATTCAGCCCAAAACAGCCCCTATTAGCAGTCCTATTCAGCCCCCATTTCACCCACATGGACAACCCTATAACCCCACATATAAGTCCCCATTTAGACAACCATATCACCCTATATTCAGCCACATTTCAGCCCCATATCATCCCTTGATTCACTCATTCATTCACATGTTTCATCCACCCATTTCTTCATTCATCCTCCTACTCATCCATTCATTCATCCATTTCCTCTTCATCATTCATCCATTTCCTCTTCACAATTTCAGTCCATCCATACTTTATTTCAAATCTTCATTCATCCATACATTTCCATGCATTCTCCCCCCATACATTCATGCATTCCATTTCATTCATTTGTCTTCCATTCATTCACTTTTTCATCCATTCATTTTCTATTCAATATATATATACCATTTAAGCCCCATGTTGCCCCACAAATTGATCCCCTAGATGACCTATATAAACCCTTAGTTAGTGCCTAGTTGAGTGGTGTCTAGTATGGGTTGAGTATCTAGTTGGAGGGATTAGTGAGTGTTGGTGTTAGCTTGATGTTTGGGTTAGTATTAGTAGTGAGTTGGTTAAGTTAATGTCCTAACTAAGTTAGTATCCTAGTAGACTAGTTAGAGGACTAACCTAGACACTAGGAGAGTGTGGGAGAGTGAACTAGGAAGGTTGGTAGAGAGTAGGGTGTGGTATCTCAATATACCATAGCGTATCATGACGATATCCTAAGGAAATGTTGAGATGACCAACATGACCATAAGATGGGTTAGATGTCCTAGAACCCTAGATTTCTTGGTTGGTAAACCCTAGATAGGATAGTATCTAGCTACCCTAAGAAGTCTAGGCTAGTATCCTGAGATCTAGAGGGATTTTTTTTGTAATGGGCAAGGTATTGGTATTTACCTTGTGAAGGATAAATGTAGGTAATAGGGTATTGTTAAGATATTGAGTTTGACTTCTAAGATGGGCTTAGAAATAGGTTGTCTTGGTAGATAATGACAAGTTGAGGGTAGTTTAGGCTAGTCATGACCTCCGTTGACCAAGAGTTGACTTTCTGACCGAAAGTCAACTTCAAGTCAACACTTGACTTAGAATTGACCGAAACCAAACCAGAGTTGACCAGTTGACTAAAAATCAACTTCTAGTCAACATTTGACTAGTTTGACCTAGGGTTGACTCAATGTTGACCATAGTTGACTTTTTGACCAAAAGTCAACTGTAAGTCAACCCTTGATCCAGATTGACCTAGTTTGACTTGGTTTGACCTAGTTTTGACTTAGACTTGCATATCATGACTAGATTAGCTTTTCTATCATTATTAAACCCTGTTTGGACTTATGGCATCTCATCTATAGGTCTGTGATTACTCTGAGCGTCTGTTCACTTTATCAGCTCATGACCACAGGCGAGTACATTCATTGGTAGTTTTTATTGTCTTGATATCTGCTATATCCAATTCAGTTGTAGTATCTTACTTGATTTTCAGACACGATACTTCACGGACTAGTATATGTCGGATCCTGTCATAAGATGTTGTTCCCGGATTACTTGGTATATTGGTACATGACTCGACTTGTTACTTGTACTTGTATAGACATGGACTTGGGAGTGGGCTGATCACCTGCTTTCGAATCTCGTGTCATGACGTGTTATGTCCGGATCCTTTATACTATTCCGGGATGGGGAGTTATTAGTGGTTGTGTGATCAAAATTCTCACATGTTCTTCACACTTGTTACTTGTCCATAGCAACTTGTTCATAACTTTCCATGGTGATCGGCCTTATTCTTCACACTTGTTACTTGTTCGTAGCCGGTCAGATGGAAAGTCTGAACATGTTTTTTTCCAAGCCGATCACATAACGCACTAATAATTCAAGGCACCTTTTATATTTATTTATCATAGGAGGCTAAGTTCTGTTCGGGAGGGTTACAATCCCGATTCTTGTTTTGTTTAAGGGTTGTAACTCGGCTTTCGAATAATTCCCAAGTCATCCTATATATATACATATTGTCATCATATTCAGTACTCACATCTTGATATATATTTCCTGTTGATTTGTCTTATATTTTATTACACTGTCTCTTATAGAATTTGTCAATTCATATGGAACTACTATTAGTGTTTGTACTTGCTCATTTTCCTGACAGGATACCGTTGATATTTTACAGATGTTTCTGAGGCAGATTGCCCGACCTATTATGGGGACGGGTTAGATGGAGTAGACCTGGACCGTGGCTTGATAGTAGAGCCACTAGACTTTGCACACCCAGAGTAGTGTAGCTTAGCTAGGTTTGCCTAGACTGCGATTCAGCTAGTCCTTCAGACTGTAGTAGTTATATTATATTTCTGTGACTCTGTGGTGTTGTGTATAGCTTTGGGCTTGTGTGGATCTTGAACTATTTTCTGCTATCACCGATCATATTTCCTTTTCGTGCTATCTACCTTAGTTTTATTTTGTGATTGAGACTGTATCGCTATGTCACCTCCATTCGGAGTGTATATACTGTACAGGTACCTTTATCTGTTTAGTTGTAGTATTTATAGATGACCTATACAGCGTTCTACCGCCGATTCAGCGGCGTAGGTTGGACGTAACCACGTACTCGTGCCCCTCTTCAGAGTGCGGGTCGTGACAAAAAGTTAGTATTCACCGCAAAGCTAAGAGTTAACCTAAGTCATGGACGTCACCCACATAAATGCTTCATAAAGCATGCATGCTTGCATGATGCAAGACTTGGCATAGTCTTTGCTCGTTCCTCGGGTTAAGTTGTAGGCTTGAGTAAGTTAGGCAAAGTTATACCGGTCGACCTAGTCATTCTTAGTGTTGTCTCGCTCTTTCTGTGATTGTCAAGTTAAAATAGTTCCACGATCCCAAGGCCCGTCGTATAAAGTATGACTCGGACGGTAGTGTTGCGTAGAACACGGTTAGCTTAAGGCATGATGCACGGACTTAGTGTTTAAGGCACGAGCTACAGTTGATTTTAAGTCGAGTTTAGAAAAAGGGCTATCAAATGGTCGTTTAGAGTTGAGTAAAATAATAGGGTAACATGGAAGAATGCTCGCGACCGTGGGTCGTCGAGACGGTCTCAAATGATAGAAGTCTTGATATTGGTTCTGAAAGAGATGGTAACACTGGAAGAAGGATAACTGTGTGAGACGTCAGTTCGACTCGAGTCTTGCATAATTATTGAACAACTTGTCGACAAGGGCGATGTTTCCACGAACGGCAACCTTGGGCGCCATGGGACCGCATCGTCCTGGGGGTAAACATGGTATAGCCGAGTTGGACGAACCACTCTGGTTATTCGGAAACTTTCAGCGGGGCTAGCTACTTACGTTGAAAGGATCGCCGAACAGCAAAGCTATATGTTCATGATAGCTTGTCATGCTAGTTACTAACTCATATAGGTGGATTGGCACGGGTGGCAATCTGCGTGTGTGCCTTTGGATTGAGTCGAGTTAAATGTGTGTACAGTTAGAACACAAAATGTTTGGACCTAATGATTGGCTGCAGTGTAGGCGACGTGCTTCGGCACGAGATGT
Source organism: Iris pallida (assembly GCA_029216955.1). Lineage (NCBI taxonomy): Eukaryota > Viridiplantae > Streptophyta > Magnoliopsida > Asparagales > Iridaceae > Iris > Iris pallida. The sequence goes on from JANAVB010035417.1 coordinate 10,218,662, forward strand.
GGCGTCGAGTCTTATGTTATCGGCATATAAGTTGTATAGTTTGGATTTGAGTTGTCTTGAGTTTAAGTCAGAAAATGCCGTAAGGCAAAGTCGGTCGAGTGACACTTAGTCCACAAGTCTTGATTGGGTCAGTTGGTGACCAAAGTAGCAAGGGTCGCGAGGCGGCGATATGGTTAAGTCATACTGAGTTGTGAGGTACGACACGATGGATTTGTAGCACGGTCACAAGAAAATTGGGTACTATCGCGTAGTTCGCGTCTCTGATTTTGGATCGTAAGTCAAACATGACTTGATAGGTTAACGTTGTTGTTGCAAGTACGGGATGGTCTAGAGACACAAAATAGGCCAAGGCGTCGGTCCTAAAATAATCCTAAGACAATAGTAGAAAGACAATCAAAAGGATTATATTGCAAAAAGTAAATGAACGTGTCGGTTTTGTATGGGTGGACGAGGAGCTCATCCCACCAGTACAGTTGAGTACTGACATCCACATAGTTTTTATGTACAGGTACAGGTAGAAGCTCGTGGTGCGGAGCTCGCTTGGATGCATTGAGGCATGGAATTCCTTGGCAATTCGTAGCATGCGGCCGCGTAAAGTCAAGACTTATATGGGACATAATATATTGGCATCGCCTTCCAAAGCATCCGCTGGTTCAAGTCATGTATTGAGAGATGAGTGAGAGCTGAGTGACTTGTAATATGAGAAAAGTGAGCTTGAGTGACTTGTAATCTTGGCCTTGCATCCATTGTAATCCTTGTTTCAATATCAATAAAATGCATCTTTGATTGACTTGTATTTTATTCTAAATTTATGCTGCTATTATTCAATGTCTCTGCTTGGGACTTCTGTGCGACGATCCCGTCGCCGCCGCAGTAATCGGCCGTTATGGAATCCATCTTGCACGAGCGCAATCTAAGCTCGTGCAGCATCACGCCTTAGTGAGGACGATCGCTCCTACGGGAGCGGGGTGTGACGTAATGGTATCAGATCACGGCTTTACGTCCTTGGACTTTAATTCAATTCTTTAACTCCGATGTTTCCGCAAACTCTGAATTGTTGCTTTCGTAAAGTTGATGTCATTGGTGCGCTCTCTCAAATGTCTCACGGGATGTCCATACAATAAGTCTAAATAATTTACAAAACGTAGGAGAACAGTTTTTGATAAAATAAAAAGATGGTTCGCGTAAGCACGGTTGGCTAAGTCGGGCTGGACATATACACCAAAGTTACGTCGACCTTAGAAAAGTCGAGTGCAGAAATTGAATAGTATCAAGCAAGAATGTGTTAAAATTCATTGAGTAAGTGGGATGACTATCTATTGGGGTACTATCGAGCGACAATAACGTCGGTGCAATATAGATGAGCGTGCTTGAAATTTAAGGAATCGTTCGGACGGAAATTTGAGGAAATAGATTGTGAATTGAATGATAAGTTGAGGATTTATTGAATGACTTCATTCCTGAGTGGTGTACGCGATAGCTTCAGGGATGTCGATCGATTGATTGAGGATGTGGGGTATCGATGAGTCTATCAGCAAGCGTCGGGTTATGCAAAGCCGTAGATTGAGTATCGTTAAATAAGTTATAGTCTTGAGATTTGACGAGTTGATTCGAACAACCTAGAAATTGACGCACACAGAACATGCACGGGATTGGGGATTGTGCGAGTATGAAACACAAAAAAAATGATTAAGTAGGTAAAATCAAATCGAGAAAAAGTTAAGGTGTAGAGAACGGATGACTTGATAAAGGAAATCGATAGGTGGATCGTATAGAAAAAGTTAGAACAATGGAAAGATAGCGTGCATAAAAAAGTTGAATTTCCAAGTTACGCAAATGACTCTAAGGATTGGAACGGATGTGCTCGATAATTTGAGTTAGCAAGGAATGATGTGATTTGGAGAAAAATGTTGCTCGATGACTTAAGATAGATGGATGAACAATACGTGAATTTGGGTTTGAGAAAATTGATGTTGTGAATGATTCGAGGGATAATGATCGAACTTGAATTTGAATGTCGAGGAGATTATACAGTCGGACGATAGTATCATTCGCACGACTCGAAATTCGTTGCAAAAAAAGATCGTCAGGTTACGCATATCATCGATAGTATTGAGGCGTATCAAAGATCGATATGCGATAACTCGGGGGCACTCTAATTCGAGGAATGACGATCGTGCAAGTGTTATTGTTCGGTTGGATATTATACTTAGGATTTTGATTGAGATGAATGTTAGATGAAAATGATTATGTCTTGATGATTGCGTTGATAACCACAACGTCAACGATCTTGTCTTGCGCGAACGCAACTCTTGTCTCGCACATGCGTCGTATCAAATTTGGGACGATCGTTCCGCGTGGGCGCTGACATGGTGATTCATGTCGCGGAAATGATCGAACTCAAAAAATTAGGACACGACAACTTTGATTGTCTCGACTTGTTGGTTTGATACGAAGGTGAATTCGAGGATTGGTCGAACATATAATTGGTCGAATGAAACAAACTTGAGGATTGAGTAGGTCCAATTCGCGCATCAAGAATGAATTAGTCTAGACTTGAACAAGGGTTACGTCCCGATGAGGATGATTATCTCGCAGGAGCGTGCATGGTGATTCATGCCCACCGTGGATAAACTTACTCGCGTGAGATCGGGGTGCAACATATTGTCAAAATAGACGACCTTGTGATCGAATACATGAATTGGGATAAATGACTTAGGGAGTATGAAATGTGAATTATGGTTTAGCGATGAATCATGTCGTAGTGTGCTTGACTTGAGAATGATTGATAGGCGAATTATGTCGAACGTGTTCGAAGAGATAGACTATACGAAATGGCTTGATGAATGAGTGATATTGATATGTCAAGAAATTGGTTGAAATATGAGCTATCGTAGGATGGCTTTGCTGAATGACTCAGATCCCGTACGACGAAATGTTGGAATGTGTGTAAGAAATCGATGCTCGATGTTTAGAAATCAGAGTGATGCGAGCTTGGGTAGAAAACCTCGTATAATCAACTTGGTTTGACCTTAGGATGGGATCAGTGTTGATATTGTTGTTTGAAAACTATTATTCCAATACCGACGGATGACTTTAGCCTAAAGACATAGCCTAGCAGTTAGGCAGACATCCCGGTGCGGAGAGATAGGAATTGTGGAGGCACCGCTCATGAGGCTCGATTGACATGCATATATATCAGGGATGCTTGAATATGTGTACGATCCGACTCGAGTGGTGATAGCGGATTCTCTATCACGAGGCTTGGCTGAAATGCATATATTTTGGAGACGCCTAAAATTTGTGCATGATCCAACTAAGTGATACGTTGAATCAAGTGAGAATAGAGGAATAGAAAAGTGTCGAGGATATTGAAATAGTTTCGAAGAATGAAAAGGTAGAGTACGATAGTTTATTTGAGATGAACCTGAATGTTGGTTGATTGGTTAGTATGCCATACGACTAAGTTAGCGGTAAGCACGAGCGTGGCTCCGATTGAGGGCTAGAATCGTCGAATATCGAGTGATAAGTCAATAAGTAGGTACTCAGTTAGTTTCGAGGACAAAACTTTTTCTGAGTGGTGTATGGTGTAGTGCCCCGTCCTGCTCAGTCAATCGGAGAAATCAAAATGCCGACGTCGACGTTCGGACTTAGCATACAACGGCGACACGAAGGCCCGCTCGGTCGAGGCGACTCCTCGAATCAGGTGGGGTAGTTTCGGTGAACTTGCCTCATCTTAGCCTTCACATAATAAATCGCATATTTTTAACTTGCACAAGTAGGCTTGATAATAAAAGAGACGAATCAACGTAGCTAAGGAAATAATTCCGACGGGTCGAATTGAGTTAGAATATAGAAGGGTCCAACTGTCGTCTTAGAGTTGGTGCACGACGTGCTTTGAAAATGACACTCGATCCTTCGTCCCCTGGCTTCGGAGAAGGAAAGTTGGTATTCGCCGCAAAGCTAAGAGTTAGCCTAAGTCATAGGCGTCACCCACATAAACGCTTCATAAAGCATGCACGCTTGCATGATGCAAGACTTGGCATAGCCTTTGCTCGTCCCTCGGGTTAAGTTGTAGGCTTGATTAAGTTATGCCGGTCGACCTAAGTCATTCCTAGTGCTGTCTCGCTCTTTCTGCGATTGTCAAGTTAAAATAGTCCCACGATCCCAAGGTCCGTCGTATAAAGTATGACTCGGGCTGTAGTGTTGCGTGGAACACGGTTGGCTTAAGGCACGTTGTACGGACTTAGTGTTTAAGGCACGAGCTACAGTTGATTTCAAGTCGAGTTTAAAAAAAGGGCTATCAAATGGTCGTTCTGAGTTGAGTAAAATGATAGGGTAACATGGAATAATGCTTGCGACCGTGGATCGTCGAGACGGTCTCAAATGATAGAAGCCTTGATATTGGTTCTGAAAGAGATGGTAACACTGGAAGAAGGATGACGGTGTGAGACGTCAGTTCGAGTCGAGTCTTGCATAGTCATTGAACAACTTGTCGACAAGGACGATGTTGCCACGAGCGTCAACCCTGGGCGTGCACTACAACAAAAATACCTTTTAATGACGGCTAAAATGTGTCATTAATTGCAAACCATGACGCTTTTTTTCTTAGTCCAAGCGTTATGAAATCGGGTGTTATAAATGTTTTTAAAAGCGTTATAGATAATTCATCCAAATTCGTCATTAATAGGTTGTATTTCTACTACGTTTTATTTTTAAAGCGTTATAGATAGTTATGAAAAACCGTTATGAATAGTTAATATAGTTTAGAAGTCGGGACATTTTGAAAGCGTTATGAATATATGATCTGTATATGGTTGTTGTATCACATTTATAACGCTCTATACTGCATGTTATACATTCCAAGCACTGCTCAATTCAATTCAAAAACAACCACTTTGAACCGTATTCACAACAAAATATTGAAATATAATATAAAGTACCATTCTCCATTTCATTGTCTCAAAATATGGCATATCTCACAGATATAGAGTACTTTAGCTAGCTACATTTCATTGTCTCAAAATAGAGTATTTTGGCTACCATTCTACATATAAGCATTGAAAATATAGCACAACTTTCTCCCCAGTTGTCAGGTTTATCATGACCATTTCTCCAGGTGAGTCAATCCAGGTGCGTCCAAATATAATGTTGTTAACCTTCGTAGGAGAGGGCACCAAATCCAAAACAACACCAGCTCTTTTGAGAGTCACCCGAGTCCTACAGCAAAACAATCAGATACTATAAGCATTAAGCAACGGTATTCATTGTTCCAGAACATAGAATCTTTTAAAAGAGCACCAGAGAGTATTTAGTGAGATATTCAAGTAATCAAAAACTAGTTAGAAGATGTTATATAATACAACATTTGGTACAAAAGCTCACCTTCCCACGGGATAAACTTCAAATGAATTTCCTAAAAATTTGGTTCTTAACTTGGAAGTAATGTCGTATGAAAATGCTTATTCTCTGCATGTCCTGCGCTCATTGGAGGATGATGACTAACCTAAAATGATAAGTACAAGGCAACTGAGGATACTAGAGAAAGAAACTAGAGAATTCGAAACGGCTCAAGTAATAGCAACATCAGTTTAATCTGATTCAAAAACTTAAGAAGTGAATAGGTTGAGCATTCTATTAGATTAAAGAAAGGACCCAAAAAATGCAAAAGCAGAAAGAGTCCAGATAAGAACCGACCTGCTCCGCGATTAATGTAATTCCATCAAGATTAATCATCTCATAGGTCTCTTCCAGGATGGGATTGAAAGGCTTCCATGTCCGCTGATAAGCATAGTACACAGATATGGCCCATGAAGCTGCAGTTGATGACCATAAATACTACCATATGCACCAATATGGAGACACAAGACATGACCTTGAGAAAATGAACAAATGAAAAGTACTTACAAGCATAAACCAAGCGCATATAAGGATCCTCACATTCATCTGCCAAATCTAGCAAGTGAAAATACTCCATCAACTGTTATATGCATCATAGAAAGTACATATCAGTTGCATCATATAGTGTAGAATAAGTGGTAAACTGGGACATGAGCGCAGGTTGTTATAATATAGATATGATGTACCCTGGAGGGGAGAGATTGCTGCTTAAAAGAACATTTTCTATCTGAAGTAAAATACGAGCATTAAAAATCTAACATATTGTGTGAGCACCCTAAATTTTGGGTTGATTTTTTTCATTTTATTTTAATTTTTTGATTGAGGGTAATTTTTGAAATTTCGTGTTTATAATTATTTTAATAATGATATTTAATTCATGACTTGTGGTTTTGACGTTTTGCTAGTGAAATCCTAGAGACTGTTTGACCTAGAGCCTAACCATGTGATTATGATATTTTAATATCATTTTTGGCCTAAGGATATTTTTGCATTTGACATCTTTGAATTATTTTGATATTATTTTATTATTTATGATATTATTTTGGGGTTATTTGAGTCGGGTTCGAATTTCAACTCAATTCGACTTGAAACGGGGATCCGGGGATAGTTTGACTCTAGTGGGACCCACACACTAGTTAGGCATGGCCCACATGATATTAATTTTAGTCCACATGATAGAAATATTTTAGTTAGAGGTTAGACTAATTATTATGGATAAGGTTAGTGTGATTAGAGACTTTAGAATGACTAATTTAGCCCCAACCAATTAGCCCTTTCCTAATACTCATAGAATAGGTTAGTAGGGGCTTTTGGACTTTTTCTAATATGACAAAACCACCTTTATGGCCAGCCACAATAAGGATAGGGTTGAGTCTCCCATTTGTCATTATCCATCTATTTTTCTCTCTCTTGTTCTTTCCCAAATTCCTAGAGAGCAATCCCTAGCAATTTCTCCATCAAATCCTTCCATTTCACCACCAAATCTTCTTCTTTCCTTCTCCATTCTAGTCAAGGAGGAAGCTACCCAAGTTTGGGAGAATTCGAAGCTCGTTCGTGTCCTTTTGGAATCTCTACGTGTCGGTGTCGCTCCGGGAAGGTTTTTCTTCGATTCGATCTACCGGGAGGTATAAATCCCTTCTCCTTTTCATTTCCTCATGCATATAGGTCTATTTTGAACCCATAGGAATGACCTCCATGGTTGTATCTCCATTTGTGTCCATTTTGTGTCCATTTGGAGGTCATAGGAGTGTCCTTTGTGTTGTGGATGTGTTCATGTTATATATATAGATTTATATATATATATATATATATATATATATATATATATATATATATATATTGTAATGAGAGTGTATCTATATTTATATATGTAATAAATGGTTCATGATGATTATATAATCAAGTTTGTGAGTGTGGTTCCTCATATTATTATTGCTATTATTGTTGTGGATAATTAGGATATATATTGTGTATTCTTTTGGCTCAAACTATCTAAATCCGTCATGATTTTTATCCACGTTTTTAATTTCAGCCCTAACTTCGAAATGTCATAACTTCTAGCTCAAAGCTCGGTTTAATCTCTCGTTTTTTTTAAAAGAAGCGTATTGAAGTTAGCTTTCCAAAAACATGTATTAATAGGCGTAATTCTTTCTGTAACTTTCTGAAGAATTATTTGAGTGTCAGCTGTACGAAAGACAAACGCGTTCTCGGTGTTTTCGCGATTTCGGGAGTTTCCGGAAACGAAAACGCGATCCGTTTAAAGTTTCGGAAAGCTAACACATAGATTTATAACATACTTTAATCATAGAGTTTAATTCATGCTGAGATGGTACAGTATTCATTATTAGTAGGAGTTGCTATTCGGCATATACATTTTGTGCACCCTTGTGTGTAATATAATGTTCTATTTGATTTTAATCCATGTTAATGTATATACATTATGTAACTAAATAGAGAATGCAAGCATGAGTAAATGTTTAAATAAATGATGTATGAGATATAAGTATCCTATCTAATGTAAGCATGTATAAGTATGGCTTGTAATGAATATGTAGGTTCCATAGTATGTAATGTATGGTGCATATAGTAGTGCAAGAGAATAAATAAATGATGAATGAATGCAAGCATGAATGTAATGTAATAATAGATGTAATGTATGCAATATACAAGTTAATGAGATGTAATGTTCTATGTTAACACAAATCCTATATTACCTCATGTACCCCCTTACACTATGTTGACACTATCACACTTGACACATTGTTCACTTACATTTTGACACTCTTTGATATGTATACACTATGTATGCCCATTTAACCCTCACTTGCCCCTTTGCCATGTTCACATACACACACATAGCCTCTTAAATAAGTATTTATGAATATAGTTAACTTAGCTATGTATGTATATTATATATATGTTAGCATATTGTGTTGTAATATATAAGTTTATATAACCATTTGAAATGCCATGATTATAGACCTAATGTTGAATACTAATATATGCATGTTTATATATGTGTAGACATATATAGCTTAAAGTAATAGATTACCTAGTGTATATCCAATGTGAATTCTTGCCTATTTGAGTATTGAATAATTGCATGCTATATAGAGTTGGGTGTATGTTGGCTTATATAGCCTTGTATTGATGTGTGCTTGCTAGGATAGTCTTGGTTAGGCCTAGTAAGACTTACTGGGTTAGGACATGACCTAGTTTGACCTAGTTTGACTAGTGCAGTTGACCAGAGTTGACCAAGGGTTGACTTTGACCTAGTTTGACCTAGATTCATGTAGAATGCATTGTAGTGCTTTATATTACCCTTCTGGACATGTTGTGACTTGTGCTGTTCTAATTAGGAGCCAGACACCTCTCCTCGGACAGTATATTTATTTTGGACATTCAGACATCAGGCGAGTACATTCTCTGATAGTTCTCTCATTTATTTGTCAATTACTGTACTTCAGTTCTAGTTAGCTGTATGTGATTCTCTGTCACAAACACGTATTTTTATTTCTGAATCCATGTATGCGACACACATACTTACTTGTCTTACCTCTATTATTCGAATCACCATACGAATCACCATACGAATCACTATTCGAATCACCCTATTCGTATCTTCATATAATTGGTTGGACTTTTATTCGATTGATGTGTCGGATTTTGGATTCATTTATATTAGATGGGCGGAGAAATACTTGATTAGACATGTGAACATTCTCACTATTCGAACCACCCCCTGTGAATATATTCGAACGATAGCCATTCCACACCCGACCAGGTGTGTGATGTGCCGGATTTACCCATAGCCGTTTACATGTCTAACTAAGTATTTTAAAACACACTTGGAGAATTTATTCGAATCATTATTAGAACATCATGTGAATCACTATTCGTATCACCTTATTCGTATCACCTTATTCGATTCACCTTATTAGAATAATGATTAGAATTACATTCGACTCATCTTATATTAGACTCACATTGGGATTACATTCGACTTATATTGTACCATCTGAACTCATTATATTACTCTAGTTCAGCTAGATTTTATTTTACAGTCTTTATTGCTATGATTTCTTCTCTTATTTAGTTACTTACTTTCCTTGTACTTTATCTGTCTCTCCATACCATTACCTGAATATAAACTACCATATTCATCAATACAACTGTCTATAACTGCTTTATAGTTCTCTATCATTTACTTGGGTTTTCTAGATGAGATGTGCTCGTTCCTGTCCTGACTGGACCTGTTAATAAATTTTACAGATAGCTTGGAGGTTGCCTGCTAGCCTAGAGGAGACACAGTAGAGATTGTATAGATAGTTATTTTAGTTGTCTTGAGTTGTATTTACTTGTGGATTACTGTATTTGAGTTTTGAGATGTATTTCTAGGATTATGTATCTTAGACACTTAGACTTCTATCTCCTGTATCTCTTTTGGATTTCATGTTTATCTATCTTTATCATTCTACCTTAGATTGTGATTGAGTCGTACCTCTGTGTTGGCCTCCTTATGGAGAGTATTCATATTATGCTAGTTATAGTTCATGACCTAGAACAGCGTTCTACCGCCGATACTACGGCGTAGGCTGGGTGTTGTTACGTACTCGTACCCTCACGGTGGGTGCGGGTCGTGATACGTTTTTAGTGGTGGTCCATACAGGTCGAGTTTATGTAGTGGTATTCGAACTTGAGTACCACTACAGCCTGCAGTAGGAATAGGATATATCTTGAAGATACTCAATCACAATTAGGATCCCTTGAGAGATTCCTGGGACGACCCTTGAGAATCTTGTTTAACTTCGATTTGAAAACTCTTTTTTTTCTTGATTTGGTTTATCTTTACTTTCTGTTGTTGAATTTGATTTTGATGTATTATTATTGAATTTGAGTTTGTATTTATTGAATTTGATGAAGGTTGTGGAATTTTGAATCTTGATGTTAGCTGTAGCATCCGAGTTTGTAGTTATATGATTTGAAGGATTTTGTTCATTTCTGAATTTTGATGTTCGTTGATAAATTTGATTTTTTTTTTGTATTCATTGTTGATTTAATTTAATTTTTGGCAAGATGAAATTATATGGGCTAGGTCATCTAAGTTATGGAAATCTTGTCTTATATAGTCACATTAGCCAGCATGGTGAGGACATATAGTCTGATTTTGGATATATTTCTCGGGTGTAGAAATTTAAGGTTTTCGCAGCCAAGCTAGCGGCATCGCGAAAATGTTAAATACCATGATTCTAGAGATATGTGCATAAGTCAAGGACTCTGTGATTATCGTAGCCTCGCTCACTAGTATGACGAGGATTTAGAGTACCATGATTTTGGATAGACGCATATGATTATCAGATTGTACCTTAAATGTTTTCGAACATGTTTTTGCTACTTTTATTTCAGTCATTCAAAAAAAGAGAAGGAATTATTGTTGTTTTGTTTTGTTTCTCATTGTTTACTTAGGATGTAGCTTTAGCTATTTTTATAAACCTTGTGTAACTTCTTACAAAAATTTATTTCTTCTTAATACAATAAACCAATAATTTTGCTAGGCCTTATTTTGGATTTGGTATTATAATTCTTGTTTCAAAAAAAATGGGTCCCTCTTTTAAATAGATAAGCAGAACAGATTCTATTATCATTCTTTTTCTGCCAATATTTTTACTACCATCATTCCTTGTCTTATATACCTGTCCTGATTATATCAATTCCCTGTCTCATATATAATTCTGTCAGCTATACCTTGAAAACTCTTGAATCTTTATATCATTTTTATCTGAGAAATGTTGAGAAAGTGATATAAATCATCTAGTTCGAAAATGATGTAATTGGTTATCATATGATGATTTTGTAGGAATCAGAGTGTTGGATGTCAAATATGAAAATTTTGAAATGGAGATGTGGTAAAGGTTTAAAATAAAATCGAGGGATAAATGTTATCAATTTAGAAACAATCACAGAAAGTGGGTTATGAATAATTCATGGATGTATTTCAAAACTAATGAGGATGTTTAAGGTCAACCTAGTTTTGAGAACCTAAAAATCTTTGTTATTGATTCTTGGGAACTATTACAAGGCTATGTAAAAATTTAGAGATGGAAAGGAGAATTTAATCGAATAAAATGATTATGCGAAATTGAACTAGATATTGTAAGATGGTGACTAGAGACAGAGAGAACACAAGGATTTTACGTTATAGAAATTATTTTAGATGATTGGAAGAAAAATTGTAGAATTCAAAAAAAAAATATTTGAAGGTGGACGTTGAAGAAAATATGAAGGTTGATTTATAAAAAAAGAATAAATTTTGTGTGACATAGTGGTATTGGAGTTTAGTGAATGCGAGACTCGATTTAAACAAGTCCAAGGATTCCATAAACTGGATTTAGAGGTTTCGGATCTAATTTAAAACGAGGTGAAGGAATTTGAAATTTTGATTAAATGAATAAGTGTTGACTCCTAAAAAGAGGGGTATGTTTCGTGGAAAATGTTTTGGAACTTAAAGATTTTGTCTATGGTGATTGTGGTAAAGGTTTAGATGACTGAAGGTTATAAAATTTCGATGATAGTTATATAGAGGTTGATTTTCATATTGGGACTTGTGAGAAAAAAAAAGAATATGGTTTAGCAAATGATAAACTGATAGTATTAGAGAGGGATGATTTGCTGACTTCATATGAAATCTTTTCCTGTTTTCTCTAAAATGAGATTTTTCAATATCATTGAATCCTAGTTTCCTTAATCCGACCAAATCGACTTCGATTATCTTTTCTTATCATATTTATATCTTGGGTTGTACTTAATTGAATTAAATTTGATTGTGACCTGAATCTCTATCCTTGTATGCTCGATCTCAGACTTTGTTGAACCTGTCCTCCATATTGCCTAAATCTTGATTTCCCCCAATTTGATCAACTTAGATCGTATCAAGACTAAATATTCTTAATACGTATTGTGATTGGAAATTTTCCATGGAATTGGCTTTCATTCCTTAACTTTGATTTTGATTTTTTTTTTCTGAACCCTTTAAAGATAATGGGTAGTTACTTTTCTTTATTTTTATGATAAGTATCAGTTTTCATATAGGATGGTAGACTGCCTTACAGTTTTGATGGTTTGTTGTTTTTGTAACTTTTGTTTAGCACCCTAGATTGCTTGTGTGTTTTGATACCCTATGACCGTTTTGGTTTAGCATGACTAGAATACCTAGATGAGACTTTCACTACCACCGTATGCCATGACCCTGTATGTCGTCCTTTTGACGGTAATATTTATTTAAGTTCTGGAATTTGATTGTGGGGGTTTGACCTAGAAGGATTACGAACATTTTAATTTCGAGGAGGAAATTTTTATAAGGTGGGTAGGATGTGAGCACCCTAAATTTTGGGTTGATTTTTTTTTATTTTATTTTAATTTTCTGATTGAGGGTAATTTTTGAAATTTCGTGTTTATAATTATTTTAATAATGATATTTAATTCATGATATGATTTTTGGTGATTTTAAATCATTTTAACATTATTTAAATCAATGACTTGTGGTTTTGATGTTTTGCTAGTGAAACCCTAGAGACTGTTTGACCTAGAGCCTAACCATGTGATTATGATATTTTAATATCATTTTTGGCCTAAGGATATTTTTGCATTTGACCTCTTTGAATTATTTTGATATTATTTTATTATTTATGATATTGTTTTGGGGTTATTTGAGTCGGGTTCGAATTTCAACTCAATCCGACTTGAAACGGGAATCCGGGGGTAGTTTGACTCTAGTGGGACCCACATACTAGTTAGGCATGGCCCACATGATATTAATTTTAGTCCACATGATAGAAATATTTTAGTTAGAGGTTAGACTAATTATTATGGATAAGGTTAGTGTGATTAGAGACTTTAGAATGACTAATTTAGTCCCAACCAATTAGCCCTTTCTTAATACTCATAGAATAGGTTAGTAGGGGCTTTTGGACTTTTTCTAATAGGACAAAACCACCTTTATGGCCAGCCACAATAAGGATAGGGTTGAGCCTCCCATTTGTCATTATCCATCTATTTTTCTCTCTCTTGTTCTTCCCCAAATTCCTAGAGAGCAATCCCTAGCAATTTCTCCACCAAATCCTTCCATTTCACCACCAAATCTTCTTCTTTCCTTCTCCATTCTAGTCAAGGAGGAAGCTACCCAAGTTTGGGAGGATTCGAAGCTCGTTCGTGTCCTTTTGGAATCTCTACGTGTCGGTGTCGCTCCGGGAAGGTTTTTCTTCGATTCGATCTACCGGGAGATATAAATCCCTTCTCCTTTTCATTTTCTCATGCATATAGGTCTATTTTGAACCCATAGGAATGACCCCCATGGTTGTATCTCCATTTGTGTCCATTTTGTGTCCATTTGGAGGTCATAGGAGTGTCCTTTGTGTTGTGGATGTGTTCATGTTACATATATATATATATATATATATATATATATATATATATATATATATATATATATATATATATATATATATATATATATATATATATATATTATAATGAGAGTGTATCTATATTTATATATGTAATAAATGGTTCATGATGATTATATAATCAAGTTTGTGAGTGTGGTTCCTCATATTATTATTGCTATTATTGTTGTGGATAATTAGGATATATATTGTGTATTCTTTTGGCTCAAACTATCTAAATCCGTCATGATTTTTATCCACGTTTTTAATTTCAGCCCTAACTTCGAAATGTCATAACTTCTAGCTCAAAGCTCGGTTTAATCTCTCGTTTTTTTTAAAAGAAGCGTATTGAAGTTAGCTTTCCAAAAATATGTATTAATAGGCGTAATTCTTTCTGTAACTTTCTGAAGAATTATTTGAGTGTCAGCTGTACGAAAGACAAACGCGTTCTCGGTGTTTTTGCGATTTCGGGAGTTTCCGAAAACGAAAACGCGATCCGTTTAAAGTTTCGGAAAGCTAACACATAGATCTATAACATACTTTAATCATAGAGTTTAATTCATGCTGAGATGGTACAGTATTCATTATTAGTAGGAGTTGCTATTCGGCATATACATTTTGTGCACCCTTGTGTGTAATATAATGTTCTATTTGATTTTAATCCATGTTAATGTATATACATTATGTAACTAAATAGAGAATGCAAGCATGAGTAAATGTTTAAATAAATGATGTATGAGATATAAGTATCCTATCTAATGTAAGCATGTATAAGTATGGCTTGTAATGAATATGTAGGTTCCATAGTATGTAATGTATGGTGCATATAGTAGTGCAAGAGAATAAATGAATGATGAATGAATGCAAGCATGAATGTAATGTAATAATAGATGTAATGTATGCAATATACAAGTTAATGAGATGTAATGTTCTATGTTAACACAAATCCTATATTACCTCATGTACCCCCTTACACTATGTTGACACTATCACACTTGACACATTGTTCACTTACACTTTGACACTTTTTGATATGTATACACTATGTATGCCCATTTAACCCTCACTTGCCCCTTTGCCATGTTCACATACACACACATAGCCTCTTAAATAAGTATTTATGAATATAGTTAACTTAGCTATGTATGTATATTATATATATGTTAGCATATTGTGTTGTAATATATAAGTTTATATAACCATTTGAAATGCCATGATTATAGACCTAATGTTGAATACTAATATATGCATGTTTATATATGTGTAGACATATATAGCTTAAAGTAATAGATTACCTAGTGTATATCCAATGTGAATTCTTGCCTATTTGAGTATTGAATAATTGCATGCTATATAGAGTTGGGTGTATGTTGGCTTGTATAGCCTTGTATTGATGTGTGCTTGCTAGGATAGTCTTGGTTAGGCCTAGTAAGACTTACTGGGTTAGGACATGACCTAGTTTGACCTAGTTTGACTAGTGCAGTTGATCAGAGTTGACCAAGGGTTGACTTTGACCTAGTTTGACCTAGATTCATGTAGAATGCATTGTAGTGCTTTATATTATCCTTCTGGACATGTTGTGACTTGTGCTGTTCTAATTAGGAGCCAGATACCTCTCCTCGGACAGTATATTTATTTTGGACATTCAGACATCAGGCGAGTACATTCTCTGATAGTTCTCTCATTTATTTGTCAATTACTGTACTTCAGTTCTAGTTAGCTGTATGTGATTCTCTGTCACAAACACGTATTTTTATTTCTGAATCCATGTATGCGACACACATACTTACTTGTCTTACCTCTATTATTCGAATCACCATACGAATCACCATACGAATCACTATTCGAATCACCCTATTCGTATCTTCATATAATTGGTTGGACTTTTATTCGATTGATGTGTCGGATTTTGGATTCATTTATATTAGATGGGCAGGGAAATACTTGATTAGACATGTGAACATTCCCACTATTCGAACTACCTCCTGTGAATATATTCGAACGATAGCCATTCCACATCCGGCCAGGTGTGTGATGTGCCGAATTTACCCATAGCCGTTTACATGTCTAACTAAGTATTTTAAAACACACTTGGAGAATTTATTCGAATCATTATTAGAACATCATGTGAATCACTATTCGTATCACCTTATTCGTATCACCTTATTCGATTCACCTTATTAGAATAATGATTAGAATTACATTCGACTCATCTTATATTAGACTCACATTGGGATTACACTCGACTTATATTGTACCATCTGAACTCATTATGTTACTCTAGTTCAGCTAGATTTTATTTTACAGTCTTTATTGCTATGATTTCTTCTCTTATTTAGTTACTTACTTTCCTTGTACTTTATCTGTCTCTCCATACCATCACCTGAATATAAACTGCCATATTCATCAATACAACTGTCTATAACTGCTTTATAGTTCTCTGTCATTTACTTTGGTTTTCTAGATGAGATGTGCTCGTTCCTGTCCTGACTGGACCTGTTGATAAATTTTACAGATAGCTTGGAGGTTGCCTGCTAGCCTAGAGGAGACACAGTAGAGATTGTATAGATAGTTATTTTAGTTGTCTTGAGTTGTATTTACTTGTGGATTACTGTGTTTGAGTTTTGAGATGTATTTCTAGGATTATGTATCTTAGACACTTAGACTTCTATCTCTTGTATCTCTTTTGGATTTCATGTTTATCTATCTTTATCATTCTACCTTAGATTGTGATTGAGTTGTACCTCTGTGTTGGCCTCCTTATGGAGAGTATTCATATTATGCTAGTTATAGTTCATGACCTAGAACAGCGTTCTACCGCCGATACTGCGGCGTAGGCTGGACGTTGTTACGTACTCGTACCCTCACGGTGGGTGCGGGTCGTGACATATTATAATTCTCAAGCATGTTCCGAAGAGGAAGAATAAAAAGCAAAAATAATCTATCAAAAAATAGGCTTTATATGCGTTGCTAACAATCTAATATGGTCAAGCACAAATTTTATACAATACTCTCGTTATTGCATTAAAAGAATAAACACAGAAACAAGTCACAACTGAAAACGTAAATTTGCAATCTAGTATCTAAATATAGAATCCATAGAGACAAGATAAATAATTTTCTTGAGAAAGCTAAACTATGCTTTATTGGAAGAACAAATTTCTCTATTGTACTAAAGTTGAAATAAAGTTTACGACAAAATTTTGATAGGAAACCATTTAAGGGCCCTTCTAGTAAATATAGATAGCATGTACCTCTGCCAATTTCTGAAGCATTGTCATTGGCTCAAAAATCATAACGGGAAGAGTCACCATTGATGTTACATCTGATCCTATATACTTCTGCATCATATTCCAATAACCATCTCGTTCCTACAAAACGGAAAAGACAATTTGCACCTTGAGAAAATATTTGTAGAAAATAAAACGATAAAATAAAATAGGAGAGCGAATCCAAGGAGGGAATATATAATGGAAAAATTTTCAGTGAAACAAATCGAGAAAATAGAAATGTGGAACTCCTTCCTGAGGTCAGCTAGAGTCTTGCAAATTGTCACGACCCGCACCCTTATGAGGGGCACGAGCACGTGGGTACGTCCAGCCTACGCCGCAGAATCGGCGGTAGAACGCTATATATAACGTTTGTAAATACCTACGACTAACAGTTAAAATATACATGTACAGTATATACTCTCCGAATGGAGGTGACATAATAATACAGTCTCAATCACAGAATAAAACTAAGGTAGATAGCTCAGAGGAAAGACATATGATAGATGAAGAGTAAAATAAGTCCACAGTCTAATACAAGTCCAGATATATACAACATCCCAGAGTATCAAAATAGAATATAGAAACTACAGTCTGATAAGCTAGCTGGATCGCAGTCCAGTCAAACCTAGCTAACCTACACTACTCTGGAAGTACAAAATCTAGTGGCTCTACTATAAGGCCACGATCTAATGCTACTCCATCTGACTCGATCCCATAATAGGTCGAGCAGTCCGCATCAGAATCATCTGTAATATATCATAACGGTATCCTGTCAGGAAAATGAGCAAGTACAAATACTAACAGCAGTTCCATGTGAATTGACAAATTCTATAAGAGACAGCATAATGAACTACAAGATAAAGATATATGAAGACTTGGGAACCGTTCGGAAGTCGAGTTACAACCCTTAAACCAAACAAGGACCGGAGTTGTAACTCTTCTCCCGAGCAGAACTTAGTCTCCAATCAAGGTACAATGTAAAGGAAAGTAGAGCATGTGAGTAACTGTATATCATGGCATGGTGAGAAAATACTGAATGTAGAACAGAACAGGATATACGATAAGACAAAATAAATATAAAATGTGATTTAAATTATTAGAGCGATATGTGATCGGCTTGGGATAAGTGACAGGACAGGCTATCCACTTGGCCCGACAATCCGCGGTGACCTCAACGGAGAGACATGTCGGCCAACCTGGATAACGAGCACAAGGCAAGGGATCTCGCTACACTCTTCGTGAGGGAAGAGTGGCACGAGCACATGAATAGTGACAGGGTGGCTTGGATCACATAGCCCCTAATAATTTCCCATCCCCGAATAGTACAATGGATCTGGATATGACACGTCATGGCACGTGATTTCGTAAGAGGGTAGCAAATCCTCTTAGAAATTGGTGTCTATACAAGTACAGGGAACAAGACAGGGAGTGTACCCATATACCCAGAATTCCAGGAATAACATCTCATGTCATGATCCAATGTGTACTAGTCCGTAAGCTATCGTGACTAAGAATCAAGTAAGACACTACGACTGAATCGGATATAGCAGATATCAAGACAATAAAAACTATCAGTGAATGTACTCGCCTGCTGTCCTGAGCTGTATGGTATATCAATGCTCAGAGCGGTATCAGAAGACCTAAATATGAGATACTGTAAGTTAATTTAGGTTTAAACAAGTTTAGGAATGATTTACAATGAATGATATGCAATCTAGGTTAAACTAGGTCTCACTGAGTCACACTAAGTCCTGTCAAGTCAATCTAGGTCAAATCAAGTTATATCAAGTCAATCTAAGCCTAACCAAGTCAATCCTAGGTCGTACCAGGCATCACGGGTCAAAACAAGTCGAAGAAAGTCAAACGGGATCAAGAGTTGGCCTACAGTTGACTTTTGGTCAACTGGTCAACTCTGGTCAACTCTGGTCAACTCTGGTCAACTCTAGGTCAACCATGGTCAACCCTAGGTCAATGGTGACTAATAGTTGACTTTTGGTCAACTACACAAGTCTAATGGAAATCGGGACTAATTTGGGTAAAGTGTTGACCCATAGTTGACTCAAATGGTCTATAAAAGAGTCATGCACTTTTCTTTTTCACAATATTATCCTTAATTGAAAATTGAACAACTCTTAAGCTTCCTATATTATGCATATTTTGTGTTGTACTTTTACAAATACAATATGTCCACCATCAAACTCTAAATGTTCAAACTGGAACCTAAGATAGATTGCCAGTAGTCCGAACACTCGACATAATATTCAACATATATAAGACTTTGCTCCAGCTGTTACCACCACAGGTCTCAAAGGCACAAAGAACCAAATAAAAAAATACTAGAATCCATCGAGTCTTTGCTCCAATCATTATCATTTGATATGCCTTCTCTCTGCAAATGCGAATATTTCAACCTAATGCGAAGCAGGCTATATAAATGTATAGGTCAGTTCAATCACGAAAAAAATTGTCTACAAGCTACTCAACATTTTTTCTACAATAACAACAACAAAAGCCCTATCCCAAAACTCTGGAAAAAAAAAATCTAATATGAGCTAATTATTTGCACATCATTTGAAGATAACGCCCAAAAATCCCATGAAATCGAATGTCAAGGAACAAAAGTTTAATAAGCAAGAGTCTGGCACCACATATCGATAACCAACTCCAAACAACATCAAGTAAAACCAACAAAGACAAAAAATAGTAATCTTTTCCTAGAATAGGAGCATCCATCTCTAAACATCTCTGATGTTATAGCTGATGAAATTAGATATGGGAAATATCCATAGGGCTCGTTATGCAATAGTTTGTAATTTACTAGAGAATAACGAGAATCACAGACACTAGATAGATCATTTGGTTGGAAATGTCATTCTTTTTCACTCTTTGGCTTAATGTGTCAAGATGAATGCACTCCCTAATACACTCAGGGAGAACTTCTGCTAGTTTGGCACATTGTTCTGCAAGCCCTTTAAAGGTGGCCCATTTTTCCTTATTTCTGAAGGTGATGCAACAACATGAATAGTTAAAATGCATAAACGAAGTAATGACGATCATATGCAACATAAGAGCCAAAACTTATGTGAGCCTTAATATCCACTTATATGTGCCTTAATAACGAAGTAATGACGATCATATACAACGTAAGAGCAATTGGTATAATGATGACAAAATAGAAAGAAATAAAAACAAATATAAACATTCCTCCATTCCACTTAACCAAACATCATCACGTTGCAATTGGTGTAAATTAAACAATAATAAGAGCAAAAGTAACCAATTTTTGATATATTTTTTTGAAAGAAGCTTACTTGGAGCTTGGGCCACGCCATTTCCTTGAGAAGGACCTTGTAATCGTAACCTGACTTCGTGGCTGGACCCAAAAAAATCGGATATTTACAGTGAAATGTCATATAGAGCGGAACAAATATTGGATCTTTGAAATATTTACCAGATTGAGAAGAGGAAGGAATCGGTTGAAGGGCTATTCTTGATAGAAAGGGACGATGGGGGAGAGAGAAGAAGCCGAGAGCGGCGCAGGAGCTCGGTGGCCGCGTACCGCGGCCGGCTGCCGGAGAGGGATCCGACGGCGGAGGCGGAGAAGAGGTCACGGAAGACGCGGCTGCGGGCGGCGAGGATGCAGCGGTGGAAGTCGACGTGGGCACCGTCGTGGACGGAGACGTCGGCGTCGGTGAAGCCGGGGTCGACGGCATCGAGGAGAAGGCGCACGAGGTGGGAGCTGAGCTTAGAGACGCTGGCGATCTCCAGGTTGGTCGGCGAGAGGTTCTTCGCGGGGGTGGAGGTCCCGTTGGATAGGCAGGAGGAGGAGGTAGAGGGCTCGGCCAGGTTGGCGATGGAGGCAGCCATCGCCGGAGATCTCGATCTGGTGCTTTGGGATTGGGGAATCACATGGTCGAGAAACCCTAAAAGAACCCTAATTTTGGAGGCAGCTGCTGAGAAAATCTATAGAAAATGATGGAGAATCGTATTTGTTCATGATACCTTCTCCCGCACTTAAGAAAAGCGGCGAGTTGGGGAGTTGGGGAGCAGGGGAGAAGGAGAAAGAGAGAGGATGAGGGTTTAGGTTTTTTCTTAAGTACGGAAGAAGTGTGGAGGAGGGGAGGTTTTGACTTAAATTTTGGTGTTTTTTTTTCATAACGCTTGTATCATTGAAAGACTATCAATAACGTTTATATTGGACACCATCATGGAATGGAGTCTTGCTGAACTTTGATGACGCTTCTTTATCAGCCGTCATGAAATCCACTTATCAAGCGTCAATAATAAGTCTTTTTGTTGTAGTGGTGGGATCGCGTCGTCCTGGAGGAAAACACGGTATAGTCGAGCTGGACGAACCGCTCAAGTTATTCAGAAATTTTCAGCGGGGCTAGCTACTTGAGTTGAAAGGGTCGCCGAATAGCAAAGCTATAAGTTCATGATAGCTTATCATGCTAGTGACTAACTCATATAGGTGGGTCGGTACGGGCAGTAATCCGTGTGTGTGCCTTTGGATTGAGTCGAGTTGAATGTGTTTACAGTTAGAACACAAAATATTTGGGCCTAATGATTTGCTGCAACGTAGGCGACGTGCTTCGGCACGAGATGTGGCATCGAGTCTTAAGTTATCGACATATAAGTTACATAGTTTGGATTTGAGTTGTCTTGAGTTTAAGTCAGAAAATGTCGTAAGACAAAGTCGGTCGAGTGACATTTAGCCCACAAGTCTTGATTGGGTCAGTTGGTGACCAAAGTAGCAAGGGTCGCAAGACGGCGATATGGTTAAGTCACACTGAGTTGCGAGGCACGGTACGATGGATTTGTAGCACGGTCACAAGGAAATTGGGTACTATCGCGTAGTTTCTGTCTCTGATTTTGGGCCATAAGGCAAACATGACTTGATAAGTTAACGTTGTTGTTGGAAGCACGGGATGGTCTAGAGACACAAAATAGGCTAAGACGTCGGTCCTAAAATAATCCTAAGATAAGAGTAGAAAGACAATCAAAAGGGTTATGTTGCACAAAGTAAATAAACGTGTCAGTTTTGTATGGGTGGGCGAGAAGCTCATCCTACCAGTACAGTTGAGTACTGACACCCACATATTTTTCATGTGCAGGCATAGGTAGAAGCTCGTGGTGCAGAGCTCGCTTGGATGCGTCGAGGCATGGAGTTCATTGGCGATTCGTAGCGTGCGATCGCGTGGAGTCAAGACTTATACGGGTCATAATGTATGGGCATCGCCTTCTAAAGCATTCGTGGGTTCAAGACACGTATTGGGAGATGAGAGAGAGCTGAGCGACTTGTAATGTGAGAAGAGTGATCTTGAG
This sequence comes from Iris pallida, assembly GCA_029216955.1. Taxonomy (NCBI): domain Eukaryota; kingdom Viridiplantae; phylum Streptophyta; class Magnoliopsida; order Asparagales; family Iridaceae; genus Iris; species Iris pallida. The sequence goes on from JANAVB010035417.1 coordinate 10,241,100, forward strand.
TGAGCTTGAGTGACTTGTAATCTTGGCATTGCGCCCATTGTAATCCTTGTTTCAATATCAATAAAATGCATCTTTTGAATGACTTGTGTTTTGTTCTAAATTTTTGCTGCTATTATTCAATGTCTCTGCTTGAGACTTCTGTGCGACGACCCCGTCGCAGCCGCTGTAATCAGCCGTTATGGAACCCGTCTTGCACGAGCACATTCTAGACTCGTGCGGCATCATTCCTTAGCGGGGACGATCGCTACATAACTCGTTTAGTCTAGCACGGTCATGGACAACTTGTGCACAAGATAAAAGTTTCTTCGAATGGCACACCCCGGGACCATGGGACCGATTCGGCCTAGAAGAAACACGCTATAGTTGTGCGGAATGTTAGCACGGGTTATGCGAAAACTTTCAGTGGGGCTCGTTACTTGCGGTGAAATAGTCCCGTCTAACAAAGCTATAAGTTCATGATGGCTTGTGGTGTCAGTAACCATCACATATAAAATTGCACAAGATATGATAGTAAATGATAACAATTGACAGGAAAGAACATGGTAAATCTCACATCGCACGTCATGCTCTGCTGTGGGTAAATTCTTGCGTAATTTATATTATGTCTATCATATGATTGTCTGAACATACCCTTCAGTACTGGGTGGAGAAGGTACCGGTACGACTTCCAAATGGCCGCCGGTTCCAGCAACTGGTGACATATGAGTGGTCTCCTCTAGTTTGTTCAACTTGTCGATGCATTGGCCATGTTACAAAGGTGTGCTCGAACCCAACAAGAGAGTCCATTCGAGGGGAGCTCCTAGAGGTACTGAGGGATAGGTCGGAGTCCATGTTGCACTCTCAAGAAGATTTATGTGGATGCTCATTTGTGTTGTTTGATCTTTTTCTATTATTTCCACATGGATCCAACCCATTCTAGATTATTTTATTTATTTATAAAGTTGGGCATCAAGATGTAATGCTCAGCTTCATCTATTGTGGATCCTCTTAGAGCATCAAGATGTAATGTTCAGCTTCAACCCAATTTCTAGATTCTAGATTCAGAATGTAGGAACCCATTTTGTATAATAGTAAGGTTAAATTAGAGTCCATGATGGTCATGTCCTAGCCATATGAGCTGTAGTTTGGGCCGTAGAATTTCTACATTCAGAATGTAGAAAATTATTTTTTCTAATAATAATGCTCAACTTTGAGCCTCAATTTCTATATTCTATATTTTATGTTATTTTTTGAAGAAGAAAAATGACATGGGTTTATCCACTCATCTCATTTGGGTCTCAAAATTTATTTTTTACTATTCTCATACAAACCCAACCCATTATATATTTATTTATTTATTTATTTTTTACAACAAATTTGGAATTCAAGATACATTTTTGAGCTTCATCTACTAATGATGCTCTTAGATTCATAGTTCGGCTTGAGTACGTATGGGTATCAGAAATCCTAGAGGAAATCATGAGTTTATAATATTTTTCAAATTCATCAAATTATAAATCGTTAGATTACATGCATTTTATAAGTTCCAGAAGAGTCGAGAACCTAAATAGAAAAATTCACCCAAGTATTGCAATCCTGTTGCAAATTCCTAATTTGAGTTCCTATTTGAGTTTGTGCAGTTGACCATGCATGAATATGAATGGTGACACACACGTGAAGATGGAGCCCTCCTAATCCACACAGGCCGAGGAGCTAGATCCACCGCGCGCACGCCTGCCTGCTTCGAGCCGAGGACTGGACCGTGTACATATACTAATTGCTGAGAGGCTTGGCGACTAAAATATATGTGGCAAACGCGAGAAACTTTAGTGGTGTATATAGCCCATGTGGGCTAGCAGCTGCCTATATTCTCTCCAAAGCAAAGCAAGTGGGGTTCAAAAATAGAATATTTGATACATACGCATATATATATATATATAATATATATATATATATATATATATATATATATATATATATATATAGTTGAGCAAGCACTTTCTTGAACAGTGAGCCGAGCCAAGTGTCAATCATCGCCGTATCATTGGCCGCGGAAAAACAAGGAGCAACGGCGAAAGTCGAATCGAATAACCGACAGCTTCGTTGCTTCTGGCGTGCGTCGCCCCTCCCATTGGACAACAGCTTGCATTTGTTTTCGTTTCTGATCAGAGTGAGTGGATACGCGACAAAGTAGTGAGATTTTTATTTATTTTTTTTCTCTTTCTGTTTCCGAAAAAAGAAATGGTTTTCGTGGTACTTTGAGCTAGCAGCACTCAGGAGGTGCAGAGGAGGGAGGGATTGCACGTGAGGCGAGGAGCTTCTGTCCCGAACTGCTGGAAAGAAGCCATGGAGTGTACTTGGAGAGAGTTCCATTTTGGGGCTTTCGCGAGGTCTTCGAGGAACTGGCAGATTCTAAAATGGATTAATACTTGCCCTTTATGGCATGCAGCTAGCTGGTTTTGGTTGCTCAACTTCTTGAACCTTGGAACTTTGTTACCAGGTGGTTGCAGGTAGTTGTGAGGAAGGTGTGGGAGTAATTTTCTTTTTAAAAAAATTTGTTGGACTGCGTATATTATTAAAAATCTTATCGAAATAGGTTTAGGAAGGATGAAAAAAAAAAAATAGAAAAAGAGAAAATTGTTGGATTGCATATATAAAGGAAGGACATTTTTTTACTTTTGCGTTTGGTATGGAAAAAAAAATGATAAAAAATAAAATAAAAATATATGTTTTATCAAATATCACCAACTAAAAACAACTTAAGCAGCAGTGCACATATGTTAATCAGGGGCAGAGGTACACTTGGACTGCACGTGTGCAAGCCGGAAAAAAAAAAAAAAAAAAAAACCAATTTGTCTTCCTTACATAAATGGAAGATGTAGTCCAGGCTGCCAGCAGCCCACTTCTCCAACTCCCTAACTTCCGACTCTTTCAATTTCTTTTTTGATCCTTTCACACACACAAAAATTTACTCCCGAGTCCCTGATCTCTTTTAGAATCGACTTCAGCGGCTGCTCACCTGCTCCCCCTCTCCAGCCCGATCGGCAGGCTGCAATGGCGCAGCCTCTCTCGATCTTAGCTCTCCCAGCCTCCCTCTTCACCTCCTCTCCTCTCCAGCCCGAGACCCGCGACCAGTCGGCATGCTGCAGCGGCGCTGGCGTAGCCCCTCACGCTCTCGACTCTCTCAAACCCTAGCCTCCCTCTTCACCTCCTGCTTGATATTGTACTTTAAGGAAATTTCTATCATACTTGGATAGAAATTGTACATACAAAAAATACTTGCAATGATTCTTCATTTCTATCATATATGTCATAAAATAAAACAATCAATTCAATGATGTGGGATCAAATGATAATTGTCATGAGAGAAGGAGAGTTTCTACGAGGGTTTCTACATATAGGATTTCTACATATAAAAATCCTCATAGAAAATCTCCATCCTAAATCTCATATATAGGATATAAATGGTGATAAAAAATTTCATTGGGAGGTACTTTTTACTAAAGTTTATTTCTACTATAGGAATAGAGGAGATAGAAACCCCCATTGGAGATGGCCTAATATACATAAATATTTAAATCAAATCTAAACCATCTCAATCTAATCCAAATATGAACTAAATTTAAATCAAATAATCTAAAATAAATCTAAATTAAATTTAAACTAAATAATCTAAACTAAACCTAAACCAAATTTAAGCATAAACTAACCACCTCCCAAATTTAAGCATAAATATTAACCACCTCCTCCTTCATTGTTACCTCCTAAATTCCTCACGCTGTCTTGGTGTAAGTCTATATGAGCTTTGTTTGACAAAACCAACCCTACACCAAGTCAAGTTGTTGTTGCATGACTTGCTCTGGTGGTAGTCCTTCTGGCAACTCTTATGGTACTATGGCACTAAATCTGAAAATTCCTTCCCCAATTCTCCAATAGACGGTGGATATGAAGGTTGTTATTTATTTGCCTACTAGATGGTGGATATTGAGGTGGTTATTTATTTGCCTCTAGTAGCAGGAATAAGAGTAATGCTATTCGTATTTTTAAAATGTTCCTGAACCTGTAAGAAAAATTATTTCTTACGTGGCAGCTGACATGACGTCTGGCATGTCAAATTTTAACCCAAAAAATTAATTATCCATTTTTTTAATATTAATGTTTATGTTGATGTAAATATCAATATTAATATTATTATTAATAATCATATTAATTTAAATTTAAATATAAATGTTAATGTTAAGATAATGTTAATTTTAATTTTAATATTTAATATTTAATGTTAATTTTAATTTTAAATTCTTTTGTCATATGATACAACAACAGTCACATAAGGAAGAATAATTTGAAAAAATATTTTGGAGGGACAAATAACAGTCATCCCCTTGGTCGTCTCCAAAAACTCCCCATGAAAAAAGAAATTGTGAGTCACCCCCTCGTTAGACTTTTGCACACTTTTTATCCTTGATTGACACAGAGTAATTTTTGCTCCATCCTTTGTGAACGTGTGAGTGTTTTTATATGGTAATTTCTAAGGGCACCACCATATTTGCTAGGGGACAGCCCTTACTTGGAGGCAGCCCAAGCAGGTGAAAAAATTGTTGGGGGGCACCCACAATTTACTTGGGGGCAGTCCAACCCCCCAAACCCTAATTTCTTCCCTCTTCTCTTTCCTCCTCCTCCTCCTTCCTCCGGCGGCGGTGCCACCACCACTACCATCAGCCATCGCCACCGCCGCCTCCTTCCTCCACCACTACAAGCAGCCACCGCCACCACTACTACCAGTGACGGCGCCACCAGCAGCAGCAGCAGCAGCTGAAGGAGCAGCGACGGCGCCACCAGCCACCGCCACCACTACGAGTGTCACGTCCCAGAACCAGAATACTGGAAAGCGGGGGCAGACATAGCCAGCTACGTATAATGAAATGGAATCCACGTCACTATACGATCACGGCTGTCTAGATATATGAGGGTTTAACTACAAGCCATCAGTCTCCTATGGTCAAGAACAAGCCTATTGTCTCAATCTCAAGCAATGTAATAACAGTTACAAGATGTCAGAACACCAAATATACAATAGTAAGGCACCCCATACATTACATATTCGGATGATCATGAAGTTAGTCGTACAAAATGTCAGGACTAGCAAGAGTTTCAGTCATACATGATCAACCCTCGGATTTGTCAATCATGTTACAGCTCGTAGGCAGACAGTAAATAAAGGTGCAATACGAGCTAACACGTGCTCGCCGGCTAAACGCCTCAAAAGAATAATTGTACAAATAGAGTGGGAGGACAAAAAAAAACCCACACGTTGCCCTGGTTACGCCTGGTGGTCACCATCGGGCTGGAAGACAGGTGGATCCTTTGTTACTGCTCCGATATCTGGCCACACAAAACCAGCTGGGTCAGACCCCAGAAAGAGCAAGTGCCACAAAGGAGGCTTCACTTAGGAACTAAAACCAGCATATCACAATAGAATATTAGAGATAATAAATAAAGAACTGATAATAATAGAGATAACAACAGTAAACTGAGTACGAGGAAACTATTCAAGTAGCCAGGTCACAACCCTTAAACCAAACAAGGACTGGGATTGCAGCCCTTCACCTGAATAGAAACCCGTCTCAAATACTATTGGTACAGAGAAGACAATAAACGAAGAGAGGACACAGAACTGCTCCGGGAGCCAGGTTACAACCCTTAAACCAAACAAGAACCGGGGTTGTAACCCTTCGCCTGAACAGAACTGGACCCCTGATCTTTATTGTTGAGGCAAGCATAAGTAATAAATCATACTGTTAAAGTAAAGTAAAACATGACGAGCATGGCATGGGATACAATAAGACAATAAACGAAGAGAGGACACAGAACTGCTCCGGGAGCCAGGTTACAACCCTTAAACCAAACAAGGACCGGGGTTGTAACCCTTCGCCTGAACAGAACTGGACCCCTGATCATTTATTGTTGAGACAGGCACAATCAATCGTGTCATGTCACAGTCTTGTACAGGATCAAGATAAGACTAAGCTGGAATAAACTTCATTCAATCAATCACGGCCAATCAAGAAGTACGGCTTGATACTCTTAACTAACTAGGGTTATCACAGGCCTAGTTACTAGCAAGATGCAATAAGATTATCCCAATAGCCACAAGCCCTGCAGACCATCCGGTTATCCAGGTCGAATGTCTGTTTAGGAAGAATGCAACACATGACTGTGTGCTGGAAATGTGCCCTACTCGTCGGTAAGCTACAAGTCCACTGAATGCGCCCAGATAACGGGATTGCCTGTAGCTGGGAATCTCTTCATGACTACTGAATCATTCTAGTTAATTAGTCTTAGTCAATTTCAGTAGGTACCCCTGACCGTGGTACTCAGGGGTCCCCATCCTAGACATGATGCAAAACAGTACTAGTTTATTTGTACAAACACAATCGCCCATGGTGTCCAAGTCTTTCATACTTGTCATGTCAGGCTAGCTGTCATAACAGTATGCCGAGATATATCATGTCAGTTTACTTGTCAAGAGTGCGCCACAGCGGGCCACTATCGTGTTCTATTCTTACAATATTATGAATAAGAGAAACTTGCATAAAATAACTAGTGACATATTCTTGTTGCCAAGGAAAAGATCTACAACTTCTACGTTGGGAGTTGGGAGAAATTCGAGCCACAATTCGGTCAATTAGGACATATAACAGTTAGAAATAGTCAAAATATACATTATGTGGTCTATTCTGCGACATCATATGCGGCCAACTGCGACATGCGGCTCAACTGCGACATCATATGCGGCCAACTGCGACATGCGACTCATGCGGCTCATGCGGCTCATGCGGCTCAACTGCGACATCATATGCGGCCAACTGCGACATACGGCCTATGCGGCTCAACAGCGACATCATATGCGGCCAACTGCGACATGCGACTCATACGGCTCAACTGCGACATCATATGCGGCCAACTGCGACATGCGGCTCATGCGGCTCAACTGCGACATAATATGCAGCCAACTGCGACATGCGGCTCAACAGCGACATCATATGCGGCCAACTGCGACATGCGGCTCATGCGGCTCAACAGCGACATCATATGCGGCCAACTGCGACATGCGGCTCATGCGGCTCAACAGCGACATCATATGCGGCCAACTGCGAGATGTGCCTCATGCGGCTCAACAGCGACATCATATGCGGCCAACTGCGACATGTACCTCATGCGGCTCAACAGCGACGCGGCCAACTGCGACATGTGCCTCATGCGGCTCATTTCGCGACATCATATGCGGTCAACTGCGACATGTGCCTCATGCGGCTCATTTCGCGGCATCATATGCGGCCAACTGCGACATGCGGCTCATGCGGCTCAACAGCGACATCATATGCGGCCAACTGCGACATGCGGCTCATGCGGCTCAACTGCGACATCATATGCGGCCAACTGTGGCATGTGCCTCATGCTGCAGATGAACATAAAAGTTTGACCAAAATTGTTTTGGCCATAACTTCCTCATCCGAAGTCGAAATCAAGCGAAACAAAAGCCAAAACTGCATGAAATTGAATTCTCTACAACATAGAACCATTAGTTTTCAAAAATAACCAAGTTTTAGAGATCAAAACCAAGAAAACCGAAAAGTTATAAATTTAGATCTACAAGAAATTATCCATCAAAATAAAAAAGACCAAGTTCTAAAGAGTCTTAAAATCAAATAAGGAAGATAATAGAACAATAAAACTTAAGATCCATCATGAAGCAAGTTTGCACTTGCCTAGCTCTCTTTCCTGGTAGGTGGAAGAGTAAATGGTGGAGAAGAAGAAGTGAAGAAGAAGAATAAATGAAGAGAGAGAGAGAGTTAGGTGGAAATATAAATGAGGGTGGTGGTGGTAGGTAGGAGTTTTCTTTTGGTTCATGATGAACCCACAAGCAAACCAAACCAAGCTAAGCCGAACCAAGCTAAGCCATAACCAATGACATGCCAAAATAACCATGCAGGAAAATACGCAATACGAGTCAAGAATACGTACATGTATACCTAGATACGTAATACGAACTATAGGTATTACAACTCTACCCACCTTAAAAGAATTCCGTCCTCGAAATTTAATTAAGAGGCTAGAATTGCAAGGACAAGCTATACTAATCGTAAGATATAACAAGCAGTCTATCATGCAGTCATTTATTCAAGCAAGGAATTGAAAGCGTAAGGCATAAGGAAGACATTATACCTTACGAGTCAAACAGGTCGGGATATCGCGATCGGATATCATCCTCACGCTCCCACGTCGACTCACCCAAAGAGTGATGACCCCAAGCAACTCGGACTAACTTGATAGTCTTGTTCTTGAGTGTCTTCTCTCTTCGGTCCAATATAGACACGGGCCTCTCCTCATACGAAAGGTTGGTACCAACAACCAATTCCAAATGATCCAGGATGTGGCTCGGGTCCGGGATATACCGTCGTAGTTGGGATACATGGAATATGTCATGCACCTCACGTAGCGACGGTGGAAGAGCGAGACGATAGGATACATCTCCTACTCGCTCCAGAATGTCGAACGGCCCTATATACCTAGGACTAAGCTTTCTCCGTACGCCGAAACGAATGACGCCACGGTTAGGCGAAATCCTCAGGAATACATGGTCGCCGACAGAAAACTCAAGAGGGCGCCGATGAGAATCGGCCCAATGACGCTGGCGATCTTGGGCAACTCGAAGATGATATCTGACTCTTCTGACCATTTCAACGGTCTGAGCAATCATTTCCGGACCAAGCATCTGCCTCTCTCCAATATCATCCCAGGCTAGCGGGGATCGACACTTCCTACCATACAGCGCCTCAAACGGTGCCATCCGGATACTGGCCTGGAAACTATTGTTGTACGAGAACTCCACCAGGTGCACATGATCTTCCCACGAACCACCGAAGTCGAGTATACATGACCGCAACATATCTTCAAGAGTCTGGATCGTACGTTCCGACTGGCCATCTGTCTGCGGGTGATAAGCTGTACTGAACTGGAGGTGAGTTCCCAAACCTTCTTGCAAGCTACGCCAAAAGTGCGACGTAAATCTTGAATCTCTATCCGAAGTGATACTGACTGGTACACCGTGCAATCTGACAATCTGCCGGAGATACATCTCCGCTAGCTGAGCCGTCGACTGACCAACTCTGAACGGGAGAAAGTGAGCCACCTTCGTGAGCCTGTCTATGACAACTGTCACCCCCATTCCTGTATTTCGTATTTATGCTCGTATTTGATTTTGGCACGTATTTTATTTTTCTCGACTTGCGGATTTTGGTTTCTCGTAAATGGATTTTGGACCATGGCTTGGTTTTATTTTGTGGAAGTTGGTTTGGTTTGGTTCATCATGGGAGGAACACTTTAACCTACACTCTACCCTCAACACAACACAACCACCCTCATTATATCTCCACCAAACTTTCTCTCTCCTCTTTACTCTCCATTAATTTTCTTCTTCTTCCTTCTTCCACACAACTCTCCAACCCATTAGGCAAGTGCACCTTGCCATCAAATAAGCACCACTTTTTATTTGTCCATTAGCTAGATTAGGCCATGGAGAACAACTTTAGAACTTGACATTTTGTGATTTTCCTTTGTTCTAGATCTAGGTTTTTACTATTTTCAGATTTACGTGGTTTTGATCTATTTAACTTTGATTTTTGTATGTTTTGATGCTTCCATGTGGAAGAGAATTCGATTTTACTCAAGTTAGAACTTTGAAAATCTAAATTTGGTTTTAATTTGGCTGAGTTATGAAGAATTGAAGTTTTGAAGTTCTTGGAGTTCTTCTCGGGTTGGAGAAGCAGCCCTCTCGGCCTGCGCTCTTTAGCGCAAGGCCGATTGCGCAGCTCACCCTTTGGTGAACTGCGCACCTTCCTTCTCGGCCAGCGCCTTCATTGCGCATAGCCGATTGCGCCCGGCCTCTTGGGCTGGACCGCGCATCTCCCTTGGCGCACCAACCTATGCGCAATCCATCTCTGCGCAACCAACTCCTGCGCAGTTCACTCCTGCGCAGTCTACCTTCTGCGCAATCCATCCATGCGCCATCTGCCCCTGCGCACTTGGCACCCTGCACAACTGACACCCTACTCAATCCAACCCCTGATCCCTTGCGCAAACCATTGGCTTTTGGAGATTTGGTTTTATTTTTCTTTAAGCCTGGCTCTTCTATAGTCCTATATATATTGATATTGTATTAGATATTTTACGCCCATTTTATATCCTTACGTCTTTTGTCATGAACTTGATTTTACTTAATATGTTTGGAATGACTATTGTACATGGCATGGTATGACAAGGACCTAGCATAACACGACAGTGACCCGTAGTGGTGCACTCCTGACATGACCAACCCGACATGACAGTGGCCCGTCGTGGCGCACTCCTAACAAGTACCCTGACATGAATTATCTTGATAACTTGATAGTGGCCCGTGGCGGCGCACTCCTGACTTGACTTGATAACTTGACTTGACTTGACTTAACACCGTGGGTGTTCCTGCTTGCTTGTTTGTACAATCCACTTGTCTTGTCTCGCATCATGTCTAGGACGTGACTTCCTGGGTACCACGGCCAGGGACTCACGCTAAATTGGATTAGGCTAATGATTAGATCAAACTAGAACATGGAGAATTTCCAGTCACAGGCAATCTCGTTATCTGGACGCTTTAATGGACTTGTAACTTGCCGACGAGTAGAGCACATTTCTAGCACACTGTCATGTGTTGCACCCTCTAAGTCACCTAAGGGTACATTTGTCTCCCGGACAATGTACCCACCTATAACTCTCAACCCGCGGAAGGATAACTGGATAGTCTGCAGGACTTGGGACTGGGAGTTTCTCACTTGCATCTTGTTAGTAATTAAGGCTTGTGATAACCCTAGTTAGTTAAAGTAGTAAGCCGTAGTAATTGCTTGGCCGCTTGTGAATGCATGATGTCCAGCCTTGTCTAAGTCTTGTCTAGCCCCTGTACCTGGAACTCTTGATCATGATTGTTTTACTTATCTCTAACGATAAATGGGTAGAGACAGTGAGCTATTCAGGCGAAGGGGTACAATCCCGGTCCTTGTTTGGTTTAAGGATTGTAACCTGGCTCCCGGAATGGTTCCACGTCCCTAGTCGTTTATCGCTATGTGTACTTTACTACTTGTACTTTTTTTAGTCTTTATGTTCTGATATGCTGGCTTTTGTTCTTATTTGTGGCCTCCTTTGTGGCACTTACTCTTTCTGGGGTTTGACCCAGCTGGTTTTGTGTGGCCAGATTTCGGAGCAGCTCCCGAGGATCTACCAAGCTTCCAGCCCAATGGTGACAACTAGACGGAACCCGGGCCAAGAGTGGGTTTTCCTTTTTGTTTCACCCACTTATATGTAAATTTATTCTTTTGAGGCGTTTAGCCGACGAGCACCTGTTAGCTCGATGCACATTTACTTACTGTCTGTCTACGGGCTGTAAACATGATTAAATCCTAGGGTTGATCATGTATGACTGAACTCTTGCTAGTCCTATCATTTTGTACGACTAGCTTCATGATCATCCAATATGTAATATTTGGGACGCCTTATATATATATATTTGATGCTCTAATATCTTGTAACTCTGTTAAATTGCTTAAGATTGAGACAATAGGCTTGACCTTAAGAGACTGCTGGCTTGTAGTAAACCCTCATATCTAGACAGCCGTGACCGTATAGTTGAGATGTATTCTATTTCAATATACGTAGCTGGCTATGTCTGCCCCCGCTCTCCAGTATTCTGGTTCTGGGGCGTGACATGGTTTAAGTGGTGGCCCATGCAGGTCTTGTCAATCAAAAAATGTGAGGGTTTACTGAATAGATGTCTCAATCAATATTTGCCCTTGATCTCTGCTCGTATCTTCAAATCCCTGAGATTCTTGACCTGATCACATGCTTGTATCATTGATCTGTCCTGGTCCTTTCCTTACTGTTCCCTGTGTCGTCTTCTTCAGCGGCATTACTCCCGGATCCTGCCAACCAGCCAGAGGAAGCTCGACAAGCACCCCAGCGCCAGGAAGATCAAGCTCAGCACTCTGGAGTAGCCTCCCGAGTTATGCTTCCCGGAGGCTCGGAACCTCCAGTTCAGGCAGCTCCGCCCGTTCAACCAGCTAGACAGGACGAGAGACCTTTGGTAGGGCTTATCAGAGAACTGCTTGCATCCCAAGATCGTCGAGGCGACGCCTTGCACCAGGAAGTTCATGATGCACTAAACCGAGGAGGTCCCCAAGGGAATCAGGCGGCCAACAGTTTCAAACGCTTGAACCCTCCCTTCTTTGACGGCAGTGAAGATGCGATTGCCGCGGACGCTTGGCTTCAGGATACCGAGGTGGTTCTAGAAGCAGTTAGGACACCTGAAAATGAGAAGGTGGCGGTGGTACGCCTACAGTTGTTAGACTTGGCTCGCGATTGGTGGACAGCTCAGGCCATGGGATTAGCAGCACCAGTCATTTGGACGACGTTCAGAGAGAGGTTCCAGACAAAGTACTTCGATGCGGTGGCACGGTACGACTTGCAGACCAGATTCACCAACTTGAAGCAAGGAGGCAGGACGGTCGATGGCTATGCGACCGAGTTTTCCAGGCTGAGTAGGTTCGCCCCCACCTTGGTGGCAACCGAATTCGATAGGGCCCAGCGGTTCCAGCAGGGACTGCATTTAGAGATATTATTGGCTGTGGAGCAGTTCGAGCACCAGACGTTCGATGCAGTGTTGAAGGTAGCAAGGAGGCATGAGTATACCTCCCGGAGAATTGTGGACAGGACCGGAGGCAGGAAGCGGTCCCATAACCAGATGCACCAATCTTCAGCTCCAGCCCCGGCAGCTAGGGGTATAACCATTGGAACTCCGAGGCGGGCGGCCTCAGTGACGTCGGTTCAGCATTCAACCCCGACGTACCCGCAGCAGCAGAAGCAGAAGCAGTCTTCCGCGGTGGGATGTTCTCATTGCGGGAAGCCGGGCTATGTAGTGGCAGAGTGTCGTAGGGCACAGGGATTGTGCCTGGCTTGTGGAGGAGCAGACCACCAGATAGGGACCTGCCCGAATAGGGGAGGTCCATCATCATCCAACCTTTCTAGTTCTTCGGTGAGAGGACCAGCCCCGGCTCCAATTCAACAGCAGCAGCAGTACCCGAGGCCATTGTTGCCTCAGGCCCAGGCCTTTCAGCAGCAGAACCAGCAGCAGATCACCCAGGCTCCAGCACAGAACCGACAGAGGGGTTTCCAGCAGAGAGGACCCGCAGCTAGAGGTCAGGCTATGATGATGACCATGGAAGAAGAAGTTGCACCAGGTGAGGTAGTGGCAGGTACTATTCTCGTCAACACCTTTCCAGCATCTGTATTATTTGATTCTGGTGCATCGCATTCATTCATGTCTGCACGATTCGCGACACGGATAGGATTGGAGCCCGAGTCATTATCAGTGAGGCTCAATATACTTACTGGTAATGGTCTTGTGGGAGTAGATCGAGTATTTTCCTCGTGTCGGATCGTAGTTAGCGGTAGAGAGTTCCCCGCTAGGCTCATAGAGTTCCCTATGGCAGACTATGATGTAGTCCTAGGCATGGATTGGCTGAGGAACCATTATGCTAGGATAGACTGCCATGTTGGCAGAGTTGTCTTTAGTATTCCCGGAGAGCCAGAGTTTTCATTTTCCAGAGACACAGTAGAGCCATCTCCTCCAGTATTGCGGATGGCAGTAGCAGCAGTGCAGTTGCCCCGGATAGTTGAAGAGTTTCCAGATGTCTTCCCAGAAGAACTTCCAGGGATGCCACCAGAGCGGGAGATCGAGTTCACCATTGACTTGATTTCCGGGACAGCACCAGTATCAGAGCGAGTCTACAGAATGGCGCCTTCAGAGTTGGAGATTTTGTACAAGATGATTGAAGAACTTAGAACCAAGGGATTCATTCGTGCTAGTGGATCGCCTTGGGGAGCCCCGATGCTTCTTGTGAAAAAGAAGGATGGTACGTCTAGGCTATGTGTTGATTATCGTACCTTGAACTCAGTGACAATCAAGAACAGATACCCTCTCCCGAGGATAGATGACTTGTTTGATCAACTCAAAGGGGCTTCAGTTTTCTCGAAGATAGACTTGCGGTCAGGATACCACCAGATCAGAGTCAGAGAGCAGGACATCCCGAAGACGGCGTTCAGATCGAGGTACGGGCATTGGGAGTTTCTAGTTATGCCCTTTGGAGCGACCAATGCGCCGGCAGTATTCATGGATCTCATGAACCGTATTTTCATGCCTTACTTGGATCAGTTTGTGATAGTGTTCCTTGATGACATCCTGGTCTACAGTAAGAGTGAAGCAGAGCACGAGCAGCATCTCAGAATTGTCCTCTAGATTCTCAGAGAGCAACAGTTATACGCCAAGTTCAGTAAATGCGAGTTCTGGCTCGATCGCATTTCTTACTTAGGTCACATCATTACCAGAGGAGGAGTGGAAGTGGATCCCCAGAAGATTGTGGCTATCGAGGCATGGCCAGTACCCAGCTCAGTGGCAGAAGTTTGCAGCTTTCTTGGATTGGCCGGCTACTACCGACGGTTCGTCTCTGATTTTGCAAGGATTTCAGCGCCGATGACCCAGTTGACCCGCAAGGATGTGTCGTTCGTTTGGACAGCAGAATGTCAGGAATCATTTGAGAAGTTGAAGCGAGGTTTGATAACGGCTCCCATTCTCACCCTTCCAGATGGGACCAGAGGATTCACAGTTTATTGCGACGCTTCAGGCAGAGGATTGGGATGTGTTTTGATGCAGCATGGGAAGGTAATTGCTTATGCGTCACGTCAACTCCGTGATCATAAGAAGAATTACCCGACCCATGACTTAGAACTAGCAGCAGTAGTGTTTGCACTTAAGTTGTGGAGGCACTACTTGTACGGAGACAGAGTGGAGATCTTTACTGATCATAAGAGCCTGAAGTATGTCTTCACCCAGAAGGATCTTAATATGCGGCAGAGAAGATGGCTCGAGCTACTGGTGGACTACGATGTGGATTTACAGTATCATCCAGGGAAGGCCAACGTTGTAGCAGATGCGTTGAGCCGGAGAGCCGGAGTTTATTTCCTGACAGCGCAACCAGAGCTATTGGCAGATCTTCAGAAGATGGGAATTGAAGTGGTTCTTCCTTCCAATGTGGCCTTGATGGCTAGCCTACAGATTCAGTCCACCATAGTTGAGAGGATCCGGACAGCACAGTTAACAGATTCCAAGATTCAGCGGCTCAGAGCAGAGTGCGAGGCAGGGAGAAGGCCAGAGTTATGTATTTATAAGGATGGTACACTTCGACACGGCACGCGTCCTTGTGTACCCAGTGGAGATATCAGACAGGAAGTCATGGCAGAGGCTCACAGTTCGCAATATTCCATCCACCCAGACAGCACGAAGATGTACAGAGATATTCGTCAACACTTTTGGTGGAATGGTATGAAGAGGGAGATAGCCCGGTATGTCTCTCGATGTTTGGTTTGCCAACAAGTCAAGGCTGAACATCAGAGGCCAGCTGGACTTCTTCAACCTTTACCGATCCCAGAATGGAAATGGGAGCACATAACCATGGATTTCGTGACTGGGTTACCCAGATCTCCGGCAGGCAGAGATGCTATTTGGGTCATTGTGGACAGGCTTACCAAGGTGGCACACTTTCTTCCATTTAGAGTTGGACAGTCGACGGCGCAGCTAGCAGAGATGTATCTCAGGCAGATCGTCCGACTTCACGGAGTGCCAGTCAGCATAGTATCAGACAGGGATACGAGATTCACATCGCACTTCTGGCGCAGTCTTCATCAAAGTTTGGAGACTCGTCTCAAGTTCAGCTCAGCGTATCATCCGCAGACAGATGGGCAGTCAGAGCGTACTATACAAACTCTCGAAGATATGTTGCGGTCGTGTACCCTTGACTTCGGTGGTTCGTGGGAGGATCACCTGCACCTGGTGGAATTCTCGTACAACAATAGTTTTCAGGCCAGTATCCAGATGGCACCCTTCGAGGCTCTGTATGGCAGGAAGTGCAGATCCCCGTTAGCATGGGACGATGTCGGAGAGAGGCAGATGCTTGGTCCAGAACTGATTTCTCAGACGGTTGAAGTGGTCAGAAAAGTCAGAGATCACCTCCGAGTTGCTCAGGATCGCCAGCGCCATTGGGCCGATGCTCATCGGCGTCCCTTAGAATTTGCTGTCGGCGACCATGTATTCCTTAGGATCTCGCCTACCCATGGCGTCATTCGTTTTGGCGTACGGGGAAAGCTTAGTCCTAGGTATATAGGGCCGTTCGATATCCTAGAGCGAGTAGGCGATGTGTCCTATCGTCTCGCTCTTCCGCCGTCGCTAAGTGAGGTACATGATGTATTCCATGTGTCCCAATTACGACGGTACGTCCCGGACCCGAGCCATATCCTAGATCATTCGGAATTGGTTGTTGGTACCAACCTTTCGTATGAGGAGAGGCCCGTGTCTATTTTGGATCGGAGGGAAAAGACGCTCAAGAACAAGACTATTAACTTAGTTCGTGTTGCTTGGGGTCATCACTCTCTAGGTGAGTCAACGTGGGAGCGTGAGGACGACATCCGATCGCGCTATCCCTACCTGTCTGACTCGTAAGGTATAATATCTTTTTTATGCCTTACGCTTTCCCTTCCTTGCTTGTATTGTATGATTGTATGATTGAACTGCTTAACGTAGCTTGCCTGTGCTTAGTATAGCTTGTCGTGGCAATCTCTAGCTCCTTGATTAAATTCCGAGGACGGAATTCTTTGAAGGTGGGTAGAGTTGTCACCCCCATTCCTGTATTTCGTATTTATGCTCGTATTTAATTTTGGCACGTATTTTATTTTTCTCGACTTGCGGATTTTGGTTTCTCGTAAATGGATTTTGGACCATGGCTTGGTTTTATTTTGTGGAAGTTGGTTTGGTTTGGTTCATCATGAGAGGAACACTTTAACCTACACTCTACCCTCAACACAACACAACCACCCTCATTATATCTCCACCAAACTTTCTCTCTCCTCTTTACTCTCCATTAATTTTCTTCTTCTTCCTTCTTCCACACAACTCCCCAACCCATTAGGCAAGTGCACCTTGCCATCAAATAAGTACCACTTTTTATTTGTCCATTAGCTAGATTAGGCCATGGAGAACAACTTTAGAACTTGACATTTTGTGATTTGGAGTTTCCTTTGTTCTAGATCTAGGTTTTTACTATTTTTGGATTTACATGGTTTTGATCTATTTAACTTTGATTTTTGTATGTTTTGATGCTTCCATGTGGAAGAGAATTCGATTTTACTCAAGTTAGAACTTTGAAAATCTAAATTTGGTTTTAATTTGGCTGAGTTATGAAGAATTAAAGTTTTGAAGTTCTTGGAGTTCTTCTCGGGTTGGAGAAGCAGCCCTCTCGGCCTGCGCTCTTTAGCGCAAGGCCGATTGTGCAGCTCACCCTTTGGTGAACTGCGCACCTTCCTTCTCGGCCAGCGCCTTCATTGCGCATAGCCGATTGCGCCCGGCCTCTTGGGCTGGACCGCGCATCTCCCTTGGCGCACCAACCTATGCGCAATCCATCTCTGCGCGACCAACTCCTGCGCAGTTCACTCCTGCGCAGTCTACCTTCTGCACAATCCATCCATGCGCCATCTGTCCCTGCGCACTTGGCACCCTGCACAACTGACACCCTACTCAATCCAACCCCTGATCCCTTGCACAAACCATTGGCTTTTGGAGATTTGGTTTTATTTTTCTTTAAGCCTGGCTCTTCTATAGTCCTATATATATTGATATTGTATTAGATATTTTATGCCCATTTTATATCCTTACGCCTTTTGTCATAAACTTGATTTTACTTAATATGTTTGGAATGACTATTGTACATGGCATGGTATGACAAGGACCTAGCATAACACGACAGTGACCCGTAGTGGTGCACTCCTGACATGACCAACCCGACATGACAGTGGCCCGTCGTGGCGCACTCCTAACAAGTACCCTGACATGAATTATCTTGATAACTTGATAGTGGCCCGTGGCGGCGCACTCCTGACTTGACTTGATAACTTGACTTGACTTGACTTGACACCGTGGGTGTTCCTGCTTGCTTGTTTGTACAATCCACCTGTCTTGTCTTGCATCATGTCTAGGACGTGACTTCCTGGGTACCACGGCCAGGGACTCACGCTAAATTGGATTAGGCTAATGATTAGATCAAACTAGAACATGGAGAATTCCCAGTCACAGGCAATCTCGTTATCTGGGCACTTTAATGGACTTGTAGCTTGCCGACGAGTAGAGCACATTTCCAGCACACTGTCATGTGTTGCACCCTCTAAGTCACCTAAGGGTACATTTGTCTCCCGGACAATGTACCCACCTATAACTCTCAATCCGCAGAAGGATAACTGGATAGTCTGCAGGGCTTGGGACTGGAAGTTTCTCACTTGCATCTTGTTAGTAATTAAGGCTTGTGATAACCCTAGTTAGTTAAAGTAGTAAGCCGTAGTAATTGCTTGGCCGCTTGTGAATGCATGATGTCCAGCCTTGTCTAAGTCTTGTCTAGCCCCTGTACCTGGAACTCTTGATCATGATTGTTTTACTTATCTCTAACGATAAATGGGTAGAGACAGTGAGCTATTCAGGCGAAGGGGTACAATCCCGGTCCTTGTTTGGTTTAAGGATTGTAACCTGGCTCCCGGAATGGTTCCACGTCCCTAGTCGTTTATCGCTCTGTGTACTTTACTACTTGTACTTCTTTTAGTCTTTATGTTCTGATATGCTGGCTTTTGTTCTTATTTGTGGCCTCTTTTGTGGCACTTGCTCTTTCTGGGGTTTGACCCAGCTGGTTTTGTGTGGCCAGATTTCGGAGCAGCTCCCGAGGATCTACCAAGCTTCCAGCCCAATGGTGACAACTAGACGGAACCCGGGCCAAGAGTGGGTTTTCCTTTTTGTTTCACCCACTTATATGTAAATTTATTCTTTTGAGGCGTTTAGCCGACGAGCACCTGTTAGCTCGATGCACATTTACTTACTGTCTGCCTACGGGCTGTAAACATGATTAACAAATCCTAGGGTTGATCATGTATGACTGAACTCTTGCTAGTCCTATCATTTTGTACGACTAGCTTCATGATCATCCAATATGTAATATTTGGGACGCCTTATATATATATATATATATATATTTGATGCTCTAATATCTTGTAACTCTGTTAAATTGCTTGAGATTGAGACAATAGGCTTGACCTTAAGAGACTGCTGGCTTGTAGTAAACCCTCATATCTAGACAGCCGTGACCGTATAGTTGAGATGTATTCTATTTCAATATACATAGCTGGCTATGTCTGCCCCCGCTCTCCAGTATTCTGGTTTTGGGGCGTGACAACAACCCAAATAGCGTCTCTGCCAGCCGGGGATCTAGGCAATCCAGTCACAAAGTCCATGGTTATATGCTCCCATTTCCACTCTGGAATTGGTAATGGTTGAAGTAGTCCAGCTGGTCTCTGATGTTCAGCCTTAACTTGTTGGCAGACTAAACAACGAGAGACAAACCGGGTTATCTCCCTCTTTATACCATTCCACCAAAAGTGCTGGCGGATATCACGGTACATCTTCGTGCCACCGGGATGAATGGAATACTGCGAACTGTGGGCCTCTGCCATGATCTCCTGTCTGATATCTCCACTGGGTACACAAAGACGCTTACCATGTCGAAGTGTACCGTCTTCTTGAATGCATAACTCTGCTCTTCGTCCTGCCTCACACTCTGCTCTGAGTCGCTGAAGCTTGGAATCTGCTGACTGTGCCATCCGGATCCTCTCGACTATAGTGGATTGAACTTGCATGCTGGCCATCAATGCCACACTGGAAGGGAGGACAACTTCTATTCCCATCTTCTGAAGATCGGCTAACAGCTCTGGTTGCGCTGTTAGGAAATAAATTCCGGCTCTCCTGCTCAATGCATCTGCAATAACGTTGGCCTTCCCAGGATGATACTGCAGGTTGACATCATAATCCACAAGTAGCTCCAGCCACCTCCTCTGACGCATGTTAAGATCCCTCTGGGTGAAAACATACTTCAGGCTCTTGTGGTCGGTGAAAATTTCTACCCTATCTCCGTACAAGTAGTGCCTCCACAACTTAAGTGCAAACACTACTGCTGCCAGCTCCAAGTCATGGGTTGGGCAATTCCTCTCATGATCACGAAGTTGTCGTGACGCATAAGCTATTACCTTCCCATGCTGTATCAGAACACATCCTAAAGCTCTGCCCGAAGCATCACAATACACTGAGAATCCTCCAGTTCCATCTGGAAGCGTGAGAATAGGAGCCGTCATCAAGCCTCGCTTCAATCTCTCAAAAGAATCCTGGCACTCTGCTGTCCAAGCAAACTGCACATCCTTGCGGGTCAACTGGGTCAATGGCGCTGAAATTCGAGCAAAGTCTGAAACAAATCGCCGGTAGTAACCGGCCAATCCAAGAAAACTACGGACTTCTGCCACTGTGCTAGGTACCGACCACGTTTCAATGGCCACGATCTTCTGGGGATCCACTTCAACTCCTCCTCGGGTGATGATATGACCCAAGTACGAAATACGATCGAGCCAGAACTCGCATTTACTAAACTTGGCATACAACTGGTGCTCTCGGAGAATCTGGAGGACAACTCGGAGATGCTGCTCATGCTCCGCTTCACTCTTGCTGTAGACCAGGATGTCGTCTACGAACACAATCACGAACTTATCCAAATAATGCATGAAGATGCGATTCATGAGGTCCATGAATACAGCCGGCGTATTGGTTGCTCCAAATGGCATCACAAGGAACTCCCAATGCCCATACCTAGATCTAAAAGCAGTCTTCGGGATGTCCTGCTCTCTAACTCTGATCTGATGGTATCCTGAGCGTAAGTCAATCTTCGAAAATACTGACGCCCCTTTGAGTTGATCAAACAAGTCATCTATCCTCGAGAGATGATATCTGTTCTTGATTGTCACTGAGTTCAAGGTACGATAATCAACACATAATCTAGACGTACCATCCTTCTTTTTTACAAGAAGCATCGGGGCTCCCCAAGGCGATCCACTAGCACGAATGAATCCCTTGGTTCTGAGTTCTTCAATCATCTTGTACAATATCTCTAGCTCTGACGGCGCCATCCTGTAGACTCTCTCTGACACTGGGGTTGTCCCGGGAATCAAGTCGATGGTAAACTCGATCTCTCGCTCTGGCGGCATCCCTGGAAGCTCTTCTGGGAAAACATCTGGAAACTCTTCGACTATCCGAGGCAACTGCACTGCTGCTACTGCCATCCGCAACACTGGAGGAGAAGGTTCAACTGCGCCTCGGGAGAAGGAAAACTCCAGCTCGCCTGGAATGCTAAAAATAACCCTGCCAATGTGGCAGTCTATCCTAGCATACTGGTCCCTCAACCAATCCATCCCTAAGACTACATTATAATCGGCCATCGAGAACTCTATCAATCTAGCGGGAAATTCTCTACCGCTAACTACGACCCGACACGAGGAAAACACTCTATCTACTCCCACAAGTCCGTTACCAGTAAGTATATTGAGCCTTACTGATAATGACTCGGGCTCCAGTCCTACCCATGTCGCAAATCGTGCAAACATAAATGAATGCGAGGCACCAGAATCAAATAATACTGAAACTGGAAAGGTGTTGACGAGAATAGTACCTTCCACCACCTCACCTGGTGTTATTCCTTCTTCTCCCATGGTCAAAGCCAGCACTTGACCATGTCCTCTGGGTGCGGGTCCCCTCTGCTAAAAATTTCTCTGCCTGCTCTGGATCAGGGCTTGGGCTTGGGCATACTGCTGCGGTCTCTGCTACTGGAATGCCTGGGCCTGCGTCGGCAATGGCCTCGAGAACGGGTACTGCAGCTGCTGTTGCTGGATTGGTGCTAGTCCTCTAACTAAAGGACTAGAGAAGGCCGATGAACTCCCCCTGTTCGGGCAGTTCCCAACCCTGTGGTCCGGGGTACCACAAACCAAGCACAAACCATGTGCTCTACGACACTCGGATACCACATGCCCTGGCTTTCCGCAGTGTGAACATCCCACTGCGGAAGACTGCTTCTGCTGCTGAGGGTACGTCGGGGTGGAATGCTGAACCGACGTCACTGAGGCCGCCCGCCTCGGAGCTCTAATGGTCAAAGCCCTGGCTGCCGGGGCTGGTGCTGATGACTGATTCATCTGGCCGTGAGATCGCTTTCGACCTCCGGTCCTATCCACGATCCTCTGGGAGGTGTACTCATGCCTCCTAGCTGCTCTCAATACCGCATCAAAAGTCTGATGCTGAAACTGCTCTACCGCCAATAAAATCTCTAGGTGGAGCCCCTGCTGGAACCGCTGGGCTCTATCGAACTCGGTCGCCACCAAGGTGGGAGCAAACCGACTAAGCCTGGAGAACTCGGTCGCATATCCATCGACCGTCCTGCCCATCTGCTTCAGATTGGTGAACCTCGTCTGTAGATCATACCGAGCTACAGCATCAAAATACTTGGTCTGGAATCTCTCCCTGAATACTGCCCATGAAATAGGGGCCACTAATCCATCGGTCTGCGCTGCCCACCAGCTGCGAGCAAGATCCAATAGCTGCAGGCGCACCACGGCCACCTTCTCGTTCTCTGGAGTCCTGGCTGCATCTAGAATCACCTCTGTGTCCTGAAGCCATGCATCTGCAGCGATCGCATCTTCACTGCCGTCGAAGAAGGGAGGGTTCAAGCGCTTGAAGCTGTTGGCCGCGCTATTACCATGATGACCTCCCCTGGTCAAAGCGTCTGCCACCGCCTGGTGCAAGGCATCTCCACGACGATCCTGGTGCAAGGCATCTCCTTCGGTAGGCATAACTCTGGAGGCTACTCCTGAATGCTGGGCTTGATCTCCAGGTTGCTGCTGGTCCGCTGGAGGTGCTCCGCCTTGCTGATCGGCAGGTCCAGGAACAATGCCGCTGAAAAAGACGACATAGGGAACAATAAGAAAGGACCAGGACAGATCAACGATACAAGCATGTGATCAGGTCAAGATTGTCAGGGATTTGAAAGATACGAGCAGAGATCAAGGGCGAATACTGATTAAGACATCTATTCGGTAAACCCTCACATATCTTGAATTACAAGACCTGCATGGGCCACCACTAAAACCATGTCACGCCCCAGAACCAGAATACTGGAAAGCGGGGGCAGACATAGCCAGCTACGTACAATAAAATGGAATCCACGTCACTATACGATCACGGCTGTCTAGATATATGAGGGTTTAACTACAAGCCATCAGTCTCCTATGGTCAAGAACAAGCCTATTGTCTCAATCTCAAGCAATGTAATAACAGTTACAAGATGTCAGAACACCAAATATACAATAGTAAGGCGTCCCATACATTACATATTCGGATGATCATGAAGCTAGTCGTACAAAATGTCAGGACTAGCAAGAGTTTCAGTCATACATGATCAACCCTAGGATTTGTCAATCATGTTACAGCCCGTAGGCAGACAGTAAATAAAGGTACAATACGAGCTAACACGTGCTCGCCGGCTAAACGCCTCAAAAGAATAATTTTACAAATAGAGTGGGAGGACAAAAAAAACCCACTCGTTGCCCTGGTTACGCCTGGTGGTCACCATCGGGCTGGAAGACAGGTGGATCCTCTGTTGCTGCTCCGATATCTGGCCACACAAAACCAGCTGGGTCAGACCCCAGAAAGAGCAAGTGCCACAAAGGAGGCTTCACTTAGGAACTAAAACCAGCATATCACAATAGAATATTAGAGACAATAAATAAAGAACTGATAATAATAGAGATAACAACAGTAAACTGAGTACGAGAAAACTATTCAAGTAGCCAGGTCACAACCCTTAAACCAAACAAGGACCGGGATTGCAGCCCTTCACCTGAATAGAAATCCGTCTCAAATACTATTGGTACAGAGAAGACAATAAACGAAGAGAGGACACAGAACTGCTCCGGGAGCCAGGTTACAATCCTTAAACCAAATAAGGATCAGGGTTGTAACCCTTCGCCTGAACAGAACTGGACCCCTGATCTTTATTGTTGAGGCAAGCATAAGTAATAAATCATACTGTTGAAGTAAAGTGAAACATGACGAGCATGGCATGGGATACAATAAGACAATAAACGAAGAGAGGACACAGAACTGCTCCGGGAGCCAGGTTATAACCCTTAAACCAAACAAGGACCGGGGTTGTAACCCTTCGCCTGAACAGAACTGGACCCCTGATCATTTATTGTTGAGACAGGCACAATCAATCATGTCATGTCACAGTCTTGTACAGGATCAAGATAAGACTAAGCTGGAATAAACTTCATTCAATCAATTACAGCCAATCAAGAAGTACGGCTTGATACTCTTAACTAACTAGGGTTATCACAGGCCTAGTTACTAGCAAGATGCAATGAGATTATCCCAATAGCCACAAGCCCTGCAGACCATCCGGTTATCCAGGTCGAATGTCCGTTTAGGAAGAATGCAACACATGACTGTGTGCTGGAAATGTGTCCTACTCGTCGGTAGGCTACAAGTCCACTGAATGCGCCCAGATAACGGGATTGCCTGTAGCTGGGAATCTCTTCATGACTACTGAATCATTCTAGTTAATTAGTCTTAGTCAATTTCAGTAGGTACCCCTGACCGTGGTACTCAGGGGTCCCCATCCTAGACATGATGCAAGACAGTACTAGTTTATTTGTACAAACACAATCGCCCATGGTGTCCAAGTCTTTCATACTTGTCATGTCAGGCTAGCTGTCATAACAGCATGCCGAGATATATCATATCAGTTTACTTGTCAAGAGTGCGCCACAGCGGGCCACTATCGTGTTCTATTCTTACAATATTATGAATAAGAGAAACTTGCATAAAATAACTAGTAACATATTCTTGTTGCCAAGGAAAAGATCTACAACTTCTACGTTGGGAGTTGGGAGAAATTCGAGCCACAATTTGGTCAATTAGGACATATAACAGTTAGAAATAGTCAAAATATGCATTATGCGGCCTATTCTGCGACATCATATACGGCCAACTGCGACATGCGGCTCAACTGCGACATCATATGCGGCCAACTGCGACATACGGCCTATGCGGCTCAACAGCGACATCATATGCGGCCAACTGCGACATGCGGCTCATGCGGCTCAACTGCGACATCATATGCGGTCAACTGCGACATGCGGCTCATGCGGCTCAACTGCGACATCATATGCGGCCAACTGTGACATCATATGCGGCCAACTGCGACATCATATGCGGCCAACTGCGACATGCGGCTCATGCGGTTCAACAGCGACATCATATGCGGCCAACTGCGACATGTGCCTCATGCGGCTCAACAGCGACATCATATGCGGCCAACTGCGACATGTGCCTCATGCGGCTCATTTTGCGACATCATATGCGGCCAACTGCGACATGTGCCTCATGCGGCTCATTTCGCGACATCATATGCGGCCAACTGCGACATGCGGCTCATGCGGCTCAACAGCGACATCATATGCGGCCAACTGCGACATGCGGCTCATGCGGCTCAACTGCGACATCATATGCGGCCAACTGCGACATGTGCCTCATGCTGCAGATGAACATAAAAGTTTGACCAAAATTGTTTTGGCCATAACTTCCTCATCCGAAGTCGAAATCAAGCGAAACAAAAGCCAAAACTGCATGAAATTGAATTCTCTACAACATAGAACCATTAGTTTTCGAAAATAACCAAGTTTTAGAGATTAAAACCAAGAAAACCGAAAAGTTATAAACTTAGATCTACAAGAAATTATCCATCAAAACGAAAAAGGCCAAGTTCTAAAGAGTCTTAAAATCAAGTAAGGAAGATAATGGAACAATAAAACTTGAGATCCATCATGAAGCAAGTTTGCACTTGCCTAGCTCTCTTTCCTGGTAGGTGGAAGAGTAAATGGTGGAGAAGAAGAAGTGAAGGAGAAGAATAAATGAAGAGAGAGAGAGTTAGGTGGAAATATAAATGAGGGTGGTGGTGGTGGTAGGTAGGGGTTTTCTTTTGGTTCATGATGAACCCACAAGCAAACCAAACCAAGCTAAGCCGAACCAAGCTAAGCCATAACCAATGACATGCCAAAATAACCATGCAGGAAAATATGCAATACGAGTCAAAATACGTACACGTATACCAGGATACGTAATACGAACTATAGGCATTACAACGAGCAGCCATCGCCCTCTTCTCTTTACTCCTCCTCCTCCTCCTCCTCCTCCTCCTCCTTCCTCCAGCGGCGGCGCCACCACCACTACCAGCAGCCACCGCCTCCGCCTGGTGAGTGATTCCCCCCTCCTTCCTCCGCCTCCTTCCTCCTCCTCCTTCTCATTTCCATCCTCCTCCTCCTCCTCCGCCTCCTTCCTCCTCCTTCCTCCGCCTCCTTCCTCCGTCTCCCTCCGCTTCCTCTGTCTCCCTCTCCGATATGTCAGGACTGCCAACTTGCTGGCAGTCCTTGGACTGTCACTAAATTGGCAGTCCTAACATAATGTTAGGACTGCCAACTTGCTTGCAGTCCTAGGACTGCCAACTTGCTGGCAGTCCTTGGACTATCACTAAATTGGCAGTCCTAACATAATGTTAGGACTGCCAACTTGCTTGCAGTCCCACTTGCTGAAAAAAATATTTGGATTTGGATTAATTAACTATAAATTAAATATTTTAAAAATAGTAATTATAAATTAATATTATTATGATTAGTAAATTATTAATTAAATTATTATAAAATATGATTCTAATTGTGATTAAAATATTATTAATTAAGATTATAATAAAATAGTTATTAACAAATTATTAATTAATATAATAATAATACTAATAAATTTTTAATATGATTACAACAAAATTAACTAATTAACTAATTTTTTAATTAATAATACTAAACATAGGATATGATTATTAATTAATATTATAATAATACTAATAAATTATTAATTAATATAATAATAATAATATAATAATACTAGTAAATTATGATTATTAACTAATTAACAAATTATTAATTAATATTATAATAATACTAATAAATTATTAATTATGATTATAACGAAATTAACTAATTAACTAATTTTTTAATTAATAATACTATTTTTTATTAATTAATAATACTAATAAAATAGTTAGTTTTTTTATTAATTAACTAATTTTTAACAAAATTATTAAAGAATAAATATTTTTAACAAAATTATTAAAGATTAACTAATTTTTAACAAAATTATTAAATAATAAATATTTTAACGAAATTATTAAAGAATAATTATTTTTTTCCTCCAAAATTCAACCAAATCCAAGTCTTGGATTTTGTCATACTTTCATATCCAAATCCATCTCCAACCAAACATAGGATTCCATGGATTTGTCTCCAATCCAAAAAAATCCAAATACGGTTTACCAAAGGCACCCTTATCATCACATGACTCTAAGGGTGAGTAGTATTCGATTGTGGACCGAAAATCGAATCAAACCGAACCAAATAAGAGATTCGGTTCGATTTCAAAAAAGTTCGGTTCGGTACATTTCGGTTTTCAAAATACAAAAAACTTTTTACTCGGTTTCGATTTTGGGTTTAAGTTTCGGTCCAAAACCGAAAACCGAATAAGAATTATACAATTATGTAAATACCCTCAATTTAAAAATGTGTATATTTTAAAAACAACAATTATATATATGTATTTTGAATTTCAACCCTGATAATTTAACAACTAGTCCAACTTTGTGCATAACTTTAAATTCAACAAATGTGTGTATAAAAATCATAATTTTAAATATAATTTAACTACGATCCTAAATTTGGGTCCGATCCATTAATTTCAACCGAACAAACCGAATAGGTTGTGCTAATTCGGTTCGGTTGAAACCGAATAAACCGAACACTCACCCCTAAGAGACTCTTCCTCGTCTTCCCAGGTAATTTCTTCAGGCTCCTCATATGTTGCTTCATCAAAAATGTGCCCCGATCGATCTTTATATTTATCCGGGTCTGGAATTTCAATCATGGTTAGTAGCCCACCGATTAAGACAGTCCAACTGATAGTGCTTGAATCCATGACACTTAACAACGAACTAGCTTCTTGTTACCATGATTTTTTTTTTCCTCCTCCATACTATTCTTAGGGTTGTCGAGCCCAATATCTTTTATGTTTTATTATATCAGGTCAGAGGTTCCTGCCTTCAACTTGTATCATATGTATTTTGGGGACGGGTGTTTGCTCAAACACCAATTTTCCGATGGCTCGCTGAACTAAGACCCCGTTTGGTTCAGTGTAATGTAATCGATATATAATCAAAGAAAAAAATATTTATTTTTTTTCGTTTGATTACATTGCGAGGCCTAACCTTCATAAACTTCCTCAAATGAATGACAGTTGTGAGGCTCCCCTAGCAATGAAGCAGCAAATGATACTTGGTTGCAAACCAAACTGACATTAGTAATGTGACCAGGAACCTAGCTCTTCTTTAAGAAACTTTAAGTTTAGAAGCCACTATCAATAAATTGACATAATTTGTATAATATGTATCTAGATCTATAATTACTTAACCAATATGAAGAAATATTTTTCGATCTTTACATAGATTCAAGAGGAAAGAAAAAAAAAGGAAAAGAAAAGTTCTTTGGATTAGGATAGATGTCAACATCTGCAGCTGCTGCTACTTCTCGATTGATTGGCTTTGGATTTTGGGCTAATACCCCCATCAGGGCATCGCCGAAATTGCTTCACATTGACCAATTTGGAAGTAAATTTTGCTCCAAAAAACCAAATAAGCAACACTTTCAAAATTGTGGTACATGAATATATTGAATCTGTAAATTACATGCTCAATTTAACGCCGGAGCACCTCCCTACCCTGCCCACGTTCTTCACCTATTTGCAGCCCAAACTATTTGTTCTTCCAACAGTTGGCTTGGTTGGAAAAGGCATATACAATTTCCATGACTCAAAATGTTTTAGTACATGAATATATTGTATATGTGAAGGTAACCTGTACATGAAAGAAGAGAACCGACGATTTCTCGATGGCCCTCCAAAAACTTTCTATTCAGATTTCGCGTCCCTATCTAGGCAACACTCATCTCCTCTCGGGGGCACTTTTTGCTTCGTGCAGCCAGCAGGTCATAATCCTGCAAGTTCCATAGACAATCATTTCTTATGCATGAAAAGGGAGTATTCGGTTTGTTAATGTTTACCACTTTATCCGCTATACCTGTTATATACTTGCCCAAAGTATGATGGGAACACCAAGTATAGAGTGATTTTTATTTCATGGACTTAAAAAAAACTCTTCTAGGAAAATAGAAGAAATTTTGATGTTCTGTGAATGATGGAGATGGTTTGAATGTGATTTATCAGATCTCATGCACCCAATTCCAAAAAAAGGACGAGTAAATCAAATACACAAATAGTAGGATTCTTCTAACTAAATAGCTAAACAAATGTTCGAGAACTTCTAACCTAATTTAAAATACTTAGTATCATAGATCAGTTGGCAGTACAAGAAAAATAACATAAAGGTTGTGAAGGTTTGGTATAATTATTATGAATTTTGTAGCATAATCTGATCTGAATTTGGTGCGATGAAAGACTGACGCACAGTATAATACTAGAAAGAATCTGAAAGTAAATATTATTTAGAGGAAGATGAAGGATTCATCAACCTCAACAAAAAAATATGCATGTAAAAACAATTAAATGATGATGATAATGATTACTCCAGCTACTTGTGATTGCTAGTGCATTACCAATTTCAAAGAGGTACAAGGTCTTAGGATCACTAGTTTGATACCAAGCTAGGTTGCTAATTTGCTATGTTACTAGTGTCATTGTCTCCATTTTACTTGCCTTCTGGCATCCTTTCTACAATCACCAAATTCCACTCACATCACTCTATTTCACACAAATTTATTACACCCCCATAAACCTTCAACTTGCTTAGCTTGCTAGCAGCCTGATGACCATGAGAAATTAGTTTGCTTGCACTTGAAGAGTCATCAGTGTGCAAGTTATGCACTAGATTGGATCTCTATCGGGGTTGTTTAGTAAAATATATTAACATGCACAATAGGTATTGTAGCTCTAGGTGGCACAGGGCACTATCCTGACATTTAGGCATAGGGTCGAGGATGAAGAGAAGAGAAAAAAAGTCTAGGGCATAGTAGACCTATTTAAAATAAAAAGAAAACAAATATAAATGGTTATGCAACAAAAACAGTAAAAGTTCTAGAATAGAAAAGCAAAAACAAGTACCTGTACAATAGCCTGTGCACAAAGTTTTCCAGATAAAACAGCACCCTCCATGGAAGCTAAATATTTTTGTTTTGTGTAATCCCCAGCCAGGTAGAATCCTTCAATTGGAGACCTTTGCAAAGGGCGGCATGGCTCACAGCCAGGCACAGTTTTGTAAACGGACCTATAGAAGTATGTAATACGTCATATGTAAAGATGATGAAGAACATTTATGATGAAATGCATAAATATTTGCATGAGAAATAAAAGGAACAAAAAGACCAACATATGATACAAGTCTACAAGATGACTTGAGTAGCAGAACATTCATGCTGCTATACAGGCATGAGTTCTAACATCAATGAGTAGTACATCAAGTCTAGACCATATACTTCCTTCTTCACTTTCAACATGGAGAACTAATGCTTGTTAAGGATATTATATACCACCCTTACAACTTGTTTTTTTTTAAGCCTCACCATATGTTTGCATTTCTTCTGACATTCCCCTAAAGTGTTCATGTGTTCTCAACTGGTTAATTTCGCTTTGTTCTCCTGGACTTTTAGGCTCTGTAGCCCAATAGTTTTGGCTTGTATTGTCTGCTTTCCTTCCTAGTGCTTAAATCTACTTTTTGAATGTAAAGAAGCAGTATAATATATTATATAATTTACATCGGATACTTCTAGAAAAGTATAGTGATCATTTTTTTTCCTTGAAGAAAATATGTCTCACCTTGGTGTTTTGACGACATGATACTTAAGAACTTTGGCTTTACTCTGATCTGCAGATATTTCATCAGGAAATAGCTTTTCCAGCTCTTTCATAGTAGCATCAATGATTTCACTGTCACTACGTGAGATCCATTCATGTGCTGGAGCAAAAACTAATTCCAACATAGAGCGGTTAGGATCATAATATTCCTGCAGAAAACAAAGATAACCATGATCAAGGTCTAAGAAGTAAAAATAAATGACAATTTCTACTAATGCCATATGATACAGCTACAGCAATATTTTATTGAGACAAAATACATGAAGACATTTCTGATGTCATATTTTGGAAATTATGAATATGTGCAGTAAGAAAATAAACCACAAATTTAGGAGAAGAATGAATTCAGAAGACATGCTAGAGTTTGCATGCATGTCTAAAGTTTGAGCAGAAACCATACTTCTATGGCAATGGGCTTACATGGGAATACTTGTTTAGGCTGAGCTTCCAAGGATAAACAAAAAATATTCCTATATGCAACTAGTTGCATGAAAATTGAGCTTCTAATGTCAACAGAGTTCCTACAGAATAAAAGGTGAAATATAATATATGAGGAATGGTCTATAGACACTCGTAGCCAGTGTCCCACCATCCAACCCACCAACGACCACCACCGTTCTCCCCCCCCCCCCCCCCCCTGGCAGGTTCGTCGGCTCAATTTCATCACACATACATCAAGGGAATTTATTTTTTCCCCCTCAAATTTACCAGTTTTAATTGATTAGTCCAATGAATTAATTTAGCTACTTGCAATTTGCTAGGTCCGACATGCTTCAGGCTAGTTGGGCCTACATATCGCACTAGGAAACTTCAAATTGGTATTGTGAGCGTCACCTTGTCCGCGGTATTATGACTGTGGTACTCGTGTTGGTGCAACTTAGGTCCTACAATCATCTTCAGTTCTTGGCCCCTAAGAAATAACCAAATTCACCTTACAACTCCAAACATATACCACCTACTTTCACTGCATTAATGATTCTCCACTTCACATAGAATCATTATTTTTCTTTTCTTGTCTTTCTTTAATTTTGTAGAAGAATATGGTTTGTTTTAGGTCTGCTTTAGGACCAGTAAGTTATTTGAGACTATTAGATTTAGCCAAATATCTGGTTTGTATTTATAGACCTTTTCAAGAATTTGTTTTTCCATATTGATTCTTGAGTTTACAAGTCTATATTTGTATTCTTCACTATTAGAGTATGTTCATACTTGTATTCTTGAATTATTATAAATAAGCAGCTCTCCCATGTAGAGTATAGGAGATTATGGTTCTCCATTTTATTGCTTTTTGGATCCCATAACCTGTGTCCACACTCAACAGGTATCCCAAGATAATATATTGTTTTACCTTAGCATTGAGCTTCGCCCTTTCATCTTTGGGAATGTGCATAAATGCACGGCAACCGAACACCCTTAGATACTTGTAGAATACTCCCTCTTGAAACCTTCTTTGGTACTCGTAGAGCGACAAATTTGATGACAATTTTTTTAGCAGATCGACCGCAGTCCTCATCGCCTTTGCCGAAAATGACTTTGCAACTAGATCCTTGTGGAATAGTATGTCTTCTATTCGAGGTTTCCAAATCATCCAGTTGCTGCCATTGAGATTGATCATTTGTGTGGCGCTTGGCTCGACCACATGTGCAACCTTAGGCTCTGATGCCACTTGTTATAATTGTTAGACTTTGATGAGGAAGATAGCAAGTACACGCACATGGAAAAATACAATATTTTTACACGGAAAACTCCCTCGATTTAAGAGGGAAAAATCCAGAAGACCTAATTCAGAAAGTTGTTCATCTACTATAAGAATAATTGAATTACAAGAATTTACTTCTCTAGCGCACTAGGGTATCACCAACATATAATCCTTCACTTCAAGATTGGACTACAATAAGAACAAACTCACCGGCAACTCCTTTCACCGTTGGAAATGGCTTTGTCACTTAAGCACTTGTCACCCGCAGCCTTAACCCGTCTTGGATGGATATCTTGAGTGGATAGCTTCACTTGGATGAACTTCAAGTGGATTGAATAGGATTGATACTTGGCTGTCTTGAGGGTGTGTCAATGAGTCCATATTTATAGTAGGAGCAAGTCCCCCCTTGGCATGCAATGCATTTACTCCCATCTTCTTTCCAAGGCCAACCACCTTCATTTTCCAAGAGCACGATCAACTCTTAGGTATTGTTTGGGAAGAGAGGAGAATGGGGGGAAGGAAAATTTTGAGGAAAAAATGGGAGAAAAATTAAAAGTAGTGGTGTTTGGGAAGAGGGAGGGGAATTGAGGGGGAGGAATGTGGGAGGAAAATTCATGTGGGTCCCACTCAAAAAAATTTCTCCCAAAAGTGGGAGGAAAATGGAGAGAGATGAGAGGATTGTGAAATAAATTACCCAACTACCCTTCAATAAAGTAGTTATTAATTATGATTTGAAAAAATCAAGGACTAAATGGTAATTATATCTTTCTCCATACTAAATAAAATATTATTTTTAAAATTTTCCTTCCCCTACTTTTTTGTTTATCCAAACAAGTGAAGGAAAAATTAATTTTACCTTCATTTTACTCTCCTCCATTTTCCTTTCCCTCAAATTTTCCTCTCCCTCCCCTCCTAGGTTCCCAAACACAGTGTTAAGAAGCTCTCTTTCGTCTTCCAAGAAGTATCAAGTCTACGGAAAGGATAGCCATGCACACCATGCATGCAACAATAACTCCTTGACTTGACCATATTCACTCACAATCAGTGCGATTCCGAGAAAAAGGGGGAGAGAGAAGCACAAAATAAACAGTTATGAAGTTTGTTTTTCAATTATCTAAAGGAGGTATGCGTTCCGTCCTCGAGCATATACTAAGGATCTCCAATCCGAGATAATTTTGTTCCTACTCGATAAACTAAAACAAGTGGTAACTCTAAGTATTTCAGTAATGTCACGTCCCGATACCAACTTGTCACGCCCCGATACACGTAATGTCATATTACGCGTAGTATGCTTCAAATGCTACAATATAATAATAGTTGGGCGATGATAGAGGAAGAGGTGGCTGATGGCCAACGTTCAAGGCAATCTTGTTGGAGTTAGAGATTGGGGGGCTGGAGTTGGGAAGAAGGAAAATTTTCTTTTCTTTTTCAAATTTTTTTGGAACTTCATTATACTAGTCTAGTTTTCACTTTTATCTATCAAAAAATTCTTTTCTTTGTTCTTTATCCTATTTCAAATTCTCTATGCTAAGCTGTATTATCTTACCTCTTCATCTGGACACTTTTAGTCAAGGAAAACTTGAAGACTGCTCTTTGATTGAATGAGCTTAAAACTACAATCCAAAAGATGTCTACCTACCTGTCAATGGGCAACTATGGTTTTATGGCATGGCCCTCTCATGCTCGTCGCTACCTTCTAGGAATTCGGCATCAATCAAAGTAGTCAAAGGCCCAAGGCACACTCGAGGCAGAAAATGTCTATATCACCCGAGGCACAAGACACATTTAAGACGCGCTGTCACGTCCAAAAGTTTGCGTCCCACTGAGACGAATTTGCGTAACCCTTTACGGACCGGGGTTATGCGGGAAGCTTCCATAACTCCCTAGAAGATGAGATTATTCTCTAGAAGATGGTGGAACTCTCTAGAAGATAGCGGAATCCTCTAGAAGGCCCAAGATCTTTCTAGAAGACGCTTAATCTTTCTACATGGACTAGAAGCTTTTTCGTAATTATCTAGATTTAGAATAATCCTTGGAATATTTTGTTTCCAGAAGTTTCTTGTAAGTCCTATGGGCATTATAAATAAGTTGGAGGCTCATTTGCTCCTCACCACCCAAAGTTGTAATCTCTTTCTAGTATAGTAAAGCTTGCATACTTCTAATCTCTCTCTTTTGCTCCACATTGTTCTCAATATCGTCTTAGCGATATAGCTAAGCGTTCGGAAGAGACTGGCACGGATCTTCGAGTAGGAAGCTTGTGCGACGCACAGATCGAAGTGTAGCCTCAAACACTAAGTTCGTGACAAGTGGTATCAGAGCGAATGTCGGTTGGTGCCATGTCGACATCCGAGAACGTTCAGGAGGGACCCGCGTCGCCTAAAGAGGGGCACACCAAGATCCACAGGAGGGCAAGAGCAAGGAGTCTACGGTGGAGCGTAGCCTTGCCGATATTGCCGAGCGCGTTGCAGTCTTGGAGACGGGTTCGAGGGACATGGAGTTGCGCACGGGCTCCGTGGAACAAAGCAACACGAGGCTAAAGGAGTTCTACGATGGGTTGGAGAGTGACATTACTTCGTCCATGGCAATCTTTCGGGAGCAATTCCAAGAGATCTGATCCGTACTTGAGGAGGAGCTCAAGGAGCATCGGACGGAGATTGAGGACTTGCGTAGGAAGGTCCAAGGCTACGAGAAACTAAAGACCGTGATCGAGAGTTGCGAAAAACTCAAGACCAAAATTGCCATCTTGGAGAAGGCCGTTGAGAACGGTGGACCTTCGAGTATGGAGACACCGAGACGGAAGATCCCCAAGCTGAAATCCTTCAGCGGGGTGCGAGATGCCAAAGAAGTTGAGAACTTCTTGTGGAAGTGGAGCGATACTTCAAGGCGTTGCACATCAACGATGGCGCCGAGAAGGTAGCTATTGCTTCATTTTACTTCGCCGATGATGCTATGTTGTGGTGGCGTCTAAGGTGCACGAAAGCCAAGAAGGATTTGTGCTCGATAGAGACTTGGGAGGATCTCGGAAAGGAGATCAAGTCACATTTCTATCTGAAGAATGTGGAGTTTGCAGCAAGGCAGAATTTGTGGCAACTCAAGCATACCAGGACGATCGAGTATATTACGGAGTTCACACACTTAATGCTCACGATATCTAGTATATATGGGTGAGGAAGATCGCTTATTCTTCTTCCTCGATGGACTCAAACCGTGGGTGGCTCAAGAATTGCAGCGACAAAGGGTGCAAGACTTGAACACCGCTGTGGCAGCAGCCGAGAGGCTCGTCGAGTACCTGTGGGAGGACAATGATGCCAAGGCCAAGCCAAAGTCCGCCAAGGAGAATGGTGGGGGTGAGCATGAGAGCTCTCCCAATAAGGGTTCGTCCGAGTGAAGAAGCACGAGAAGGCCCAACCCGAACGAGTAGTTTCATGCTTCATATGTGAAGAAAATTACTTTGCTCAATATTGTCCGAAGAGGAGCATGCATGTCAATGTCGTCCGAAGCGAGGAGGTGGGGACGAGAAGTGCGAAATGGGAGCGCACATGGGAGTGTTGCGCTTACTCAACGCCGTCAAGACCAAGTCCGCTGTGTCGAAGACTCCGAGCAGGGAGCTCATGTACGTTGACGTAAGGATCAATGGCATGAGCACATGGGCGTTGGTTGACATGGGCGCCACTTGCAATTTCATCGCGGACGTGGAGATCCGTCGCTTGGGTCTAGCCTTGGAGGAAGATTCTAGCCAGATGAAGACGGTCAATGTGGAGGCACGTCCCGTATAGGGGGTGGCCAAAGGGGTTCGCATAACGGTGGAAAATTGGTCGAGCGTTACCATTTTCGCCGCTAAGTCGCTGGTTTAACTTCAAGATGATACTGGACATGGATTTTCTTATTACAGGAAAGGTGATTCCAATGCCACATTTGGGAATCGTCGGCTTCATGGAGGAAGGCTCATCGTGCAGGATAAAAGCTGCATGAGGAAAGCCTTCGAAGGAAAAAGCTATCTCCACTATTCGGCTCAAGAAGGGTGGCCAAAGGAAGATGGCATACCTAGCGGTGCTCGAGAGGAAGGAGGGCTTCGAGGAGAAAGGCCTTCTATGGGAGACCAAGGGTGTTGCAAAAGAGCGTCCCAATGAGTCACTTTCGCAGAGGAAAGTGAATCGTACTACCAAGCTGGGTACGAGTGTGGAGAAACACGTCGTGGACTGTGCAAAGACAGAGGCGACGAAGTGTAGTAGCTCGCATACGGAATCACTCAAAACTCGTGGGGGACATTCGGGTCGACAGAGTTGCATGCGCGGAGGTATGGAGAACCATGTGCAGCCACGCGATGAGGTATGTCGACGACTAGACAACCTGCATGAGTCCCTTTCTATGTCGAGGAGGGGACAGACCAAGGCCAGAGTTGGTGTGACGAACCAGTTTTCTTCCAATCTTGAGAAGAATATGGAAAAGTCTGGAAAGCACCGCACGAGACGTACAAAGGGACGATGCGCAGCAACCATGCCTACGAGAGTGTATATCGTCCCGAGACTTGGTGCACCCGTCGACAAGGACGTCGACGAAACATATGGGAGATAATGTCACGTCCAAAAGTTTGCGTCCCACCGAGACGAATTTGTGTAACCCCTCACGGATCGGGATTATGCGATAAGCTTCAAGAACTCCTAGAAGATAGAAAATTCTCTAGAAGATGGTGGAACTCTCTAGAAGATAGCGAAATCCGCTGGAAGGTCCAAGATCTTTCTAGAAGGTCTAGGATCTTTCTGGATGGACTAAAAGCTTTTTTGTAATTATCTAGATTTAGAATAATTCCTCAAATATTCTGTTTTCAGAAGTTTCTTGTAAGCCCTATGGGCATTATAAATAAGTGGAAGGCTCATTTGCTTCTCACCACCAAAAGTTGTAATCTTTTTTAGTATAGTTAAGTTTTCATACTTCCAATCTCTCTCTTTTGTTCCACATTGTTCTCAATATCGTTTTAGCGATCTAGCTAAGCGTTCGAGAAAGGCTGGCACGGATCTTCGAGTAGGAAGCTTGTGCGCTGCACGGGTCGAAGTGTAGCCTAAAATACTAAGTCCGTGGTAGCGCCCCCGAGCGAAGCGAGACGCAAATATTAAAAATAATAAAAATATACATAGATAAATAAATAAATTAGTAATGTAAAAAATAAAACCAAAAAACATATTAAAACCAACAAAAATACATTAAAAATATAACCAAGTGAACTAGCAGAACAACAGTAGTAGTCAACATAACTAATAAGAGTTTGTATTATCCCTACCATGTTTTTAGTAAATTTTAGTTTTTCCAGTTCGACTATAACCAACTGCTTGTATGAGGTAACTAAGAATTATCCCCATGACTCAAAAAAATTTCTATAAATAAAAAACCACAAGGTGCGCTTATGCGCACCTTTTTTTTGGTTCCACCTTGCAAAAAGGCGCACTTAAGGCGCGTCTTGGGTGCACCTGGAGAAAGACGTCTTGCCTAGTGAGGTGCGAGGTGCAGCTGCTGCGCTTTTCTGTAAGGCATGCTCGAGACACGCCTTTGACTACTATGGCATCACTATAGAAGGTTGACATGACATTTGGTCATAAAACTATCAAATATTATATAGAATTTTTTTATACTCCGCAGTCGACCGTGTACTGATGGAAGAAGGCTTGGATGATGATGATGATGATGATCCTCCATCGCTAACAAAGACACCATCGAGAGAAGAAACACTCGAAGAGGTTGCAAACTCGGGTTCCCCTTCGAGGATCATAGTTCATGCTCTATTACCATGTTAGATTCAGAAGGAAGTATACATGGAAGATGGAGGAAGAGAAGGATGGTGGATAACCTAATCTGATAGAGAGAAATACTATTTGGGTAATAAGCAGGATACTCACCATATAAAATATACTTCTTATAAGTATCAAATAGACTCCGTATAGAAAGAACAATAAGTTAAGAATACAAAAAATAGACCCATAGACTTAATATGGAAAGGAATATTTTGACTCAAATCTATAAATATAGACCAAATCTTTGACTAAATATAACAATAATCTACTATCCTAAAATAGACCTAAAGCAGTATTATGAGTTGACCTAGATCCATATTCTACTACCTACAAGCCTATTAGATTTAGCCAAATATTAGGTTTATATTTGATTGAGTCAAAAATCCATCTTTACATGTTGAGCTTCGATATTGAGTCTAGAAGTCTTTGTATCCTTGACTTATTGAACACTTTCTATATTGGTTTTGTATTCTTGATCATTATAAATAAGAAACTCTATAATGAAGACTACGTTGGTTATGTCCTAGAATACTATTTTCTCCACTAAATTAAGGATAGCTACCGTCTCTTCTCTTCCTTCATATCCCATGCCTACTGCACTCAGAAACTCAACATGGTATCAGAGCCATGAGAACCACCACTTCTGTTCTTGTGGATGTTGTTATAACGATAGGCACTATATCTCAATATGCTGTATTAGTCATCAAAAAATAAACCGTACCTTCTTCAATCTAACTACTTCAACATGGGAAAGTTCAGATCTAAGTATATTCATCCTCGTGCTCATCTCTTTA
The DNA here is from genome assembly GCA_029216955.1 of Iris pallida. Classification (NCBI taxonomy): domain Eukaryota; kingdom Viridiplantae; phylum Streptophyta; class Magnoliopsida; order Asparagales; family Iridaceae; genus Iris; species Iris pallida. The sequence continues at coordinate 10,280,418 of JANAVB010035417.1, forward strand.
AAGAGATTTGCTTTCTGTCTATATTGGTAACCCAATCTTGCCCTCCGTATCCCATCGTCTCTGCTATTCACTGCCGTCACCTGCAAACTTTTAGGCTCTGGCTGATATATCGAGCCTTGCTACTAATGTCATCTATGAAATACCAAAAGTACAGAAGATTCTTTCTGTATCTGAGAAAATTGGAGAAAAAAAGAGGTTGCATATTATTGGGGCTCTATAGATATATATATACATTTGTATGAACCTTGATTTCGTGGTATGTACTGCAGTTGTTTCTTCAATGTCTCCCGAGTTACTATTCTGTTTTGCTTTCTTCATTGTCTCCAGAGTCACTACTCTGTTTGCTCATGCAGAGAAGAGGACTGATGGTTCTGAGTCTATGAAGGTTCCAAGTCTTTTCCATTTCACTATTTTTATGGTTTATTTCTATCTTTCGTTAGATACTATTGCACTTTGAAATGTTTTGTACAATTTGAAATTTTGATGTATGACAATGAAAGGATAAGTTTTATATCTCGTTCAATGAAATGAAGCAACAAGTTCTAAATTTCATTATGTTCTATATAAGTACTTTTTCTATCTGTACTTTCTATATGACAAATTATTGGTTGGATTTTGCACTAAACTAACATATACCAGAATAGTACCAGAATAGTACTTTACAGATAACTGCTGAGTGAATTGGCGAACCAACTGAGCCTCACCACTTTCACTGAAAATAAAGACTAGTGTACCCCGTCCATGAGCATGTGACATGACCTGAGACTTACTGTTTTTCAGTTAACTAATTAGACTTGCATAAATTCCAAGTTCCGCTAGCAAACATGGATGGAATAATACTAATTTGATGTAAAAACTAAAAATGCATGAACAGTGTGGAACTGTGGATAGCTTTACGAATTGATGAAAATACCATATACACTAAAAAGGCAATACTATATATTATTATATTAGACAGCTCATAGTAAATTTTACGGGATTCAGTTATAATTACCTTGCAGGTCAAAGACATGTCTGCATAGACACTTAAAAGAGGACTCCTGGAACAAAATACGGAATTCAGTATTAGTTGTGGACACAATCATAAAATGAAAACAGTTTTGTAAATCCTTTTCATATGAACATAGCATTACTAAAAATTGACATGTCCCTCAACAAGCATCCCTGTATCAGTCATATTTGACGAATTCCTGTACTAGTTTGTTGAACCATCTGATCGAGCTCATAAACAATAAGAATTTGTTTTATATTTATAAGATATTTTTAAATGCAAGAATTATTGGAAGGGGGTTGAATGAATAAGCAGAATCCTCTATGGAAAGACTACTGAATCGGAAATGTGATGAGCAATGTGAGAGAAATTACTTAATCGTATGAAACTTCCACCTCATCTCAATGTCAAGAACCAGAGACTTACCTCCATGACAGATAAGGGCAATAAGACTCCCACTAGAGCTGTAACTACATCAGGCAGATAATGAACAGCTTGTTGAGTATATCTATTTAGTTTTTCAAAGTCAATCTCAATTCTAATTAAGAACTCGACACGTGCACCCTTACACACCCACACCCCGTACAGACATATACACAAGAAAACGCACATGCCCTATATGTATAAATTATGTAATATGTAAAGATTAGTTTCATGATAATTGCATCTTCTATATTATGTTTGTTGTAGAGAGAGAAAACATTGTAGCACAATATGCACTTGTAGAGCCTCTCAATGTGTCAAGCTTGTACATAGCTACAGAATCACTCATGACAGTCGTGTTCTTTCAAAATCACAGTGGCAATTTGAGTAACTACATCACTACGCAGTATCCATGCATCATCAGTTCATTAGCAGTCGCAAAGAAGTTGGTTGTTGAAGGAGATGTCCGCTTCTCCTCGAGTGCACAATTTCTTCAAGTGCTGAAAATGAACCAGTCTTCTAGATATGAAACAAAGAAATTAGGTCTGTCTATGGATGCATAAAATATCATCTCTTAGAGGAGATTGTCTAGATTGTTTTATATATTTTGAACGAATGAGGAGAAAGAAGAAAAAAAGATTATCTTAGTCATGTCTCTATTGTCTCTCTACTTTATGGAGCCACCTCACGCGTGAATGAGCAACCTACCATGCTTTCATTGAGATCATTCCCCCCCCCAACCATCGCAATACAAACTAGGAACAAGGGCTTGAAGAAGCTATTAATCAATTTCGAGAGGCTGATACATGTCACTAGAAAACCTTGCAAAAATTATCCACCAGCTTCAAGCACAACAAAAGACCCTCAATGACATTGCTCACCTGAACCAGATAGAAAATTGACAAAACAATGACCCTCTTTCACCACCACCACGCATATCGCCGTCATCCAACCAAAATCATGCCTCGGCCGACTATTACCACTATCTTCCACCACCAAATGTCAAACCAATTTGAAGTGAGATGTCCCACTTTGATGGATCAACCCATTGGACTGGTTGGATCTTTCAGGAACAAAGATATTTTAATTTCAATGACCTCCTAACAAGCAACGGATCAACATTGCCTCCTACATGAGGAATCAAGCATTGGGTCGGTTTAAATAGATGTATCATAACAAGCAACTAATTTTGGGTGAGCCACACCTCAACCATCAAACGGAGGTCCACACCTCAATCATCAAACAGAGGTTCAGGACCCTCCACTTTTCTCAATCATCAAACAACTTCGTTCAAACTGACCCAAACATCAACTGGCTCGAGAACCAAGTAGCAATCGAGATCATCTGCAATTGCGATCATTTGCAATCTTGTCACTGAACTTTGTGAGGAGGTAATTACTTGTTTGATTATGGGCCTCAAGTCCATAGTTATTAAAGGTGCAAGGCAGATCGCGGAGCAAAAGGTATTCAGACTGAAACCCGAGGCGAAGCAGAAAAGGTTCGCAGTATCTGAATCGGTATCGGACCCTTTGTATGAGTTTCGGGATTGGCCGTATGGCGGAATCGACCGGAGTATCGATTTTTTTGGTATCGAAAAACAAATAATTATTTTTAAAAATAGAAAATATATATATATTTACACATTTAAGCATGCTGTCAAGTATTTTCTGTGTTTTTTTAGTAGTTTTGAAATTAAATGAAATAATAGTCATCATTGTTGAATGTTTACATGTTGGTTGGTTTACCTGTGATATATTTGATACCTTTAAACATAATCTTTTATATTATATGTCGCTTCTCCTTAGTTTTAAACGGAATAATATTAATATGGATGAATGTCATGAATTTATAAATATACAACTTCGAAAAAATGGTAATCGATTCAATTTATCAAGTAGAAATCATATCAATACACTATAACATTGTTGGTGAATCATTAAGTTCACACCGTTTATCCAATTTTTTTATTTTTGTCGCTCAATTTTCTTTACTGAATTGACTTGGAAAGAGAACTCCAACGTTGGTATCGTTCAGTATCGGATCGGGATATGCCGTAAACTATGAGCAAAAATGCCGACCTCTTGAAGGCAAGGCAATGGCACATATTTATTTGAATTATGTACAAAAATTATAAAATCATGCAATAAAATAATATTTGTAAGCAAATGAACACTTATTGATCATCTTATTATTTTATTTTCACATAATAATATGATTAGCTTTTTTTTAATGTTTTGTTCATGTGAACTACAATTTACAAACAATAGTATATTAAACTCTGATAGCTCATAGCGGTACCAAGAATCCAAGTTAAAGACAAGAAAGAGGAAAAACATACATTTGTGAGTTGCTTCAAAACCAAGAGTAAGAAGGTGTCAGTCGTGACAAAAAGATGGAAGGACTTTAGGATTTTCTTTTCTTATGGGCTTGGCCTCTCTAAGAGGCATTGTGAGGTGTATACATCATAAAGGGAGCCTCGCACTACATTTGAGTCGCTAAGAGATAAGACTCGTGAGCCTCACACCTAAGGCGCAGAGTCGCTAAGAGATAAGACTCGTGAGCCTCACACCTAAGGCGCATCTCAGGCACGCTTTTCATAGCTATACTCAAGTCGGAGGTTCAAATAAAACTTGTTACCCAATGTCCCTACAATGTCAACTCAGTCATCTGCCTAGCCAAATTAGTGGAAGGTAACTCTGAGATAATCCTAGGATACTAACAAAACCTCCATGGGAGCCGCTTTAATTAACCAAGGAAAATTTTCACCGATTCAATCTTGAGGAGAAGGTTAGTGTTATAGGGAAAGGCAATGATTCAACCAATCAGATTAGAGAATACAATTGTTGAAAGATCATGATTAATTATCTTTAGTTAGTCAAATAAAAAATCTGTTCAAAATTATCTCTAGAATGTATCAAGATATATTCTGCTAGTTGAGGAAATAAAGAGAAATATACTAATAATCTCTAGAATGTATAAGACTTCTTGGGTTAGAGGAGATTATTTTTTGATTATTTTATATATCAATGGAAATCGAATGAAGGGGGAAAGAAAAAAAATTGTCTCTAGTAACTTTCGAAGTGAGATTTTTATCTCTCTCTACTTTCTAGAGCCACCTCACACTCTAAGTGTGAGTAACCTACCACTTCTCCGAGGATCAATTAAGGAAAGCAAGGAGGCAATTTAGGATTAGGTTACGGAGAGAAAAAGTTTAAATAAGAAATAAAAATCTTTGTTGCAGAAGAGAGTACCAAGATCTATAACTTTCCAAATGCTCTAATACCGTGAGTTCTAGATATTAACAACCTTTGGGGTTCGGGGAGGTAGTAAAGGCCAAAAGAAATAGAGGATAATGTTTTTTATTATTCTCTCTGAAATAAGAAACTTCGATGATTATACATATTTCCAGATGTGCATATGATGTATAGTCGACTGCATTTTCCTGAACCAAACCAATAACAAAACAGCGTGCTCCCAGTCCTAAGACAGCAAATTCCAGCCGAATCGACGGATTTTGGCATTTCTGCTGAAATTAGAATTTTCAGCACTAATTCCCCTACCAATGAATGGTCAGCTTTAGATGTTCTTTGTTCTCAATTTGCATGTATCAAGTAAACATTACTATATATTTCCATAATAGATTTCTTGCGCATGCTATGTTGCACAGAAATGCATATGACACTACACAATACTGACATACGAGTACATGGTATTGATTTTGGTGTCCTATTGTATTTTGGGTGTGTGTTGTGTCCGATATGTGTCCTACATGACACGACACAGATTGGTACCGATTTTTAGATTGTCCTTGCTTTCTAGAAAGCTAGAATGACATAGCTAAGAATAACAAGTTAGTGAATTGCTGCAGAATGCCCTTCGGAATGCAAGAAAAAAGAAAGTTGCAGAAACAATTCTAACAAGAAAAGTATTAGCAAGACCTGCTGAAAAGGAGGTGATCGTAGGTATTCTTCAGCTTCCTGTCAAACCTAATAAAAGATCCGGAACACAGCTGCATCAGATGATATAGTCTAGAATGAATACTACAAGTATCAGAAGTTATGACAATAAGCAAGGAAATTCATTATTTTATTTGTCATTGAGGCATTATAGTTGATGACAGGATTAAAATTACTAAGCATGTGTAGTACTTATGATAGTGACTGACCATATATGAACATTGATCACTGGGACTCCCACTAGCTTATCCAACTTTTTGAAATAAGAAATTTCTCTCCATTCTTGAGGCACAAGAAGCTTAAAGATATCAACTGAAACAACACTCGTCAATTTACAATATGTTTAATCTTAAATATGCATATTCAAATCAAGAGAACTGGCACAAGAGGAAACCATACCAGGAGTAGCAGAGACATAAACATCTCCACTGATAATTTCCCCACTAGTGAGTAGAAGGTGCTTCACTGTTCCATCAGAATTCAGCTCAATCTTCTGTAAACGTGAATTAAGGTGGACCTGACCACCCAGTGATTGAATGTGATCAACGATTGGCATGCATAACCTCTCAGGTGGATTTCCATCCAAGAAGGCCATTTTAGATCCATGTTTTTCCTGTTGAACACATTTCCATGGCCTTACATCACTCAATTCAGTGACCTACATATTTTAAATGTACAGAAATAATTACCTGAAGAAAACGATTTAAAGCAATCAAAATGCACTGCATGGAAAGCTCATCGGGGTTTATGAAGTTAAGAGCCTTAGACATAGCTATGAAAACTTCATCGTTGACTCGATCAGGCACACCCTGTTGCAATATATGAAATCCATCATTTAGCTATCCGATTCATAAAAAAGGCTTGAAGTTTGACTGGATATTATACTGGCATTGTGAAAAGTCATCACTGAGTGCAAAATATTAATAAAGGTTTGTCGTCTGGAATGTGTGCCAAGAAACAGCTCAAGTCCAAAATCAAACAAGCTGCTCACAGCATTCACAGAATAATCAGTATCCACCCATAGGAAATGTTCTTATCATGGCAAACAATCAAGCCAGCATGAAACAATTTAAAATAGAAACAAGCATATAATACAAAGAAAGTTTAAAATCTAAACAGTAGAATGCAGAGTATTTCACCCTGTGTAAGGACATCCAAATACAGTTGTTTCTGTGTAAGACTGGTGCAAAAGCAATCTGATTTACGAAATAATGATCTATTCACATAAATGAAACTGGCCATCAACCAACGCCAGTGAAACTCGATCAAAAATGTCCATGAAGCCACACATTCATTATGTACAAAATTGACCGCTCCAGATTGTGGCAAGTGTAGTAGAAGGACATTTCAGCTGAACCTATCTAAACCAAGTTATCATGGTACAAGGTGGGAACTAGAAAGTCATGTAACTAAATCCAATAAAGATGATGTGCAATATTGAAGGAGTCTAGAGAAGCTAGACACCTATCAATGGTCATCCATCTTTCCAATGGTTTTTTTTTCCTTTTAAATGGTAAGTCTACGTCTACTTCCCAGCTTAAGCTCTGGCCTTTTATTACATATCTCCCGGTTGTGTCCGGCTCTAGTTGTCTGCATGCCGTTCCTCAATTATTGCATATGTTGCATAAATTCTTAATCCACTTCTCGAACGGATCTTCACCGCACGCTGAGCTCGAGCTTGACCGTCAGTACCACGATCCTCTCACCGGACAGACTGCTCTTTAGGTGTGACCCTCAATTAATCGCGACCTGAATTTCTCGGTTTATCCCTCTTTAATATTTGAGATCATATCGCGCTCATGGGAATTCGAACTTCCGACCCAGTTTCCTGGAATCCTGGGTCCTTGTGATTCTGAAATGTTGCGATAACAAGTGTCCTAACAAAGTGTTTGCTTATTACTGAAGTTGAAGATTTCAACTGCGAAGATGCCCCAACCGTTCTTGGTTATGTTGCCAAACTCTAGCTGATTATCAATTGAACCAAAAAATAGGTCGATAACAGTTTTAACAAGCTGCTGACTGTATGCCATATGATGAACTGGATTTAAGAGCACAAAGATTTGTTGCTTGGTCGGCCTTGGTTGTTTGATTGGGATTGCATCTCACAAGATTCAAGCCAAGATTTTAACGCAGTCATGACTGACAAGGTATTTTTTCACTCCTTCATAATCAAATCTAAGGCAGACTGAAACACACAAGGAGGTTCCCCTATGCAATGAAGCCAAAGAAGGCTGTCTATGTGCCTCCACATAAGCTGAGTCGGAAGGTGAAGCCTCTGAAGCAGGATGACGCACCAAGAAAAGATTTCTTCCTGGATGCTCCTGCATCTCAGGATTTGCTCAAGGCAAAGAAAACCCGCAAGTGCACCAGAAGTAAGCGAAGTTAGCAGAAGCACAGTTTGGACTAGTAGGTTTTCTTCCACCTAACCTGTCCAAACAGGAGAGGGGGTTCATTCAAAATTCCAATGAGGTGCAAATGAAATGGGCACGGTGCAAGTGAAGCTTCCATACCTGCAACCTGTCAGGTACATGTTTGAACAGTTTGGAAGATACTTTTGGTCTTTCCCTGAGGATTAAGTCAGGGACATCTAGTGGGATTACATTGAGGATTAAGTAAGGGATATCTAGAGGATTATGTTGCTCTGGTATATAGGGACAATTATAGTTGTTAAAATTCTTGCTACTGCACCAGAACTCTAGAACTGTGACGAGGGTTGAGGGTTAAATATTTATATAATTCCAACACACCCCTGCAAATCAGGGCCCATTTTGGACAGCTGGATTCACTTTACAGTATAATTTTTTTTCCTAAAATCTGCTTAAAATATGTGGCAGACGACTCAAACCTTGGTTGCTCTGGTACCACGTTAAAGTTCATGCCACTGCAACAAAATTCCAGAGTTTTGATGAGGGTTGAGAGTTAAATATCTTCCACTATATAATGAGGCTTCAAAACGGCTCACTTTTGAGCCGTCTAAGACGTATGTATATCATGGTCCATTTTATTTAAAAAAAAAAAAATATCTAAAAAATTGTTGAAAAAAGTTTAAATTTGTCAACATGGGAAGTCGAACTCAACCAAACAAGAAAAATACCTCATGCCTTAACCACATGAGTTAGAAGAGATATTGACTTTAATTGAATAATACTCTTAGTATACGTTATTATACGTGCAAAGCACGTGCATTTACTAGTTTATATAATTCCAACAATAGTTACGTGGCTCCCGTTAAAAACTTTGGATTCTGTCCATTCAAAATCATGCCTGCACCAAGAATTGACTGTGTTTCATGAGCAGTAGTCAACGTGATATCAATCTTCAATGTTGATGATCTTTCTATTTAAAGCAGTAATTAGCAAGAGAAATCATTTCCCTAGATACTAGAAGGACATGTTCTATGTAGGTTGACCTACCTTTCCTAGCAACTTTGTTTACGCTCGTGCAAAAATATAGCTATCCCATAGCCTAAGAGAGTTACCCAAAAATATAGCAATCCCATAGCCTAAGAGAGTTACCCAAAGTTATGATGATGAAAATTACTCCAGATTCAAAGTCAACTCTGTGGCACAGTTGATCAAAGAGTAAAACCAAACTAACATACATATTATTGGAATACTATATATAATTAGCCCTCAAAATCTCATCATAACTCTAGAGTTTTGGTGCGGCGCCAGAGACCTAACATGGTACCAGAGCAACCCAAATTTGAATCTTCTATAGCACGCATTTTTAAGCATATTAAAAAAGTATACCATTGCCTCAATCCAGTTCTCGGACCCTCGAAATCGGCCTTCGACCTACGGGAGCGTGTTGGAATATTATAAATATTGAACTCTCTTCATAACTCTAGAGTTTTTGGTGCAATGCCTAGGACCGTAGCACATATATATATTATATAGCCATATCATCGTTTGTATCTTTGCTTTTCTTTTGTGTTTTGGAGATTTGACACCATATGGCAGTACTCAACACAATAATTATTCCCCTGTGGGAGCAATATAATGTTCACAATAGAACATTCACACCACCAGGGGCAGAGCTTGAAATAATAATAATAAGGGGGCGCGAGCGGGGAGGGGAGGGTGGCAAAGTAAAATCGTAAGAATTGTGGGGGTAAAAGATGAAAAAAAGACATCATTCAGACTACTAGACCGAATCTTCTTTTGAAAACTATTGGGCTACTAGGGGGGGAGGGTAGCAAAGTAAAATCGTAAGAACTGTGGGGGTAAAGGATGAAAAAAAGACATTATTCAGACTACTAGACTGAATCTTCTTTTGAAAACTATTGGACTACTCGGGGTTGTGTGGCAGAGCTTGAAATAATAATAATAAGGGGGAGCAAGTGGGGAGGGGAGGGGTGGCAAAGTAAAATCGTAAGAATTGTGGGGGTAAAGGATGGAAAAAAAAAAAAAAAGACATTATTCAAACTGCTAGACTAAAAAAAAAATTGAAAACTATTGTGGTGTGTTCTAAATGGCGGTTGAGACAGCCGCCTAGGCAACATCAGGCACGAGGTGGCCGCTCTCCGCACGACCTTTGCCGTAGGCTGGCAGCCGACTACGGTTTGACAGCGGTTTGGCAGCATGGGCGTAGGTGGGGCAGCGTAGGCAGACGCCTATCTCGAAAAAAAAGTTACATATTTTATATATAAAAACTGAAAGAAGAGAGAACGCCACAGTTTCTGGACTCTAGACGCTCTTTATTCTAATTTGTAAGTAATGTTTGTTGGGGGAAAGCCAACTCCATGTCCTGCACCAAAGAAACTGTCAGTCTGAATAAACTTGAAATCCTCGAAATAAACTTGAAATCCTTGAAACTACAAAGAACTGACTTCAGCTTCTTTGAGAATTTTATTTAGTAATTACATACATAGGCAGGATGTCATACACACATAGACAAGATATATTAGGCGCCTAGGCGAGCCCTCTATGCTGCCTACTGCCGTTTAGAACTTTTTGTGTGTGTGTGTGGGGGTGGGGGTGGGGGGGGGGGGTGGGGGGGGGGGGGGGGGGGGGGGAGCATTCTTTCAAATCAATATCATTGTACATCTTGGTGCTGCTATTGGAAAGGACATTAAATCAATACTTGACAGGACACAATGTGGTAAGCACAGATTAAATAAGCATGTGATAATAACTTGACACATATCATACTAGTTTCATATCTTTGATTGGGACCAGTGCATATTATCTATGTCAGACAAGTATCAATCTAAAATCCAAGTAATGAAGAGCGGTATTCACTGTAGGAAATAGTGTAACATCAATCATACCTGCCTTTTCATCCATTCCTTAACAGTTAAACCATCCTGAGCCTCAACATAAGCCTGTCCCCCAACCATAGCTGGTAAAAGTCCAAGGGCAAATCGCACTTTCTCTGGCCAAGTCAGCATTTCATTGTTTCTTAAGATGGCCCAAATTCCTGCCAGTTACGTTCTTATATTATTAGAATATTTGAAGCCACATAATACACCATAACTAACTAAAGAAACTATAACCAACACACAAACTGCTAGGTATAAAAAATAGATGAATGAATAATTATCTATTCCCTACATCAAATCAAATCTCCTTATCGCACATAAAATAACTGATATAACATAGAGTTGTCATTTGCTATTCCTAAAGGTAGAGTTTCATACAGGTGATGGGCATGGAAGAAGAAAATTAAGAAGATATGGCTAACTCTAGTTTTGTATGATACACAAATTATTGCTAGTACTTCTTCAAAATCTATTTTTTTGGAGCTTTATTATTATGCTCAACAACATGAGGGATTTGCATGTTGCAACAGAGCAAAGTTGCAGAGAACTTCATATATTTCTTTTGCACAGTACTAGTTGCACTTCAGTTAGAATAGATTCAGTTAAATGCATTTAAGGCTTTGATATTCCTGACATGACATGACATGACATGCAAAATGGAAGATGAGAGTATACACACAACTTTTTACACTTCAAGGATATTCTGCAGCTTTGAGATAATTGGATTAACCGTAGCATTCTTGAGGATAACTATAACTATCAAATGTTATTCAGTTTCCCAAGTGGCCCAATAAATCCTTCGTCAGCAATCAGTTTAATAAATTTTGGCTAATATAGTAAGGGATCGTCATTCCTGCACTCTTTGGCGTAATGTGCTACAGAGATCAATGCAATTCCCTATAGCAAATTGTATCATCTTACCTCATCGTCTAGACTCTACATAGTCTAGGGGAACTTGGAGGCTTCTCCTTGGTTGCATGCAATCCAAAAGGTAGGTCACCTACTTGTCAACTAGCCGCCTAGTTATAGCATGTCCCATGTCCCTCTCATGCTCACAGCTACCTTAGCTAGAAATTTGGCAATAACATAGAGGGTTGACATCCAGTCAACAGTCGGTCGTAAAATTTTGTGAAATCTTGTATGGAGCTTTCTTATGCTCCATAGTTGACCCCATTTTGACGGGAGAAGACTTGGATAATGATGATAAGCTATACAGTGTTCAAAACTTCTATTATAAAATGTTTAGATCTAAGAGCCTTCCATAGACCTAATAACCATCAAAAGTAGCATAAGCTCCACGTGGTTTCTATCTAGAGCAAAAACTGAAAGTGTAGTTTCTAAAACTACATGCCATTATTATTTACAGAAACTGTTTACAATGGTATGCATGACTACAGAAACTGACCAACCATGCTTATTAGGCTTATAACATACCATTTAAGGGTGCTGGAAGAACCTCCGGAAAATCAAAGCGGCTAAACTCTCCTGGCTTGTTTGGCATTGCAAAAATCATAGAATGTTCTTTCCACTGTAGACGATCGTTAATTCCAAGTTCTCCGAACAAGTTCTGCACGTTGGGATAAGCTCCAACTTCACAGCAGAAGAAACTTTTGTAAGTTGTTTAACAGATGAATAATTTACAAGTGTAACAGTACTTATCACTACATTGTCCTGATTGCAGATGCTATATATCCTGGAAAACAATTAATAAGCACAGCATGTAGAAGAGCAGACCATATCTAGTTGATGTTGGCAAACGTTCAAATGACAGAAAAGGATAGCATGACATGTCTCCATGCATAATAAGTGTATAATTTAAAGCAGCTAGTAACAGTTCAAAGAAACCTAAAAGATAATATTGCAGAAAGATGTAGTTTGGCATGTGGAGCCCTACCCTACTTCGATACCTTTAACCTTGATGATGAAAATCTAAAGATCAGACTTCCCCCAAAAAGGTTTATCTCAACCTGAATTCAAAAAAGGAAGTACTTTTTTCTTGCCTTTGGCCATGGATTTTGGCACAATGCCAAACTATATACATTTGTGCTTATGCTTGTCCGTTTTTCTTGCTACTCTAATTTAGTAGAAGAATCATTTTTTTTCTCTTGGATGCTGATGGCGTTCATTTGGACTTATTATGTGCCACGTCGTCGAGCAACAAGTAACTTGGTAAATTAAAAAACTCCTAGTTGTATCATACCTTCTGCTTCAACAATCACAAAGAAAGGATCTAAAACTATAAATTTATCGTTCGTCGTCAGCATTAAAGCTGCAAAATACTGAAGAGCCTTCAACTTGACATTAAGAAAGTGATTGTGACAGTGAAAAGTGGGAGTTTTGGAGATGTACAATGGTTAAAACCTCAATAATTGACTGGTGGTTGACATGCCATGGTAATACCAACAAATCTCTGTAAACAAGCTTCACATCAATGGTACCACATATGATGTATGCATGAATACAAGTTTTTGTCAACAGATTCAGCAACTAGTATTAGGATTGCCATTCCTTCACTCTTGGCGTAATGTGCCATAGAATGCATTTTCCTATAGCAAATTGTACTCTTTATAGTCTAGAGGAACTTGGAGGGTGCTTCTTAGTTGCATGAGCTTAAACTACAATCCAAAAGATAGGCCCTGCTCCATAGCCAACCTCGCTCAGATGGGAGAAGGCGTGGATGATGATGATGATTCAGCAACTAGTAACCAACTATATACTATATAGTAAAGAAAGTTCCATACAAGCTGTTTGTATATAACAAAAGTCTTAGTGCAAATAATATTGTGGATGTACTTAAAAGTGGAACTTACAGAATATGTGGAGGCCGGTCTCGTACCAATCTCCATCTTTGTCCTTCCATGCAGCAATCTGATAAAAAGAAACTATTTCACTTTCTATCATTATTTCAGTATTCCTTAAAAAGGAATGATGAGTGCATATATCATCCAGAAGAGCCACTTCATCTAATTATAAGTAGGACATTTTTTTGTATCCTTCCAGCTAGACAATGTCTTAAGTTCTTCTGTGTAAACTTATTTCCTGAACTACATATTCATATGAGAAAACATTTATATTTTAATTGGAATAACCAAACCAGCATATTAACAATTAATTGCTAAAAATTATAAGTAGGGGTTCAACAGATTATATTAATAGAAAGGCTCATAAAAGAATTTGTATGTTGGTCTATTTGATTCAGCGACTATCTACTATAAGAGCACCATTTTATGTTTCAAGATATTAAAAGTTCATCATTCCATCTATAGGATTTGAGATGGGTATAAAATCACAATCGGCAGGCCATGAGTGCTACAGAATGGTGTCAGCTTCTGAGACCCAACTTAAAACTTGACTTAATTCAGGACCTATATCACAGTTTATCCCCTTTCTCATAGGTGGTTGCCCGGATGACATTTACGATTTTCTTCTATATAACCATTAGTACGGTAGCGAAAGAAACAGCAAATGGTGCCTCCAATAATAACTCCCTCGAGGCTCAAGCAAATGTTTCTTTTAAACTATAACATGTCTCAATGCACTACGATATGCACTTTAAGCATTCATCTCACAAGAATGAGATTCATCTTCTTTCCCTTATAGAGTTTCCTTGGAAAAGTAGGCAACCATGACAGTGTGGTTGATTGGCATGAGATTAAGAAAATGCACCAACAAAAAATTGCTTTATTGCAAGCAAGTGCAAGAAAAATTAGAAGAAATGGAAAGAACATATGAAGAATAACGATGCAAAAGAGAAGTCTTATCCTAGTTCAGCCTACATCAAGTTCTCAAGCAACCTTATTTACCACTATCTAGAAACCCAGAGATGTCCAAGGCCACCAAAGCAAATGGATTGCAATCTCCACCTTCTCAACAGAGATTTGACCCTCTTCGCTACCCCATGAAGAACAGAAAAATTTTGAACTAAGTTGACGTACAATAGAATTAGAGCCCCACAAAAGGAAGTTCCTCTCACCAAACTCTTCAAATTGACAACTCAGGCATGTCTCTAAAGAATTTACAGATGCCCCCTTCCCCGTGAATTTTGTCGAGATTTCCACTATCTAGGCTGCAAAAAGATCTCATTTTTGCCTCGTCTGCCATGACTGTGGTCCTGAAAACCTCAAGTCTTGCTAGTTGCTCCTAAATACCTCAAGAGGAAAGATAAAGTGATTCACCTATATAAGACAAGTGTTAAGTGGAAACACGATACAAATCTTGAGGCTTCCGAAAATGTTGTTGAGCTAATGGATACACACTCAAATAACCATATAGATGCAATCTTCAATGTACATAGCCCACTAAGACATTTCCTGAACCAGTTGACCTTAACATGAAATTTATTTTATGTGCATGTAAGAGGATAATTAGAGAGACAAAAGGATAGGTACAAATTTTAAAGGTAACAAAACATATAGACCTTGCCTCCCAGAACATCTCTTGCCTCCAGCAAAATAGGTTTATGGCCTGCATCAGCGAGATATTTCGCTGTGGATAGTCCAGCCAAACCTGCAAACAGGAATAATGTCACATTATAGGAGTTCGGGATATGGGAGACGTAGACAATCATTAATGATAAGGCTTGTGGCATATGATAATTGAGTGAAAGCAAGTTGTAGATTGGAGCAAGTTTGAAGATTAGAGGCTACTATAAGGATGTAAAATAGCAAGCATTCGTTCAAAAGGAACAATATAATGTGTTTTTTCGATCTATATGTAGATATTGAATATGAACAAATTCGGCATCTTAGCTAGAATGTGACGTGAAAATTGTATGCAATTATATATAGGAGATTTTGGCACATTGTTCCTTCATCTATAGTTGTTGACTTGCATACTTTTTCTAATTTATTGTAAATTGCCGATTTAGTTGCTAAGTCGACGCATTAATTGGTTGATTAGTCTGCTTGGCAATTGTAGGGGTAGCAGTTACGAGGTATTTTTAGAGTACCAGTTATGAGCGGTTATGAGGGGTTCGATTTTGGGTTGTTTTTAAGTAGCAGCTTTTAGACCAGACCAATTAATGCTTGGTAATTAACTAACAAGCGGTTCTGAAAGTTTTTTACACGAATAAATTAAATAGGGAAGGGTATTAGTAGTTATAATTATATATTTTTGACGAGGACATAAATGGAATAAAATAATAAAACTCCTCAAAACCCACCGAATTGGGGTGTTCATAAAGCCACCCCCGATTTTGGTGTTTGGGGGGCCGACCAAAACCAGTGCCTCAAAAAAATTAACAAGTAGGAATTTTCATAAACGGTCGGTTCAAAAACACCCAAGAACAGGTGAAACCACCGTTACCAAGCAGACATGGTTAATCTTTAGTCTAACATTTTTACCTTTATCAGAGTTTGCAATAAAAACATCAATTATCATCCAAGCCTCCATTCCCATCAGAATGGTATCGGTTGTGGAGTTTATGACCGGTTGTCGAACTGACGTCTACCCACTATGCCAGTGCCAACTTCCTAGCTAAATTACAGCGGGATACGTATCGGACACGGTACCGATACTCCAAAACACACCGGAACCCACCAAATTAGGTGCTGAATCCGTATCGCGGGCTCGAACCGCTTCCTATAATATTCGTGTCGGTGCAACGTAGACCAAAACAACCCCTTTCCGACGGGAATCGTTTAGACGTCATCGCGAAGAGCGCACGAACAATCTAAAACTACAACCGAAACGCGGGCAAAGATACCATTACCGGCGCCGGCAATCACGACCTCGAGCCCTTCTCTAGGGCGCGGAGCGTCCCTGAAAGACGAAGACATCTGAGCAGCTTCCAGGAAATTGACCGCGCTCTCGAGTTCCGGCCTGGCATAATCCTTGCAAACGACCTGCACACACACACCAGGCACCAAATATTCCAAAAACCAATCCTTAGTATAAAAACAACCCAAACGCAACTAAAATTCCGCAACGCGCAAGAGTGAAGCAAACAGCACAAGCAACCTTCAAAGCACCGGCGGGCCTTGGGCTGCGCCGGCGCGCTCTGGTGGCTCCCAAAGGGCGGCCCATGCACTCGCTGCTGGCGAACAAGCATCGTTGGTGCACGGTGCTCCCGGTGGAACACGCCGCGGAAACCGATCCACCAAGGTTCATGATGCTGTTGTGGTTCAGTTCAACAGTTTCTGCAACAACAACAAAAGTAAAAAACTGTAGAGATTTAGTAGCACAAGAATTGGACAGCAAAATTCCAGTTAGAAAGGAGAGAAAATTGACCTTTCTAATTATTCAAGAAGAGGAGAGAGAAAGTGAGCAGGTGGTGGTGGTGGTAGTGGTGGTTGGAGCACCACCAATGGAGTGGAATGGAACACGTAAGACTACTGTGCCGATTTTGTACTAGAGAGGGGGCGGGTCGGTTATTCGGAGGACAGGACTCTGTGAAAATTCAATAACCCGTACATCGCCGCATTGATTGGTGTTTTTTTTTTTCTGGTTTTGGTTTTCGGGTTTGGGTTTGGGTTTGGGTTTGGGTTTGGCAGGGGAAGGAGACGGAACCCGGTAACCCGATAAGTCGGATGACTCGGATTGGGGATATTCTGTTTGGTGTTTCCACTAGTCGTTCACCGTCGGTCTTTTGTCTCGTCTGCTGCCTTCAGACACTACCATTCAATGGGTCTGCTTTTTTTGTTAACCAAAACATTATGACATGATACATGGACAGTGACAAGGTATGTGCAATTCATTTTGTTTCCACATGTCAAGCAGACAACGAATTATGTGTTCAAAAAATAGTGTAGATGTGACCATGACTACTAAATTGTATTTTGTTGTGTATTTTTTTCAGAAACTTTTATATTGAATATAAAAAAATTAGTAGTAATTGTACGTAAAGGAAGAAGTTTGGAGGAATTGTAAAATGGAGAACGACACGCCAAGTAAAATGGTGAGTAAGTAGGGCCCGCATTCAGGCGGAGGGAGTCATAGTGCGCCAACTATGTTGACGGTGGGAGGCAGAGCCCGCCAACTCAGTTGACGGTGGTGGAGAGAGCTTGCCAAATGAGTTGGCGGTGAGAGCTTTTCAAATTTGCAATGGGGAAGAAGTGGACCGGAGGAGGGAGTCATAGTGCGTTATAACTCCCTTGCCACGTTCGCCTGAATGCCTCTATTGCCTCACACTCGCCAAGTGACTTGGCGGACAGGGTCGGCCCTGGGGTAAGCCGGACAAGACTTGGGGTTTGGGCAACCCCCCTCTGCTAGGGCAACCCCCAAGGCTCAGCATTATCCTACCAAATGTCAGGGTCACGAATGACCACCAGGACCAGCTGACAATAAATGTCAAAGGGCAACCAAAATTAGCTCTAGGATTGGACAACCCAACCCTTCGGACCGGCCCTGTTGGCGGACCCTACTCCCCATTTCAGTTGGAAAGTCGTCCCCCATTTTATAATTTATCCGAACTTCTCCTTCTACGTACAATTACCACAAACTTTTTTACTCTATATAAAAATTTCTGGTTTTTTTTTTCTTCTTTGTACCTTTATAAGCATAACGGATTTTATATATATATATATATATATATATATATATGTATATATATATATATATAACTTGATTTTTGGAGAGGATATAACTCTCATTCACCAGTCCTGTAGGTTGCAGTGAACTTGGGGCTTTTTGGTTGCTCAAAAATGGCTTGGAAGTGGACCTATTTTTTGGAATTCCAGCTGTACTCAGTCCACTTCCACCGTTTGGTTACTCTGTGGTGTGAAGATGGACAAGTTTCAATATAATTGTTTTGTCATAAATCACTGAGATGTTAGAGCTTTGCTATGCCTACAACCAAATGCTTACAATTTTCTTACGGCCGCCACGTGGGAGAGAGGTTGTAAAAAGGTTGTAAACATTTGGTTGTAAGAAGGTTGTCATAAGCACACTGATATTACTGTTAAGATTTGCATGGCAATAATTGGCAAATAAATGAAACATATATTTGATACATGCAATTTCTGCAATCGATTTGACATTAATAAAAGAAACAACGGTTTGATGTTTGCAATTTACAGTACGTGATTAGATGATTCCAATCAGCAGTACTTGGCAATCGGTTGGCACTGTGTAATGGTGTCTTGCAGGAAGTAAGGTGTTACAAAGAGAATTTAGCCATTAGTATGCATATCATGTGCAAGAAGTAGAAAAAGTATACAGGAGAATGATGACTGGCCACTTAAACACCCTGATGGCCAGTGCGCCCCTCTAGCATGAATCTCAGGTCGCCAACATATCAGTCTAATCTTAATCATGCTTCTGATGATAACCAGCTAAAAATGTAATCAGTGTATTGAGGATCTCACAAGAGCAAAATAGAACACTACATGCATTATCCAAGCAACAATCTACTGCAATACTTATACGGCCAGCACCAAATGGGGATTTGTAGGCACCTATGACAGGAAGAACAAAGTTGCTAATATACAATTGTCAGGTTAGATGATGCGGATTCAAGGCACCCAAGGTTCAAAAGGCAGATCAGGTTGAGAATCAGCCATAGTCGAGCTTATGTTTAACCCGGTTGCGATCCACCCCAACCTGATGCTAACAAATCTCCGCCCAGCTAGCATGCACCAAAACTTGTTTAGAACCCAGTCAGAGTTATAGCCCTGACAGCAAAGTCTACAAATATTTGACTATATTTGGTTGGCATTCCGGAAAGAAAGCCTCAAGTTGAAATTTCCACTTGCTATTGCAGTGGTTCTTTTACATAAAAAGAATTTTAACGTCGATTTCAATAGTTGAAATCCGAAAGTTGGTATTGAAATTTCAATATTTAATCATCAAAACCTCCCAAAGCTCAAACCTTTTCTAAGTTCAACTCATAAAAGTGTCTATGAATGGATACCCAAATGAAAAAGTACAGAAGAGTTTGAAAAGGACATCACAAAGGACAGAGGGTAACATATAACACTACAGAGTAAGCATCACCAGCAGAAAGAAACTCTGGAATCAGAAACTGATAATGCAACTGCTCCCTCCATTCATCTTCAGACTCCAAATACATGTTCTGCCTCAGACTATACAGTAAACTGTTGTTAGATTTTGGGCATCCCCTTAGCACCACAAGCTCGCCCTGCAAATGAATTAGAAGATATTAAATATCATATAGGTTGTTATACACGGAAAGCATCTACAACTCTTTACCTCGTCTTTTTCACCCGTCTTTTTTAAGGTTACAACAACAATGGCTATGATGTGCAACAACTTGATAATTTTGGCTGAATTAAATACTATCAAAATACAGTACATGAAAACAATGTAACCCTCATTCTATCTACAAACTTAATCTGCACGCATGCTCTGGAGACTTCTTCCTCTTCTTCTACTGCTGACCTAATAATCTCTAATCTTCTACATTCTTATATAATTCCTCTTTCATTTAAGTAAACTGACCTGACAAAGATCGTAGGTCCTGGCCCTCTCTCTTAATTCTTCATCTTCCATCAAAAAAATATGGCACGTCACACCTCTTAGTGTACAACTTCGGATCTAATTTATATAACAACCGACCTAACTAAGTTTCTATTAAGATAAAATAAGAAAGCTTTAAAAAAATTGTGCTTTTCCTATTTTTGAACGATAAAGTAGACCTCTTAATGAACAATTTCAGATCTAATTTATCTATACATGACAACCTACCTAGTTAAGTTTCTCTGACGACAGAATAAGAAAGCTTTAAAAAAATTCGTGTTATTCCTATTTTGAGGCATGAAATTGGAAAAGTATTTAAATATATTCATTGTATATATATATATATATATATATATATATATATATATATATATATATATATAGTAGATAAATTCGTATATATTAACTTTTGTGAATAATTAGAAAAGATTTGGAATCTGTCAATTATGGCTGGGTTTTTGGCGGAAATGATGGCCCCATGTTGATTCTTAGCAAGTTTCAAAACATCGGAATCGGTTTTAGACCTTTCCTATGAGTATCAGTATCGGCGGTAATCATTCATTTACATACTCGGTTTTGTTTCGGATCAGATTATCGGATTCTTCAGAAAGCAAAAAATGATTTTAAAAAAAGTATTTTAAAAAGCTGGAAAAGTATTTGATACATTTAGACACTATTTTATTTATTATGTGTTGTTTCTTGTTAATTTGAAATGGATATTCCACTTCCAATATATACTATTGTTTAGTTACTTGCCATTAGGCATAGTGCAACCACAATAAACAATTATGAATAACATAATACTAATATGGATTAATTTTGTTAATTATAGATGTACAACTTCAAGAAATGGTAATTGTTACAAAGTATCGATAAGGAATCTTATTGACACACTTTAACATTGTCAATTTTCGGCTAGAACTGAATCAATTCTGTTGACACTATTTTTTTCCTTTCATTTTTTCTATCTTTCCGTTCAATTTTTTTATATCGAATTGACTGGGAAAAAGATCCCCAATGTTGATAGCAGTCGGCATCGATAGCGGTAGGAATCGGACCGGGACGTACCAAAACCGATATGTATTGGCAATATCACATCGGTATCGGACGATACCGCGAACAATCATTCTTAACTATTCCCTTCCTATTCTTAACTTCCACTTGTAGTCAATTCTCTACATGCGAGCCCAAAATTTCTTAGTTTGTTCGAGATAAAATAGGAAAAAGATTTAACATAAGTATATATCAAATAAACAAATTGTGTATATAAAATGAACTAATTCACATATACAATAAATAAATTGTTATATCTGTTTACAGTTTATATCTAACAAGTGGTTAAATGTATGGTGTTATTTTCCTAAGACCCAGACCTGGATTTGGTTTTGGTCTTCAAAACAAGTAGGGTTCAGATTCATAGGAATCCTACTCGACCTGAATCAGGATATATTAGACAGTATAAACCTTAAGCCTACTTAATAGGATGTGCCAATAGCGCTCGTCTTTGCAATAGGGCCACCCTATATGTTCACATGGATCTTTATTACATGGCTATTGTATCCCCCCACCCCAATCGAAAATTTACTTAGCAAAAGAACTAATGGAGTTCTCTTACACAAATTGGCACATAATACCTGATTTGTAACAGAACAAGGTTGGCCTAATAATTTTCATTATCGGATGATACAATGTATGATTTATCAGTTTTATAAGTGAATCCTACCGCCTACAATTCAAAAAGTGTATACTTAAATTGTTTGATCAATGAATTGTTACATTTACATGCTGTATCGTTCCTTATCGTAAGATATGTATTGTGTGTCGGAAGATAATGACGAAAGAGGTAAGTAACCTAGGGCCAGTTGTTTGGCCTTCACTAGTTGTGACTTCTCAAAAAATAAAAAATATACAATGCTACTAATTAATGGTTAACCTAATAAATGTTATCCTTCTATTATCTGCTTGCTTTCATAAAAGGATATAACAACACTACCTAAAATACCCTTGGATGTGTACTTTTCTTTTAAAGCAACACCATCAGGTTAAAAAATAGATTTTGAATAGTAAGATAATATTTTACATCTTGATATAGATTGAACATATAAAACTAATTTTGATGGAAATTTGTGGAGAAGCGATTTTGAAAAACTATTGAACATCTAATAAAGTCAGTTTCATGAAAATTATTCTGCATTGTTCAAGATATAATGGAGAATCATACAAAAGAGTCATATAGGTCGTGAGAAATAATGGTAGAAATTAATACAAAAGAATTCGTGGTGTAAAAGCTTTACAGAAAAAAAGATATACAGAAATTAAGGTCATTTCAGTAATACAAGGATCAATTTTGGAGAAACGTTCATATGATATATCATTTTTTGAGGTTAACAGTTACCAATAATACCATTAACCCTTCTATTATATACCAATATCGAAATGGTTAACCTAAAACAGTTATATTGGTAACGGTTAACCTAATTGCTTACCATATTTGTAAAATCTATTTCATGAGTCCTAATATATATATCAAGATCATACCTTCCAAATATTAAAAAATCTGGCTGATGTTGTTTTAAGAAATAGAAACTAAAGGCATTTTCAGTAACAATGATTTATTTTGGAGAGACATTCATATGGTATACCATTATTGATTAACCTTTACCATTAGCCCATTATATTTCCATTAGGTTAACCATTTCTGTCATTAGGGTAACTGTTACCAATATAATTATTGGTAATCGCTAACCTAATAAAACCATTTTGAAGAAATATTCATATGATATATCATTTATTGAGGTTAACCATTACCAATACTGTTAAGCAAAATATTTTTGGTAATAAGAGGAACTATTTTAGTGTAGGCATCTATTTCAAGATCATACAAGATAGCATTAACTAGGTTAACCATTACCAATACAAGAAGTGTTAATTAATGAAGGCTTGCTTAATGAGGGTACTCGTTAGCAAAACCATATGCAAAAACAACAATGAAGCCTTGTCCTTTAGATGGTTTACTGGTGTGCAAACCTGGAAGATAATCAACATATACACAGTATATTCTGGTTTAACCATTTATGAATAGCTACTCTGAAAAATAGTTAAAACAAGTGCCAAAAGCTCATATATTTTGTCAACGACAAGATGTCAAAAACGGAGCTGAAACTGTTGAAACCCAGCACTCTGAAAGGAGGATCAAAATTGTAACTGAGCTCTCCAACCTCTGTTGTAGCTCATACTTTTCTTTTACTGCAGGACATAATGAATGCTGGTTGATGTTTTGCTAGGTTTACAGATCATAGAAAGCAAGTAGGCTTTCGATAGAAATGCCCAAAAAGTTTAAGTTTGAGGTTTTGCTAGGTTTAAAGGTCATAAGCTGCAAGTTGGAGTTTGATAGAAGATGTAAACTATGGTTAGGGTCTATTGATAGGAGAAGCTTGGGTTTTGAGGGTCTCATATGTGACATATTTATACTTTACTGAACTTCACGATCATGTTGAACTCGACCCAGCAAAGAATGCATAATTATATCTTTTCATGGCTTTTACATCAACTGTATCTTAATCAAAGGCAATTTTACAGAGAGACTGATAGTTCCAATTTCCTAAGCCACGTTTTCCGCCTGCTTATGAGCAATTTGTCTTTGTCACATGAAATTAATGTGTTTGATTTCAAGGTGGAAAATATGTGGAAAATAAATTAATTCCACAGAATTATTTTAATAGGAAAAAAATCCATGGAATTTTGAATTTTTTCATAATGACGTTGTTTGATTGCAATTATTTTCTTGTGGAAAAACGAATAAATTTTTATGGAAAACTTAAATTTGGGTGTTTGATTGTCATTATTTTCCACGGAAAATAGTTAATTTCCACGGAAAATGATATTTTTCCTATGGGTTGGACTAGTTTCATTTTTCACTATTTTGGAGGAAAATATGGAAAATGATAGTTTTTTGGAAAATAATTCCGTGGAAAAATATAAACTATCAAACACTACAAATTGGTGGAAATTTTGTGATGAAAATATTTCCCATGGAAAAAAGCCCAATCAAACACAGCCAAAGTCGCAAAATAATCTAATTGCTTCTTCTTACATCGTTATTTATCGTGGTGTGTTTAGTAGACAAGACTTGCTACTGAAGTAAAAAAGAACGTTCTGAAAGCTTTTAGAAATAATTCTCTCGAGGGAAAGTGAGAAAAATTATGCATGTTAAGGGAAAAACTGGAAATTCTTCATGTTATATAAAAGTGCTAGGGATGAGTGCATTGAATGGTTGGACCCAAACACTCCCATTGAATGGTTGGACCTCAAGATGTGATATGGGCTGGGCTGGGCCGGGCCGACCCGACCCAGGCCCAAATAGACCGGACTTGAGCAGGTTTGGGCCGGGCCTGTCCAATCCAGTTTGGATAAGCGGGCCGGTCCTGGACGGGCTCACAGATGAAACCCCAAATCGTCCCAGAACCTGATCTGATCCGGGTCGGGCTAGACCGGGCTAGGTCTAATTGGGGTGTGAGCCGGTCTGGCCTCTCTTTTTTTTTTTTAAAAAGGCTTCGTTGAGCTTTGACTATATAAAAATTGTAGAAAATAAAGAAACTTTATTAATTTTATTAATAGGATAAATTTAATGACATTTTTAATTTAATTTCAGAAAAGTTGAAAGAGTGAAAATACAATTTTCAACTTCAATTTAATCTTCAGTATTTGGTTTTCATGTCCAGCTTCTTTTTGAATCTTTCTTGCAGTCTTCCATATCTTCAAATTTTCGATTTTCAAAGAAATTAATCTAACTCTATAAAACTTCGACTCTTCATTTTTCAGCTCATGTAGCATCCTCTATAGTAAGAGATTGAAAGTTCATATCATTAATGTCGGCACTTTCATCGCTTAAATGTTGAGTTCATTTTTTGCACGAACACAATCTTGATGGCAAACGCAAACTTCCAAATATGTTAATGTCCTACTTTTTTTCTTGTTTAGCATTCTTGAACCTCTATTAAAACAAAATTACGATGCTACCGTAGACACCGGGTCATTAAAAGATCGTGTGCCAAAGAAGAAAGTATATGATAAAAAAAGTTGTGTTCTTTACACAACTATAAAATTGAAAAATATGATAAGAACCATCGTCATCTTTATCATAGAAGTTTAAATACAAGGACAATTCATGGGCTGGAAGAGAAGAATGTTTTTGTTTCTTCCTTTCTAGTATACTTTTAGCGTGAGATAACTTAGAAATTAAATTATAGCTACTACTACCTTGAACGGTTGAACCGAATCTGTTAGATATTTTTTTTCCATATAAACTAATTAGAGCATCTAAACATTATTTGATTTCTATTTTTAAACTACTTAGTTCAATGTAAATATTTTCATGAAAGTCATGTAACAATATAAGTACACCATTTAATTTAATTTTAGGACCTAAAATTGCACTCAAATAATATAAAAGAGATATATGGGACCAATATTTTAACAAATTGCTTTCATTTTAGTAACGACATAATCAAAACCGAATATATGTCTATATTTTGTAAATAAATGAGAAATACTAATCATCTCTTTTAAAATTGAAGGAGAAGTTAGATAATAAACTCCAGATAAAATACATATAATGTTGTAAATCAATCATCCTCAGTTAATTGGTAGTCACTACTTGAACTTGTATTAATATAGTATGTATAATAACTTTATATTTAATACATGATTTCAACATCAAATATGGCAAATTTCATCCATCTGGTACATCCTTAACAATTTTCCTAAATTTTAAACCATATTGTGCACATAAAAATTTAAACTCTTATTGCTTGAAGTGTTCAAACTAATTAGTTTCTAAATTATCTTAGGAAAAATGGAGGGATTATTGCACAAGTAAATTAACAACATGGCAAGCACATCTTACATGAAAAAATGGTCCTTCTAATATAGGCAAAAAATGAGATTTCAAAATATTAATACAAGAAGCATTATTACTAGTATTATCAAAAGAAATTAAAAATAAATTATTATGAATACCATATTCACGTAAAACTTGTAAGTTTGTAACATGGCTCCACGTATTGCATTTCTTGTATAGGAAAATTCCAAAGACCTTAAACAAAATATACATTTTTGTAAAACTTATTTTGCATCTAAATAATGTATCGTGATACAAACAAAAGGATAATTTTGTTTACTAGTTCATATATCCGAAGTAAAAAAAAAATTACTACTATTTTCAAAACTTTGTTTCAAAACAGTTTTCTTTTTTAAATATTTTAAAAGCTTCTGCTCTAGTAGATCTATAAACATTTGTAAAATAAAGATTTAGTGTACTACTTGCATAGTCATAATATTCTTCACTCCCACCAAATGTGAAAGGTTTTTTTTTATCACAAATAACATATTTTGTTACGAATAGACAAGTAAATGATCCTAAAAAAGATCCACGAGGAGTGGTGCTTAAATATGTGTCTAGCATCAATTGTGTCCTCACCATAATAACTTTCAATCTCTTTTAAAGTTCACGTGCCTTCATTTTTTTCCCATTTAAAGACTTCTTTGCATATATTGCATTGTGCAGCTCTAGGTATTGGTTTTTGTGTGTTGTGGTCTAAGACTCTCTCCTTATTCATTTGTTGCATAATTTAGTACAATAATCCCAATAAATTGATCATGTTCTACTTGGAACAGAACTATTAATACTTCTATTTTCGGAAGGTAACATTTGTGTTGGTGGTTGTTCGTTTTCTAAAGAATTAAAATAACAATTATTATCAAAAGTATTATAAACATGGTAACAACGATATGAAAGACTATCAAAGTATTGGTTAGAAATAGTAGCAGCATTATCATCCATACTATTTTTTTTCAAAAAAAAATTGTAAAAAAAAGTTAATCAATTTAAAATATCAAAAGTAACTACTTATATAATATATAAAATACTTAAACGTCAACTTAGTTTCCTCCAAAACCGAATGTAGAATTGTTGCAGCTTGGTGGTAGTCGATCAAGTTGAAGCCACCAAGATCTGATTTCTCGAACTCTTGTGATTTTTTGCACTTCAATCTCCATGAAGTCGCTTATTCACCGAATAGAACACAAGATTGATTGAAAGTATAGAATAGGGAAGAAATTTTCTTGTGGTAAATTTGGATGAATTAATCTATATTTATAGGAATTTTCGGGTGCTAAATGACCACAAATACCCTTACTAAGGTTCATAAATGGAAAAATGGGCCAAAATACCCCCCAAAGACCATATTACCATTGTTGTTGGGAGGTTTTTTAAGTACCCCTGGCATTTTAATAACATTTATTAGGGGATAAAATGGTAAAAAATCAACCATTACTTTTAATGCACGTGGGCCCCACTGGGAGGTTTGGACCGGGTTCCAACCGGGCCTGGACCGGTCTACCAGTTATAAATGTCAAACCAACATGAACCCATTAGGTTCGGGCCGGACCGGGACGGGGGCAAACAACTCGACCCATTGTTGCAAGCGGGTCAAGCCGTTGATCGGGTTTTGGACCGCCCAACCCATATCACACATACGGTTGGGCACATAAGAGGACACCATATGCTGAAGTTTCTTCCAATAGTGTTTTTTATTCTAAGACTCCTATAAAAAGTTGTGTTTCCTAGACAACTTAGTTATTGTTCAAAAAGAAACTAGTACAAGTACTGGTCATCGGAGGAAATCCCATGTTTCAAGGTATTTTATGTGTTGCTTCTCAATAACAAACAACGGATAAATCCAAGTTTATAACAATTAATGAAAAACAACTAGTTAAGAGCACTGAAAAGTCCAAAGACAAAATTAAAAAACCGTTTATTTTCCATCCTAATGACCTCATCATTAATGTCAAATTGTATAAATGCGGACGCTCACAAGTATTTAGGGTTGGTATAGTACTCTAGATCATTACCACACCACCACCCTCTACTCCTGAACCACGTTAAATATCATGTGACCATAAAATCAGCAGTCTCCAACACAGATCAATATAAGTGGCAGTAGTACCAGGCCATCGAAAACTATGAAATTTAACAAGTTTACCAATCAAACGGTAATTTAAAAAAATCCCAAAATCAAGTAGGATTAAATACGAACTTATGTCCGTACCATACACAACTATACACACAAACAAACAACCCACTCTTAAGCGAAGTTAGCAAGTTGTAACCCTAAATGGCGTATCAGTCAATCCTACCCCCACCCCCCACCCCCCACCCCCACAACACCGACACATACACCACCACCCCTTACAAGGAAAAGTAACATGCCATCTACCTGTAACACGAACCACACACCAAAGGAATTGCGACCCAGGTAACAATGACATCAACTTGATACCCTCAGCTATTAAACTTGATATCCTAAATGACAAAAACACTCCTATAATCTTCCCCTAAACTTTAAAACTAGACAACTTAATACATCAACTATAATTGTACAACTTAATACCCTAACAGTGTTAACGGAAAAAGTTAAATGACAAAAACACTCCTATAATCTTCCCCCCTCCCTCTCCTCAGCAGCAGCAGTGGCGGCATCAGCAACGGGACGACAATGGCAGGGCAGGGGAGCGGCGGCAGCAGCGGGTGTGGTAGGGGGGCAGCAGGAGGGGGAGGAGGGGGCAGCGGGAGGGGCGTGGGCAGCGGCAGGGGGAGGGAGGGGGCAGCGGGAAGGAGTGGCAATGGCAACAAGGAGGTTGGGGCAGCAAGGGTGGGGGGTGGTAGGCGGCAGCGGAGGGGCGGGGGGGAAGGGGGTTGGGAGGGGGTAATTTGGTCTCTCTCTTTTTAACGAAAAAGTAACCCTGACTGACGGAGGGTACCAATTTGAAAAAAAATTATAGTTTATGGTATTAAGTTGTTTACTTTTAAAGTTTAGGATATCAAGTTGGAATTTAGCCTAGTTTTTAATTTAAAAGACGTGAATGACGAGAAGATCAAAGCTAATACTTGCATCAAAGGTAAGCTTACTACACGAAATATGGATATAACTATACATCAATAGCATTTCACACAACAAAATGAAAGAAAATATTACTATACGTAACACAAAGGAACTACGGTTGACGACGTAGATAACATCAAGCATATAAAGTCAGAGTAAATATATGGTTCAAAATTTTGATAGATGTTCAAATAATGAACTGTTAAAATGTTACCCCTCCAGTCATATGGTTTTGTCCATGCCGTCCATGACCAGCTTTACAGTCTCCTTCTGGAGCTCCATCCTCTGCAGATGATGCTTCATCACAGCCATCTTCTGCTTCTTGAATTTCTCCTCCAGAGCCTTGGCCTTCCCCGGGTCAAGATTCTCCAGCGCCATCACAGCCGCAAAATCCCACCCCTTCGCTGCAAAGGCCTCCTTCAGGAAGGGGTACCCGTTCCGGTTGGAAGGGCTCTCCTTCCCGTTTGCCGCCGCCACAGCTGCGGCCGCGGTATCCTCACCCCATATCTTCATGGAGATCTCAAACGTGGTGCGGTCGTGCGGAGTGGCAAACTGCGGGGAGCTGCGGGACGCAGCATTATCGTACTTCTTCCGGAGGCGACCGATCTTCTCAGAGACCTGGAACTCGGAGGCGTCCATGTGCAGGTACTTCTTGATGAACGACGAGAACTCGGTGCCGAGCTTGCGTCCGGCAGACGGAGGGACCGAGCCTGTCTGATTCTTGAAGTCCAGCACGCCGTTGAGGAGCGCGATCTCGTCATCGAGGCTCCATACGCGCTGGAAGAGGCCGGAGGAGGATTTATCCGACTTCTTGACGCCGGGCTCCGGCATCGGCTTGGAGCTGATCGGCTTGACGACCATGGGGGAATCGGAGCCTGATTCGGACTCGGAGTCCGATCCCGATTTGGGGGCGGCGGCGGTGGCAGGATCAGTGGAAGGAGCGGCGGCAGCGGTGGGGTTGGTTTTGGAGTCGTCCTTCTCTTCGGCGGACTCTTCTTCTTCCACCTCCTCTTCCTCTTCCTCTTCCACCTCCTCTTCCTCTTCCACCTCCTCCTCCTCTTCCTCCTCTTCCTCTTCCTCTTCCTCTTCCTCTTCCTCTTCTGCAACGTCGATTTCTTCCTCGTTAGGGTTAGGGTTTTCTGACTTGGTCGGGTGCTCTTCTTCCGGTTCCTCTTCTTCGGCGGAGGAAGAACCGGACTCCTCCTCCTCAGAGGACTCGGCCGGGGGAGGAGGAGAGGGAGCGCGCTTCTTCGCCATTGCTAGGGTTTTGGGAGGAAGGTTTTGGGGGTGGGGGGATATCGGACAGGGAAAGGGGGGATAGAGAAGTAACAGTAAATATAAAAAGAGTGGGGGTCGCTTAATTAAGGTAACTTATAAGGGCACTTCATTTTTTTATCAGGGCTAGTCCATTTTTAAACTTTGTATTATTTACAAGTTTGTCATTGAGAAATTGATCAGGGCTATCCCACTCTTTCGTATAAGTCACTAGTGCAAATAAGGACTGCCCAAATTTCTGGCAGCCCTACATACAGTAAGGACTGCCAGAAAAATGGACAGTCCTTTATTTCACATGCTGTGACTTAGGACTGCCAAGTTTTCTGGCAGTCCATTCAGTTTGTAGGACTGCCAGAAAATTGGGCAGTCCTTGTTATAAAGGCACTTCACTTTTTGATCAGGGCCCTGATCAAAAAGTGAAGTGCCTTTATAACTAACCTTAATTAATCGAAACAAGGTTTAAGTCATGTGGGATATACATGTACTTGAACCCTAGCCGTTTCGGCGAAGATGAGCCTGGCCTGTGCGATGCGGGGCATCCACAACGTCGGAGGACTGACGAAAAATTGCCATGATCTGAGCTGACGTGGGACAGAATGGGACGTCCCGTGCATGAAAACTCATCGGCTAGAACGTCGCACGGGCGGTCGAGAACCGGCACCATTCTACCACGGGTATAAATGACGGCTGACCACGCGGTCCGCCGTGCGACACCCTGTGGGCGTCGGGAAGACGTCGGGGACACCTTCGGCGTCGTGGGCGAAGCGAGGCGTTGTGTCACTTCCCGTTCCCAGAATACGTATATTTTTAATGCATGTACTGCTTTAATATATTTATCATGTATTGTTCTGTAGTTAAATCCCTTTAATTTCATGTTAATTAATTTTCTGCAATTTTATTTCCGTATTTTAATTCCTGCAATTTTAATTCTGTATTTTACTTTCTGCTTTGCTTTGGGTTCGGCTTGGATTGGTTTAGTTAGTTGGTTCAGCCTGAACCGAAATGAACCCCCACCTACCACCACCCCTTCCATTTAAAGCCATCCCCTTTCTCTCTCTTCATTACTTCACCATTAAGCTTCTTCTTCCTCTTAACTCCTTCCCCACCTACCAGCCACCAAGGCAAGTGTCAAACTTGCTTCTTGATGGATCACCATTATTTTCGTTCCATCATCTCCCTTACTGGATTTTGAGCCTCTTTAGTACTTGGCATTTTCGATTTCCATGGCTTATTTATTGTAGATCTAAGTTTGTTGCATTTTCGGAATTCTTAGGTTTTGATCTAGTAAACTTTGTTATCTGTAAGTTTTGATGGTTCCATGTTGTAGAAAATTTTGTTCTACCCCATTTTGACCTATGGAAGTTCAGATTTTGGCTTAGAATGAAGGAATTAGAGAGCTTGGAAGCAATGGTTTCCATGGTTCTGTCCTTAGGAATTCGGAGAAGAAGAACAGTCCTGGCCACATAACGAAGCTTGACCGCATGAGTCTTCATGCGGCAAGTCCCCTGGCCGCATGGACATTCTAGCCGCATGGGCATGGACATTCCAGCCGCATGAGTTCATTCATTTTGAGCCGCATGAGACTGATTCCGATCCCAGCCGCATGGGCTTAGTCAGCCGCATGAGACTTATCTGCCGCATGAGTTCTTAGCTAGCCGCATATGCATTCGGTCCCGCAGCCGCATGGCGCTGCATGACCTCCCAGCCGCATATAGGCTTGTCCCATGTTCAGCCGCATGGGCGCATGTCATTTCGAGCCGCAGGGGCGCATGTCATTTTGAGCCGCATGGGGTTTGCTATCCCCCAGCCGCATGGAATTTCCTTTGGCCGCATGGTCGCATGCTAACCGTAGCCGCATGAGACTGTAACCTTTTTTTCAGCCGCATGGCTTGGACATTGCTGAACCGCATGGGGCTATTTCAAATCCCAGCCGCTTAGACGCATGTTGTCCTAGCTGCATAGGCGCGTGTGGTCCTAGCCGCATAGGCACATATTGTCCCGGCCGCATGAATTTAGGCTTCCTTAGCCGCATGATTCCCTGGCCGCATGAACTCTGATTCTAAAGCCTTTTGGCTGATCCTTGTTCCAAATTGACATTGATTGACCTTGATTAATTACCTTGGCATTATAATAGGATAGTTGGTTATCTTGATTTAATTAACTGATCATGCGTTCCTAGTTGGAACTAAGAGGCTGGCTAGTCGTCTTATTGAATTGAATGAATGAGACACGTTCATAATTAATTATGAACTATTGAAATCGACTGGCTGATCTCGAATATTGTCATACAGGCACATGCAGGCTTCAAATTATTTATTTATTTATTTATGTATTTATTTATTTATTTATTTATTTATTTATTTATCTTACAAAAACAGCATGTATACTTTTTGGTCAAGGCATGATTACTCCGTGGTTAGTGTTGATTGTTGCATTACGCTATGTAAGACCTACAACCTAACCGCACTGGTATCGTTGTAGAGTTGTGCATATCGTATCCTATACGAAAGTACTCATTCGAATGACCATGATCCACGGCATGGGACTTCACTCAATGTAGAGACTATTAAGTTAAATAAAATAATGATTGCATGGAGAGAATGGATTCCCGAGTTCTTACATGGCAGCCCTCTTGGGACTAGTGGTGCCCGACAGGCCGGTTGGTCCCCACAGATACTGCAAATCTGTCACACGGGCAGGGAGCGGTATCTGGCTATATTATCTATTGTATATTGTATAATGATAACGGGCGTCCCGCTGGAACTCGTCTAATTCATGATTGGCGCAATTGATTGACTGGGTAGACTAGCCTTGCTTGCACATAGTAAGAACTGAAGAATTCCTATTGCATTATTCCAGGATAACTTGGAACTCACAGTAGCAAGCCGTAGTAGTTGCATGGCCGTTTAAATTGATTTGTTTGTGTATTGTACCTACTCTGTTACCTAACTGAGATGATCAGAATGTCAGGACATGACGGGCCAACTTCTGTCCTTGTTTGGTTGGGAGGTTGGTTCGAAGTGTCGTGATGTAATGTGAATCCCAGTAGTCAGCAGAGCTCTATTTATTATGTTTTCTATTGCTGGTTTCATCCCTCATATCGTGCTTCCTTGCGGTACTTGCTATTAGAGGCCTAACCTCTCTGGTTTTGCATGGCCAGATTTGGAGCCGGTCCCCGAGGATCCAGCTTACTTCTACCTCCGAGATGGTCAACACTAGAGGGATGATCGCAGGGGGACTCGAGTGGGTTTCCTTACTTCCCCGCTCGTTTTGTTAAATACTTTATACTTTGCCGTTTGGCACCGACATGTTAGTCGGATCGTCTTGTACCTACTTTTGCATAATTGTAACCAAGTCAGGCTGCAGCTGATAACAATTGTGTATACTTACTACATCTGGCTGTATTTTGTAAAGGCAGATATCAAGAACATTTTGACTGAGCGTTTGGGACGCATTACTGCTTATTCTCACATGTTCTCTATTTATGTTTCTTGTTTGAATGATTGAGACAATAGATGTGCAGTGGCCATAGGAAGACTTTTATGTAGTATGCACCCCCTCGTCTTATTAGACAGCATTGATCGTATTATACGGTATTCATCTACCCGTAATACGTAGCTGGCTGAGTCATTCCCCCGCTCTCCAGTATTCTGGTTCTGGGGCGTGACACGTTGAGTTGCCGACGTCGAAAGACGTCGGCCGTTCCGTGAGGCTCTGGAGTGCGCGGAGTGCGCGAGGCGTACGTGTTGGACGATGATGAAAAAGCCAGTGCGAACATGATCCGCACGAAGAGTCCGAAGCGACATGACGAACGGCTAAAATCGTGTACGGGGAGATACACGATTTTAACTATGCTCGCACGTGCTGGTCTTTAAAAAAAAAAGAAAAAAAAAAGGAACCATAGCCGTTTGAAAGGACGATGTTTACAATTTTCTTACAACCGCCACGTGTCGAATTTTCTGAGATTGGGAGAGAGGTTATAAGAAGGTTGTAAACATTTAGTTGTAGACTTAGCATTCTCCTTTCTTTTACGATTGCACCCTACCTTGTTGACAATTTTATGTCAAAAATAATAATAATTTAACCGAGCTACTATAAATTTGAATGTCACATTAAATAAAAATTGCGTTGTCCACATTCAAAGTATTAGTTAAACTTAGAACTTGGATCTCCAAAATATCAGACATTAGTATTTCGATCTTAAAATTACTGTTTACTTGCCTACGTGAACAGTAATCTTAAGACTCAAATATTAACGTCGTTATTTTGGAGACTCAAATCCTAATATCAAATATTATGTGATATCCTATTACTAAATAATTTAAGTATTTTGTGCACATTTTTTAATCTCTGCAAATCCAACTCCCTAGAAAATTTCACGGGAATAATAATTTATTCTGGTGTGAATCATATCCCTTGCGTATTTTTGAATCACATCTAATATTCTTGAGATTTTCAAACTACCCTCGATTAGCATCCCAAAATGATATGGACCCAACTCGACCAAATCTCATCTAAATCTGATTATAACTAAATTTTACCTTATCCAATTTGGAACCAAATTTAATTTGAACTCGAACATGATCCGACCAAGACCTAACATGAATCTGACGAGACCCAAATTCGACTCGGCTCAACTATACCAAACCCCGACATAAACCTGGCCAAACCTAAATCCAACTCGACTTGGCTTGACCCAAACCTGACATGACTCGATTAGATTATTATGGCAAGGCAAGGACAGTTCAGAAAATTATACTTATAATGTTATATTTCTAGTAATTTATTATGACACCAAACAAAATAATTTTACATTCCTAGGATAATGTATATTATGCAACACACATTACAATAAATATCCGTGGATTTCCTATAAAAAAAAATTAGAATAATACAATCGGCATAACATACGTCTCCGTATGTATAAATAATACCGAACTCGAGGGACTCTTGTGGTTACCGGAGAGAGATAGAATACCCTGGCTTGGTGGCGGAAGTTCAGTGGATCGAACATGGGAGCGTATTATTCTTTCCATTTATTTGGTGGGAGTTGGAAAAAAATGTATAAGTTTAGATTTTGTGCCTATCGTCGATAGATTCATTGAATCACTAATCCAAGAGTTGTGATGGAGATCCCTATCCATACTAATCACATAAAAGATTTTTTTTTATTTGATTAGAATACGATTATATTGTAGTGTACCAAATGAGACCAAAATGTGATAGATTCATTGAACCATACAAGAAAAGGTGGGTTGTGATAGATTCATTGAATCACTCGTCTAAACAAGTAAGAAACAAATGGCTGTGTTGGTTCATCCAAGGGGGGTTGAGGTATATGTACTAATACCATGTTTGGTGCACTGTAATCTACTCGTAATCGAAATGTAATAAAAATATATATATATATTCATTTGATTACGTTGCAATTACAATTAAATTACAGTGTACCAAACGAGAAAATTACAGAAAAGGTTATTGAATCAGTCATCAAACGATTGTGTTGAAGTGATAATGAAATGACGACTTGATATATTTCTCAATGACTTCTTTGAAGATTAGGTCACGGATACAACACCTAAATATTCTGGAAGAGTTCAAGCCCACTTTTATTAAGAAAATAATTCATCTTAGCTATAACCAGTTGAATAAGAAGATTAAAAGCTCCTCTCTTAACTATACATTCTCATGTTCCAAGTAAATCTGCCTTTTCCTATAATCCGCTCACGAAGTTACAAGAATAAATCTGCTCCAGCAACCTTAGAAAAAGAAATATAACACGCTGAGATGTGTTTTTAGAACAAGTAGCCCTGTGCATCTGGGTCACCAGCTCGTCGAGGCGAGTCCTGCGCTTCTCCCCCGAGCATTCTCTTGCTCATGTTGGCTCTCTGCACCAGACGCACTAATGCTTGCACGACTTCTGACATCGGTGGTCTAAATTCGGGCTCAGGCTGTCATACAAAAACCCTCACGCTAAGAAATTTGCTATTTCTATAAAGAGTATCTGCATATGATAGAATTAAACATGAAACATATGGCACCTGAACACAGAGGGCAATCACATCAGCAAATCGGGAGAGAGATTTTGCAGTGTACAGCCCCTCCAGCGCTGGATCAACCATCTTGTCCAATGCATCTATGTCATGGAGCTGTGGTGTCGCCCATCGAACCAAGGACTGCTCCGCCCATGGTCTGGTGCTGTTGCAATTAAAGATCGACAACAGTTTGAACAGTCAACAGTAAATTCTTAGATTATTCAAAAATTAAGAATAGGTAAAATGGTTGAGGTTTACCTATCAAAAGGTTTTCTTCCAGTTAATAGTTCTAGCATGACCACCCCAAAGCTGTAAATATCACTCTTCATAGTGTAATGGCCGGACATGGCAACCTCTGGAGCACTGTAGCCAGAGCTCACGTTGTGATCCGATGCCTGAAAAGTAACGGATAAACATTAAGAAACATATCTTAAAAAGTTTGGCAGGTCAGAATATTGTGTAAACTCAAGAGTAAAAAATAATCAGTCAAATGTTAACTAAATGGGGTGATTAACCCTGTCATAGATTCTCTACCAGGACCTACACAAAGCTCCACATATCATTTTACAGCAAGGAGATTTTAAGTATATTTTTCATAATTAGCTCAAAATGGTTACCTGCGCTTCAGGATTTTGTCTACAAGCAAGAACTATTTTTCTTATTTCACTTTATCTCGATGGAAGCAGTCAGGACCTCCTTCAAAGGGAAAAACTCTACCAAGTCGGAGGCTAACATGATTCTGAATGGGTCTTCTAGCTCCTTCAGGTCTGTAAGCTATCAACCTGTAGTAAATACGATGGTTTAAAGTATCGGCCGATACCGATCCGATACGGCCGATACCGATACGGTTTGGCATGTACCGATCCGATACCGACCGATACCCGATACTTACCGATACCAACATTGAGGGTCTCTTTTCCGGTTAATTCGGCAAAGAAAATTAAACGAAAAAGACAAATCATCTAGGGTTTAAAGCATAATAAGATTGTAAAAACATGTAAAAGAAGAAAATCAATCTATTATATGTACACCAATCACTAAGGGTGATTACAATATTATTTATTTTCAAAAGTACTACGAAATAACACTGAAAATACTTAAATTATGCCTAAATGTATAAAATATATGTTTTTAAATGTAAATAATTTATTAATAATTATTTTTTTCCGATACCAAAAAATCCGATACTTCGATCCGAAACCGCCGATACTACCGATATCGCCGATACCAATACTCGTAGGAATAGTCCGATACCGATTCCGATACCGATACTGTGAACCTTGGTAAATACTTCTTACCACTCTGATGATTGGTGGTTGGATTCTGGAGCTAATGTTCACGTTTCATTTGATCGCTCATGTTTTTCAAACTATCAGGAATCAGGTGGAGGAGGTGCGACCCTAGGAGATGGCTCAACGACACAGATCGTAGGAAGAAGAAGAATAAATCTGAAGATGACATTGGAAAAAAATTTACATCTCTATGATGTGCTTTATGTGCCGTCGGTTAGGAGAAATCTTGTTAGTGATTCTCTACTTGTAGCCTCAGGATACAAAATTGTAATGGAGGCTAATAAAGTAGTATTTTCTAAGAATGAACTTTTTGTAGGAAAATAATTTGTAAAAGACGGACTCTTTATTTTGAGTACTATGAATAAAATTTCAAATTCTTCTCTTGTTGTCGCTATTGTTGAATTCTCCAATGTTTGACATGGCAGACTAGGTCATGTAAATCTAGGATCACTTAAAAGGATGATGAACTTAGATCTTATTCCTAAGACTCCTATAGATGATAAACTTGTGTTCAAGCCAAACACACTAGACTACCTTTCAAATCTATCCAAAGGGATTCTGAACTTCTAGAACTTACCTATAGTAATGTTTGTGATTCCAATAGGATTTTGACCCAAGACGGTAGAAAATATTTTGTCACTTTTATAGATGATCATTCAAAGTATTGTTACACCTACTTTCTTAAAACCAAAGATGAAGTTCTAGACAGATCCAAGGTCTATAAATCTGAAGCTGAAAATCAGTTAGATAGAAAGATCAAGATTCTTAGATCAGATCGTGGTGGAGAGTATACCTCAAATGAAATGACTAACTTCTGTGAAGAACATGGAATTATTCATGAGGTTACTGCTCCTTATTCACCACAGTCTAACGAAGTTGCTGAAAGAAAGAATCGCACTCTGTTAGACATGGTAAATACAATATTTTTCAGCTCAGAAGCCCATAATAATCTGTAGGAAGAAGCCTTATTGTCAGCCTGTTATATCCTTAATATGATACCTAGTAAGTTTAATGATAAAACACCATATGAATT
Source organism: Iris pallida (assembly GCA_029216955.1). Lineage (NCBI taxonomy): Eukaryota > Viridiplantae > Streptophyta > Magnoliopsida > Asparagales > Iridaceae > Iris > Iris pallida. The sequence goes on from JANAVB010035417.1 coordinate 10,319,042, forward strand.
ATGGAAAGGTCAAACTCCTAGGATTAATTAACTCAAAGTTTGGGGATGTCTAGCTAAGGTAGGAATTCCTGAACCAAAAAAGAGAAAGATTGGACCTAAGACTGGTGTTGTATTCATAAGATATGCCCTAAATAGTAATGCTAATATATTTCTTGTAACTCATTCTAAAGTAAATGAAATCTCTAGAAATGAAAGTTGTGTCATCTTATGCTTATATGTTGATCATAGCCTTATTCTACGATCTTCACTGGAATTGATAAATAACACTAAGAATTATTTATCTAATCAGTTTAATATGAAAGAGCTAGGTGAAGCAAATCTGATTCTAGAAATGCAAGTGTCCAAATGCAAAGAGGGTTATACTCTATCCTTAGCACATTCAATTGAGAAAATGCTAAAAAAGTTCAAGTATTTTGACAAAAAACATGTCCTTAATCCTTATGACAATAATGTTGTTCTAAAGAAGAATGAAGGATCACCTATAGAACAACATAAATATTCACATATGATAGGGTCCCTTATGTACATAACAAATAGGACCAGACCCGATATTGCATTTGCTATTGGAAGACTAAGTAGATATACTAGTAGCCCAAACCAGTCACATTGGACTGCACTGGACAGAGTATTTAGATATCTTAAGGGTACTCTAAATAATAAACTTCATTATACTAGACACCTCGATATCATAGAAGGTTACTCAGATACAAATTGGGTAACTGATTCACATGATGTAAAATTCACTACTGGATATGTTTTTACCATAGAAGGAGCTGCAATCTCCTGGGGATCATGTAAACAAACTATCATTGCTAGGAGTACAATGGACTCTGAAATGATAGCTTTGGACACTACTTCTACAAAAGCCGAATGGCTTAGAAATCTTATTATGCATATACTTATTTCTGTTAGTCATGTTCCTGCAATTTCTATAAACTGTGATAATAAATCTGTTATAGAACTACTAAAGCATAATTCTGTGAATATTAAGATGAACAAGCACCTGCAGCTGTGCTTTAAGTCGATAAAGAGCCTATTAGGCAAATATGTGGTTCTTGACTATATAAAAAAGCCAAAAAAGAACCTTGCAGACCACTTGACGAATAGTTTGTCTAGGACATTGATCCTAGAATCATCGGGAGGGGGGGTTAAGCCCATAAATTAGTCACCAGCAGTGACAACCTAACCGAGACTGACTGAAGATCCCATGAAGCCGGTTCAATTGGTAGGAACAAGCTGGACTAGGTGACTGTTATGGAACACTAATCCTGAGATTAAATTCTCTTAAAATAAATGTCCAAGAGGCTGTACATGTATACATAGATACACCATCCCTATGATGACAGTGTTCCGGTATGATATGGTTAGGGTGAGTTTAAACTCTTAATAAGTCCAAGCATGATATGCAGGATTGATTACTATAACCAACCCTTGAGGACTTACCTATATGAGAGGTCGTGAAGGCCGTGACTATAGGACAGAACGATCCTAGACAACCCTCATAAAAATAGAAAAATGTGCATGGCCAACCAAACGCGCACTCGATAGACCCAAGTACCTATAGCATACTATATGTACTATTTTCTGAAGCTGGTTCATGAAGACCGATTCAAGGTGTAGTCCATCAAGCTCTTCTTCTGACAAAGACAATAGTCACTACGTGAGATTCAAGGCTGTAGTCCATCTCATCTATGCATAGTATATAACTGCCTAAAAGTTCTCTTATTCTTCTCTTATTTTTCTTTCCTTTTATTACTTTGGAACTTGACCTTTTGGGGGAGGGAGATTGTTGTAGCTGTTGTACAAAAGAGCAAAAGCTCAAAGTTCATTAATAGTCCCACATCGGTTGGGAGTTCCCATGACTAGTGCATATATACACTTGCTCTCCTTTGCTTCATTGAAGTCTTGAGTGGGTGCCCTATGGGCCACACGCGCTCGCCGCCGCCTGGCTCGGCACGCATAACGAGTGCGGGTACATCCCTACATCTGCGGACGCCGAATGTCGATTCGATTTCCTCTTCGAGTTCCAGCTGAGACCCTAAAAATCTTTTTGTTCCTCTTTAATTTTTGACCGTTATAACCTATTAAATTTTGTAACGATTGATACACTAATTTCTGTCCAGGTTCAATGAACCACATGTTGCACATTTGGTTTTTTGTGTAACGTTCGGATTTTAATAGGCTGGTTAAATTGACCTTTATTCTCCATTATTTCCATCCGTTGGAGAACAGCCTATATATATTGAGGTCCATTGCACACCTTCTCCTACACAGAAAAAATTCTTACATAAACTCTCGCAAATTCTCATCTCCTCCAAATTCGTCTGTTCTTCATTTTTTTGCTCTGAGCAGAGCTAAATCAAGGGTCACTCTCACTGCATTGTGTATGACAAGGAGATGTCGGTGGAGCGAAAATTTTACCACTAGGAGCATTCAGATAAAGTCTGCACATAAATCCGGATTAACTCTTAGGACAGTGCTACATGCACGACTTCCCCGGAAGCCGGTAACGTTTACTATTTTATTTTTGTTGCAGATTTCAAAAGAAAAGAAAAAGTAATTCCAACAATGTCTGGTGGATGACACGTGGCCTCTCGTCTAGAGCGTGATTAACGGTCGGACGTCCTTCCAAGGTTCTCTTCGGCAGTAGAGGATCGTTTCCAAGATTCCCTCTTGGGGTGGACGATAGGTTGTCTAACAGACCCCTCCCAATTTTTAAATTAATTGTTGGAATTACTTTTCCTTTTCTTTTGAAATATGCAACAAAAATAAAAATAGTAAACGTTACAGGTCTTCGGGGAAGTCGCGCACGCAACACTGCCCTAAGAGTTAATCCGGGTCTATGTGCGGACTTTATCCGAATGCTCCTAGTGGTGAAATTTCTGCTCCACCGGTATCTCCTTGTCACACACAACGCAGAGAGAGTGACCCTTGACTTAGCTCTGTCCAAAACAAAAAACGAACAGACGGATTTGAAGGAGATGAGAATTTGCATGAGTTCACGTATGAATTTTTTCTGTGTAGGAGAATGTGTGCAATGGAATGTGTGCAATGGACCTCAATATATATAGGATGTTCTCCAACGGATGAGAATAATGGAGAATAAAGACCAATTTAACCAGCCTATTAAAACTCGAACGTTATAGTTTATACAAGAAAACCAAATGTGCAACATGTGGTTCATTGAACCTGGACAGAAATTAGTGCATCGACGGTTACAAAATTTAATGGATTATAACGGTCAAAAATTAAAGAGGAACAAAAAGATTTTTAAGATCTCAGTCTGAACCCGAAGAGAAAATCGAATCGACATTCAACGCCCACAGATGTGGGCACGTACCCGCACCCGTTACGCGCGCCGAACCGAACCGAGCCGAGCCAGGTCAGGCGGCGACGACGAGCATGTGTGGCCCATAGGGCACCCACACAAGACTTCAATGAAGCAAAGGAGACCAAGTGTATATATGCACTAGTCATGGGAACTCCCAACCGATGTGGGACTATTAATGAACTTTGAGCTTTTGCTCTTTTGTACAGCAGCTACAACATTTCTCAGGCCTAATACTCATTGAACGGTCTACAAGGACGAGAGTGGCACCAAGCTCACACAATATAATGGCATTTCTTAGCAAATTCTGGCTGGTAGAACCATCAACCATCACCAATTTCAGGGGATGTCAAGGATACTGCCATTGTATAGTTTCTACCTTTATGCTCTTTAGTTTCTCCCTCTTTAGTCCCACATCAGGTAGAATAAGCCAGGCTACCATGTAACTCTTCTTATACATAGTTGGCCTTGAGACTAGTGGAAACATCCAACACCATTCCAACAATATCACAATGTAATCTTCTAACCATATTCAATTATATAAAATATTAATAATCAATACCGGTAAAGGTAAGATATCAGTCCAATACTGGTATCTATGAGGATGCTTTTGCAGAGTATTGTTCAAGAAACATACCAGAATATTTAGCTAGGTAGAAGAAACTAGCTTATATAGTCACATCCATGAAGGTAATTTATGAAGTACTGGTAAGTCTACAGTGAGTCCAGCAATACCTGAAATCTTTCATCAGGGATAAGGCTTGCAAGTCCACAATCTGAAAGGTGAGGATTGAGCTCCGCGTCCAATAAAATATTTGCCGACTTGAAATTTTTGTGTACAACGGAGGGGGAGCAAACTTCATGCAGGTACCTAGAGAGAGCACTCATTTCTTGTTAATCATGGGGATAAAAACATCAGTCCAAATTTTGGTGTTCCAGGAGAAAGTAGTTTCGGACTGGAGGAGATTTGGATGGAAAGAAGTGTATTTGTTAGCATACAGAGAGTACAAAAGACGGTAAACACTAACAAAGAAAACTATCAAATTGTGTGAAATTCTTAAAAGCAGGCAGAGAAAATAGTAGCAAACACAACCCCCCAACACAGTTGCAGGAACAACCAATTTGATATAAGTAGTTTACTACCTTTAATACGATTCAATAATTAGTTATAAATTGACAGCACAATAACTTGATATTTTATATAATTTCCACTTCTCAAAGAGTTTCTCAAATTAACCTATTTTTTTATATAATTTGATATTTAATTTTTTTTCCTAATATATGTATAATTTTTTGAGGCTACACAAGGAACATTCAAACCTAGGCTCATGCTTACTGTGTAAAGGTACCAATTTAGTGGCACCATATATAATCTTCCAAATTGTATTATAGACTAATAAAATTGTGCTCAAAGGATTGTGTGCATTGAGAGGATTACATTCCCAAAAGTTACCAACACACTTCTTCATGTTTTGTCTTGTTATAATCTAATGATGCAGGAAAGGAAAAATAGGATTTGTTAACCTAGAGTCACAATCCAATATAATTTGGACCCTCTTGTTCTGTATTTCTGGCATCTGGTTCAAAGGCAGTTTCTAAGCTTCCTCTCATGTAACGGTTCTTTATATTTGCATAAACAGATATATGGGGGGTTAATTCAATTTGCTACAGTGTAATAATATTCATTTCCAACATAAACTGTCAAGGATATTATAATTGATAAAATTAAAAGGAAAAGAATGGAAAGGAAAATTTCTGACTTTCAGTATGAGTCGTGGATAGCCAGAACATGACTAATTTAACATTATCTCATATAGTTTTATATATGAGATGTTACACAAAAGGACTTCATATCATCTGACAGATCACATTTTCAGCCAAATCGAACAATATTAAACAAGAAATAAAATGTAGACTCAACATTCTTATTTCTCTAAGACTGCTACTAATAACTGCTTCACGTATCAGCAATTGTTTTGCAATTAAATGTATCATTGTGTACCGACATAAAATTAAATAACAGTATTATACATACTCTAATGCCCGTGCAGTGCCAAGCGCAATCTTGACACGAGAATTCCAAGTCAATGTGTTGCTGTATTCATCAGAGAGGTGAAGCAGATCATGGAGGGAGCCATTTTTCTGAAACTCGTAGACCAGCAAATGCTGTCCATGTTCTGAACAATAGCCAACCAGCTCGGTCAGATTTGGATGACGTAATCTTGAGATATCTGAGACCACCTCAATGAAGTCCTCAGAGGATTGGCTGGGCAGGGAAGAAGAATTGATTTTCTTTACAGCTAGAACCTAAACAAGAAAAAAAAATCATTTAAATTCACTCCTGCATTGTGGATCTCCATGATGTACGATAACCTTGTAGAGCTGGATATACATAAGACTTATTGAGGAATGAAAATCTAATAGGTGAAAGAGAATGATGAAACTGCTCAGTGAAAAGGAAGGACATTGTGTTAATCACAACCATTCACTCATCTAAATGGTGTGAATACAGTTGCAAAGATCCAATCAAATAACTAATTCTAAACAGCTAACTCAACTAAGAGAAACTCAATTGGTTATACTAATGATCAGTCAGGAAATATTTAAACTAGCTCGTTACTTTGTTTATAACTATAGATCAATTTGTCAGGACATACATTCCAACGCTCTCTCAGGCTGGTGCATAGATGTCAAACGCTCCAGCTTGAAACAGATGAACTGAAGTGATGGGCTAATACTTCAGTCGCACCATCAGCCAGTTGGAAATACATAGTAACATAGACAGTACAGATAGTTTACTTTCAATTTTCTCTCTGCCATAATGGTAGCATATTTCAACTTTTCAAGATGTTATTTCCTCTTATCAAAGGTTAGGTAGTTTGTCATATGATTGGTAACTACACAGTCACAATACAAGTTTCATTTGCTGTTGACCTTCAAGGAGTTTGATTCCTAGCAACAAAGTTATGCAACCAGAGCAACTCTCGATCAGTCTTACTATATTTTGCTTTTGCATGTGAAGTAGACAACACTTCACTTATTGTCTTCCATGTAACAAGATGCCCACCACCAATGTGCAGTACCTATCTAAACCTATCTGATTTTTGTTAAGACAATAAACCAGCAACGTCAGTGTAAACTTTCAACTCATAGATGTCTATTTGGCTTGTAGAAAACACGTTTTCCTGGAGACTCCTTTGAGCACTTCAAGATAAAAATTATTGCTTCCCCATACAGACCTAAGGAGTATTTACTAATTGCTTCAGTAAATTGACTGGACAAGTTAATTTTAATCAAGTGATTGTGATGTACTGTGTACAAAAGTCTGCCAATTAGTCTTCGACATCTTCCAGAGTTATCTAACAATTGATCAACATTTAAAGTAAGCTTGTGGTCTGGATCCACGGGAATATATATTGGTTTAGCTCCTAAAATCCTGCCTTATGTCATAATTTAAATTCATTCTTCCTTTGGACAAACTCACTCCTTGATTTAATTTAACTTGGATACCTCTATCCCCAAGAATAGTATACAAACTACTCTGCAACATGGTTCACAGTAACGGTATCCGAATCGATATCAGACCCTTCTAAATTGTCAATTTCTGGACGGTTTGGGAGTTGTGATGGGTTTGAATCGGTTGGTTTTGGTAGTTTTGACAGGTGTGGTGGTTTTAGTATCAGTTTCGTTATCTATGTCGGACAATACTCCGAACTATGCTCTACGAATGTTTCTTCACATTAAATCTATCCTTATCCCTACTCGAGATAAAACATATGAGCAACAGAAACAAAGTAGATACTACCAACATTACTGGTTTATCAAGTTGAAACTCATTTGTGTACTATAGTATTACTACCCAACTCTACTTTCTTCAAGATCACAGATTTGAATTAGTTCATGAAATCATTCTTCTACACTGAACTAATTAGTGCAAAGTGATAGATGTATGCCAAATCCAATTAATTATTATGTCAAAGAATGGATATGATGGCCCCACAAACAATGCTCTTGTGAATCTTCTTCTTAACGCCAATAAAAGGATCAAAATAAGTGCAAAAGAGCGATATAAAATGCAACTCATGTTTATCTTGGTCTATCTACAATAGGAAAGTGGAGCTCCAGTTTTAAGTGAAATGGCATACCTCTCCATTACTGAATTGAGCCCTATACACACGTCCAATAGATCCTTCACCAACAAGATTGTCAATGCTGAAACTGTCTGTAGCCACCTGTAGGTCTGCCACGGAAAATACTGTTGCTTTTACTGGAGCTGATTTAGTTTTTTTCACGACAAGCTTGTTTGTGAAATCATCTTCGTCATATGATTTGTTGTGATCACTAGGAGGTGGTTTTAGGCTAATTGGTGCAGCCGGTGGCATTGCTACTGCGTTAATTGAAATGGCTGTTTCAAAAGTCTTCACCTCTACAAAAGTAGACATGATAAACAAATCAGTTCACATATGCATGCTCAAATTTACTAGTAAACAACAACAAAAAAAGAGGATAACAAGCCTTGTAATACCATTTCTTCCATAATGATGAGATAAGTATAACATGATTATTAAACTGCTGATTTGTACCAATATCATGGGATTAAGAGAGAGAGAGAGAGTGTGTGTGTGTGTCCATAATGATGAGATAAGTATAACATGATTATTAAACTGCTGATTTGTACCAATATCATGGGATTAAGAGTGATAAGTATAACATGATTATTAAACTGCTGATTTGTACCAATATCATGGGATTAAGAGAGAGTGTGTGTGTGTGTGTGTGTATTATTAAACTGCTGATTTGTACCAATATCATGGGATTAAGAGTGATAAGTATAACATGATTATTAAACTGCTGATTTGTACCAATATCATGGGATTAAGAGAGAGAGTGTGTGTGTGTGTGGTGAGACTTTAGTTTGAAGGTTTCACTAAATTGCACTCGTTTCAAGTTACCGAACACACCACAAATTGCAAGGCACCAGCTAACTACATATAACTATCTACTGAAATGATACCTATGTTACCTTTATCTTCATTTGAATCAAGAGGTGCAGTGAAAGACTGGTGTTGCTCATGGTGTTCTTGAATCGAAGATTTCTTTTTCTTTCTCCTCACCAGGAAGAATGCAACTATTCCACCGACAACAAAAATAGATATAATGATGCCTGCTACACCCCCGCCACCTATACCACTCTTTCCACCAGGAGATGGGCTGTTATTAGCACCCGAGTTTTGACCAGGAGTTCCAGGACTGGCTGGTCTGCCTGGCGGAGGGGTGTATGGTGGAGGCGGGGGTGCAGGTCCGGAGCTCCACGAATTACCATCAGTCCTGTAAAGTAAATCCAGTATTAGAGCTTTGCTTTCAGATGTAACCGCCGCCATAGCTAATGAATTATTAAATTTTAAATTGCACTAAATGAGAACTCACTGAAGGTTATTTATCTTTTTTAACTTGTCCGGAATCCATCCAGTAAAGCGATTGTTTGCCACGTTCCTAAAAGCAGGGGTACAGAATTAGTGCCATGAGCAACTCCAAATGTTTCTTATTGAATACAAGGAAATGCAAATGCCACGGATTACTTACAGATCTTCAAGTGGGAGATTGCCGAGAACATTTATGGAACCTGTGAACTGGTTATTTTGCAAATAGCTACAAGATAACAAATGCGTCAGCTAACGTGAAGTTTGTAATACTGAACAAAGTATCATTATCAGTACATAAATTGTTCTAATTGTGCTTACAGGGTAGACAAACTCGATAGTGCACTAAAACTCTCAGGAAGATCTCCCGTAAAAGAATTGAAGGAGAGATCCCTGTATCAAGCAAAGTACTACGTTAGGAATTGATGAAGAAATTTATTTTGCTAACAAGTCATATATTCTGCATCGAAATGAAAATAGAGCGATCTAGCACGAGATATCCAATCTTTATAATACATGGGAGAGCAGGTAATGAAAAGTACATAAAGTGTTAATAGCTAAGATTCATGGACACAAATACGACACGACATAGTACTCTAACATCGCACATATTTTGGCACGGTGTATTTGGAGTGTCTATGTCATGTCCTGACACTAACATGTGTGGATTTTGGAGTATTTGTGCTCACTAGGATAATAGTCAATTTCATGACCAAAGCATAGTTTGCGGTGTTGGCTGTTATCGATACCGAAATCGTCAAAACTGCCAAAACTACCGAAACAAATGATTCAAAACCAATGAAATCCCTCAAAACCGCCACGAAACTGCCAAGTAATAAGAGTCCAATACCGGTTTCGATACTACGAACCATGGTCCAAAGACACAATTTAAAAAAAAAAAAATTACATGGTTGTGCAAGTGTACCCCATATTATGTAAGCCACATGTATGTAATTGGTGCAACTTAGAAGTTGTACTTACATTGTGGTAAGACTGGAAAGTTGCCCAAAAATATCAGTCAATTTTCCCTGGAGCTGATTATGAGCAAGATTTCTACATTTACAAGAAGCAAACCTTAATTTAGAAGAGCCGTTCCGAAAATTAAAAAAAAAACACAGAACAAACAAACTAGTTTTCGATGGCACTCACAGGTACTGGAGGCTACCCATCTGTGAAATCGAATACGGAATACCCTGGGTGAACGAGTTCGAAGCAAGATTCCTGCAGATCAAATCTCTCACACATTAAACTGTCAACGAACAACTAAAACCCGTCTGCAGAAAAAAAAACTTACAGGCGCTGGAGGGCCGGGGGAAGGTTATAAGGAATCGGGTTCCCGTTTCCGAGATTGTTGTTGCTCAGATCCCTGCACCCATTTACACACCACCAAAACCTCCCTCAACAAATAAAATACCAACTAGAAAAGGAAAAGAAGAAAAAAAAATGTTAAGAGCTCACAGCTCGACCAGCGAGGTCATGCTGTTCATGTTGTAGGCCAACGTTCCGGCGAGTCCCAAACCTGACAACTTGCTGATACAATAAGAGAAATTAAGACATGAATATGAATCTCGAATCTTTGAATAAAGAATAAAGAATAAAGAATAAAGATGAGCACATTGCGGTGACGGAGAAGCCGGAGCAGGTGACCCCCTTCCACGACTGACCCCCACAGGGGTCTGTCCCGCTGCTGTTGGAGGTCCATCCTGTCAGCTGCTGTGCCGAGTTCAGGCTTCCGTAGAGCACGTTCAGAGCAGCAACTGCAACAGCAACAACAACAAAAACAAAAATAAACAAACAAACAAACAAAATTATTTTCTACTTTTTAATCCCTAAATATCGGATCGGATGAAGAATATCCCAAAATAGCAATTCAACAATCGAAATTTTGAAAGAAAAAAAAGTAAAAAATTGATAGGATTTGAAGAGCTGTACCATCAGATTGGTCAGTGGAGGCAGTAACAGAGCGGGGATTCAGGAGCCAAACGCATGCTAAAAATGACCAGATGACCATTATCTCTCTCTTCTTTGTTCTTCTCCTTTATGTGTATATTATATATAGTTTTAGAATTATTCTCTGTGATGATTTTACCATAACTTTTAATCAATGAGCTAGCTGGATTGATTATAAAAAAGAGAAGAAACCAAATGACAGTTAATATTATTTATTTACTTACTTATTTGTTTTATTGGATAATATTTTGGAACTTCTATGATTACAGAATCCTATTGGGTCGGGTACTGGTGGTAATATAGTATCGGTCACTCGAACTTGTAACTCCTACGAATTCAACTTTTGTAACTTTTAGTATTGTTTGAGTCCTCGTCTGCACTTCAGATCGATTTCAGATTTCTTTTAAGGTTGATTTTAGTTTGGCAAATTAGCGTTTGGACATGAATTTTATACTTAGATTAGTGTTTAAGTCTTGACTTGTTGAGCAACGGTTCATTTCGGTTCCGAATATGTAAAAATCGAAATAACCGTAAACCGTATTTCTCAAAACCGAAAATCGAACCGTTTTCATAAAAACTGAACAAAGCTGAACCGAATTAACTCGATTCGGTTTTCGGTCGGTTCAGTCTCATAGGTCAATGGGTCGGACTTTCACATTTGAGCAAATAAGCAAATTTAAATAACAAATCTTAAAAAGAATAATCAGACAATGTTACATTTATGAAAAAAAAATATTGGTATATATAAATTGAGGGTAGAGAAAGCGTTCAAAGTAGCGACGACAAGTGTCAACAGAGAATGGAAGGAGCGAGTGCACTTATATAGGGTACAAAAATATTAGTATATATAAATTGAGGGTAATTTGGTAAATTATTGAATCTTAATCGGTTTTCGGTTCGATTCGGTTATTCAGACCAAGAACCGAAAACCGAACAGACATTTTAAATTTTAAAATGTCCAAACCGAAAACCGAACGTATAACCGAAAAATCGAACCAATTGTCATATTTCGATTCGGTTCGGTTCGATTTTCGGTTTTCAACCGTTATATGCTCACCTCTAGTCCAAATGGAAAGTTTGGACCCTGGATTTTTTTTTCTTTCTTCCGATTATGCCCTTTGAGGATGGCATCATCTAGAGACTATAGTCTTTTTTAAAAAAATTAGAGGAGCGCCAAATGAGTTGGCGTCCAGCTCCTAGGTGCCCAAGGAATTGGCATCCCACCAATCCCTCGGAGCACATCTCCTTTGGCTCCTAGCTCCATATGCCAACTATTCCAATGGCATCTTGTCCCCTTTTTTGTAAATTCTCCAAACTTTCTTCTCTTTTCTACAAATTTTCTATACTTCTTCCTACTGTACCGCAATTTTTTGTTTATGGGATAATCACGATGCTTGTTCTTTTAATTTTTTTTCTTTCTTTCTGCTAATCCTACTATGTTCAATAAATATTTTATAGAAGAAAAAAAAATGTATACTAGGTTTGACTGCATAGTGATTTTAATGAAGTTCTATTGTTGCTTTCTTGAATTACATATAGGAATGGGCTCTAATAATTTAAAATGTCATAACCTTGACGTTATAGGGTTTATGGATGTACATATGGCTCAGTTCCAGTTAAGTCTCAGATTTTGGTAATAGCATCTTAATATTGAATATGGAATGATCTAAATGTGTTGGGTGTTCAATAGTGTGGAAGAGGGATTCAAAGATCTAAGTGTGCTAATAGCAACTAGTCATCCTATAAAAGCAAGTTCGATATGTAGAAGGTTCAAATATTAGTTTTTTTTTTTTTGCCACTTCAAAATGATTACCATGTATATGTCGGACACGTACTAGACACTAGACACACTCCAAACTACAATAGGACATGTCAGAATGGTGGTACCATATCTGTGTCACGTGTCAATTTTATGTCATATTGTATTTATATCCGTGCAACATAGCTGCACTGGCTTCTGAAGAAATATATTTATATCTTATTTTCAAAAGAGACATATTATAAAACATAAAAAAAGAAGATAGAAGAGCAAGATTATGAAAGGCATAGAATATATTTTACAAGTAGAATAAAACAATTACTACTACAACAATTGCTAATGCCATCCTCAAGATTATAAAGAGTAAATATGCCATAAACACTAATCTGGAAAAGACATAATCGGAAGAAAGAAAGAAAAAAATTCAGGGTCCAAAATTTTTAATTGGACAACAGGACAAGTCAAGTCCTAAACACTAATCTGATATAAAATCTATGGTCCAAACGCTAATTAGTCCTTTTAGTTTTAGAAATATTTCATTATATGATATTTTGGAGCTTCTATGATTACAGAGTGCTATCGAATCAGATACCGATAGTAATATAGTATTGGTCACTCGAAATTGTATATAACTTCTTGAATTTAAGTTTTGTAATGACAATATAAGTTGTGGTTTGAGTCATCCTCATGTTGGATTCAAATATATTCCTCGAGCCTCCAAATGATCGATTTTAGAAGTTTCAAATGGTTTCAATGGGTTTGTATCACAGACCATAAGGATATATTTTTGGGGATGATACCTAAAATTGGATTCGAGTCTAAATCTGTGGGTTTTAATGGGTTTGTATTTGAGACCACAAGGATTTTTTTTTTTTCGGGATAATACCTAAACTTGGATTCGAGTCTAAATCTAGATAGGGTAAAAATGGGTCGAATTTAGGGGTAAGCATTATTCGGTTTTGAACCGAAAATCGAACCGAATAAGAGATTCGGTTCGGTTTAAAAAAAATCGGTTCAGTTTCGGTTTTGAAAATATTAAATTTTCTTATTCGATTTCGATTTCGGTTTTGAGATTCGGTTTCGATCCAAAACCGAAAACCGAATATATATATATATATATATATATATATATATATATATATATATATATATATATATATATACTTTTTTGTTACTATATATATTAACAAAAAAAAGGTACAATTAAACAAAAAAATTAAATAAACCGAATAAATCGAAAATCGAACCAATTTAATTTAGTTCGGTTTAATTCAGTTATAGACAAATTCGGTTCGGTTTCGGTTTTGCATATTCCATTTTCGGTTATTCAGTTCGGTTGGAACTGAATTAACCGAATGCTCACCCCCAGTCGAATTTGCATCCAATTTCATTATGGGTACGAATGATAGTCATATTTACAATATCTAGTAGGAGATTTTTTTTGGAGGAAATAAAAACTATATATTTTTAAGATTATCTTTTATGAGTTGAACTTTCTTGAACATAGAAAGAGAGACTAATATATTGTTTGGAAAGGAAGGAAAATGGAAAAAAAAAAAAAAAAAAAAAAAAAAGTGGATAGGTGTGAAGGAAAAAAGTTTACTATTCCCACGGGGAGTTTCACGGGTGGATTAACAAAGGACCGTTGAATGAGTAAGGACCGTTAGAATGAACGGCGATTGTACAAAGTCGAGGAAACGATGCTGTAACGTCGACTCTACAACAGTGTCTTTACTGCAGATGATTGGCCATGGGTATCTGAAATATATAGGTTTTGCATGTAGCGCCTCATATATTTACTTGAGCAAAATTGGTAGGAATTCCAACTTTGTAATTTGTGAAAATCACTTTTGCACAAGAGGGACATACAAGATAACTTGCAAGTAAAATTATTTTAACTTATATTTGCTTGATTTGTTATTAATAGTGACAACATTTTTTTAGTTTCTAATTAATATTATTGACTAGCCAATTATATCTAGAATTAGCGTTTCGATGTATCAAGAGTACAATAACTTCACCTAATTTTATATTTGGATAGCAAAAAATGGACAAACAAATATAAAATTATATATAATAATCTTTATCTCTACTCTTTATAAAAAATTAAAAAATTAAAAAACTATAACTAATTATTTAACTATCTAATATTATTTAAATATAGCCAAATATCTCTAACTTATTTGGCTAAGATGGAAGCTGGTTGGGTGTGTTCGATCCCATGATATTGTTATCTATAACAAATTCAAATTTTAATTATTTTTTAGCAAATTTTTTATGCACGTACAATACATGTGCGCGTTACTAATCTATTATAAAAAAAGAATTATGTATAGGTAGTTTACAATACTTTACTCGAATACTTTACTCCCGGTCTTCTAAATAAAACAAGAATAAAGTACAATCGATGCAGTTTGAAAAGAATAAATTGGCATAGACACCATATATTTATCTTCACAATTTATATAATTGTCTTAATTATGCAAAATCTGACATTCTTTTTGCAAAATGAGAACAGAATACTGAAGCTGGATGCAAATTTATTTATTTTGTTGATGTGAATTTATGGCTAACTGTTGCCTCCCCTCCCAATCCCAATCCCAATCCCAAATGAAGGGCCGTCAGCTTACGTACAGCTGGTGCGTCCCTGTCGGTGACCACTTCCATACCATAGTCATAGTGGACCAAAATGCTCAAGAATGGATCCAAATTATAGTTCAGGTTTAGCTTCCTGTTCTCAATTAATGTATCAGTCCATGATTGCGTAATAATCTTTTTTTTTTAAATTCCTGGTCAACTAAAAATCTAAAATTGGTGAGAAACCCAATTTCGGAGTTAGTTTGTATGAAAAATCCACCCACAGGATGGATTTTATGAAATGCCCAGAATTATATATTTCTACGTTAAATATTCTAAGATTTTCTTTAGATGCTCTGTATTTACAAAATTGTCATTTTATAATACCATAACTACCATTCTCACAAACTCAGATTTGGATTGTGATTTTTGTCTTCTTCTTCACGAGAGATCTGAATTTCATTGCTCTCATCTTCAGCAGATATCACAAAGATCGTTCGTAGTTCACTGTGCTTTTCTTCAATCGAAATCCGATCATCGCTCATCATCATCATCATCATCGTGGAGAAATTTGAAGTTTTTCGACGATTATGTCAACTGTGGAGAGAAAATCTTCTTCTTCATTTCCATAAGAGTTAGCATCGTTTTGAAAGAAGAACGAAAACTCTTGAATTTTTGTTCTTGACAAACTTTTTTCCACAAAAAAAAAAGGTTTTAGGTTTCTGTCGACTGTTCTCCATCATTCTCCGTGTTAAAATCACGGAGAATGACCATTCTCCATGCTAAAACCACGAAGAATGGCCTTATCCATGTCAAAATGATGGAGAATGGTCATTCTCCGTGTTAAAACTACGGAGAATGGCCATTCTTCGTGTTAAAATGACGGAGAATGGCTCCGTGATAAAATTACTGAGAATGACCATTCTTCGTGTTAAAATGACGGAGAATGACCATTCTCCTTGTTAAATTGACGGAGAATGACCATTCTCCGTCATTTTAACACGGAGAATGGCTATTCTTTGTCAATTTAACATGGAGAATAACCATTCTCCGTGTTATCATTCTAACACGGAGAATGACCATTCTCTATGTTAGAATGACGGAGAATGATCATTCTCCTTTTAAAATTGACGGATAATAGTCATTCTTCGTCATTTTAACACGAAAAATGGTTATTCTTTGTCAATTTAATAAGAAGAATGGTCATTCTCTGTGTTAAATTGACGGAGAATGGCCATTCTCCTTGTTAAATTGACGGATAATGGCCGTTTTCCGTCATTTTAACACGGAGAATAGCTATTCTTTGTCAATTTAACAAGGAGAATGGTCATTCTTCACGTGGTTTTAGCAAGGAGAATGGCCATTCTCCGTGGTTTTAGTACGAAGAATGGCCATTCTCTGTACTAAAACCAAGGAGAATGGCCATTCTCCTTGTTAAATTGACAGAGAATGACCATTCTCCGTCATTCTAACACGGAGAATGGCTATTCTTTGTCAATTTAACAAAGAGAATGTCCATTCTCCGTGGTTTTAGCACGAAGAATGGATATTCTTCGTGGTTTTAGTACGGAGAATGGCCATTCTCCGTAATATTACCACGGAGAATTATCATTCTCATGCATTTTATGTCCAGTTGAAACTTTGAAGGGCCATAACTTTTGACTGGGAGGTCGAAATGAGGTCCGGTTTGTCGCAAAAGGAGCGTAATTTTGAGAAGCCAAAAAATACCGATTTTATCGTTAATCGGCCTTCCAAAATTTTAGAATCGCAAAAAAAAGGATGTTTGGACCTCCGTTTTAACAGTTTTACCGTTTGTCCGTCTTTCCAAAAATTTTCGACGAGTTTTTGAAGTAAGGTTTGAAGATTTTGGAGGAGAAAATCTATATTCGAAACTGAGCGACGTATGGAAGAAGATGAAGTATCGAAATATTTTTTTGAAGAGTAGGGTTCGGTGGTGTTTTCAATAAATTAGAAGGACAAAACGGTCATTCAGAACCCCCTTTATATATTTTTTGCTAATTCTGGACACGCGATAAAATATTATTTTGCAGTAGATTTTTCATAAAATTTATACAATTTTTGGACATTTCATAAATTTTTCCAATAAAATGGAGTGTGGGGATATATGTGGCCGCGTTCAGAGACGTATTATGCCACGACCGGTACAACCGATTATGATATGTTCGCGATGTATTGAGAGATTGTGTTCATAGTCTTTGCCTCGTAATACTACTTAGTACATTTAAGTAACATTACGAGACAAAGACTATGAACACAATCTCTCATAATACACACGTGCGCACGCGCGCGCGCGTGCACACACACACACACACACACACACACACACACACACACATATTATATATATATATATATATATATATATATATATATATATATATATATATATATATATAAAAGATGTTCCTATTAAAAATATAGAAACTAGCATATATTTTTATTATTTTAAAAAACTAAAAGATACTTCTATTATTTATACGGAACAATTTAAAAACTAAGATATACCCCCACAATACCGAACTCAGCTGACTCTTATGGTCAGCAAGGAGAAGTATAATCTTCTTGGCTTGGCGGATGGTCTCGGGATCGAACTGCGGGGGAGGTGTGGGTGTGTAAAAATTAGAAAATATTGGACCCAAATGACATGCAATGCGTGCAAAAAGTCTATACATCGAACATTTCAATATATATATTTTATATATATATATATATATATATATATATATATATATATATATATATATATATATATATATATATTTTATATACAGGCAGGTTGGATTTTTCATAATGGCGGAAGCGGTAGCGGAAGAAAACCCTAGCTCTGCTAGGGCATCACCAAATCGAGACGAGGAGGCGGCCAACCGTCCTCCGGACAGGGGGAAAGGCAAGGGGGTGGCGGCGGCGGTCGGCGGCGACCGGCGGGAGGTGGGCGGCGGCGGCCGGCCGCCGAAAAATGGGTTCGCGGCTGCTGCACGTCCGCGGCCTGGCGCTGGCGGCCAGAGGGCCGGCCGGGGGGGGGGGTCCGACGAACCACCCCCGGGTGCGGGCGGTTGCCGGCGACCCTCCCCAGGTGGGGGGAGGGTGGCCGGGGAGGGCTGCGGACGGCGGCTCTTCCTCCGGGCATGGGTTCGGTTGGTTGTTCGACGGCGGCTGCCCCCGGGGGCTCCTCTATGGTGTTCACCGCCCAAAGGACATCGTCTGGATTGGAGGATGAGGAGGGGGCTTGGACTACGGTCCAAAATCGGAGGGTAAGACGAGGAGGTGGGCAACGATCGCAAATCCCTGAGACTAGAAGGGGCTCAGCTTCTACGCAGGGATCGGACAGGAGGTCAGGGATAGCCAGGAGAACGGGTCCAACGGTGGGCCAGGCGCACTCGGGGGAACGGGAGGGACAAGCCAGGATTGCGTGGCGGCCTCGAGCGAAGGGGTCAGCGGGGACAGCGGACCCAGTTATCGGGGGGAGAGGGACTGCTGCGAACGTGAGTGCCAGGCCGGCCCCGACGATTCCACCTCGGAGTTCGGGCCCGCGGCCTGTATCCTGGGCAGATGCGTGCAAGGTGGGGGTTGCCAAGACTCCGGCATCGATGGAGTATGTTGCACCTATGGCGATTGGGGGTGAGCTCTGCGCCGACTTTCCGGCTGAAGAAGTGGCGAAGGTGACGGCATTCTGGGAGAATACCTTAGTGTTATATGTGTTGGGGAGCAAGCCCTTCTACGGGCAGATCCGAGGTTATGCGGATAGAGTCTGGCGGCCGAAGGGTAGCATGGAGTTCTTCTCCAAGGAGAACGGCTTCTACTTCGTTAAATTTGGGATGGCAGAAGATGTGACTCGGATCCTCCAGGGAGGGCCATGGACGTTTGACGGACGCCTCATCATACTGAAGCAATGGACCCCCGACTTGAGATGTGAGAAGGAGGTGCTTAATGCGGTGCCTGTGTGGGTTCGGTTTCCTGAGTTCCCGGTACGCTTCTGGAGTGTCCCCTTCTTATGAGACTTGCCAGCCTCATTGGCAAGCCGATTAAGGCGGACGATGCCACCGCCTTCAGGACTAGATTGATGTATGCTCGGGTATTTATGGAGATTGAAGCCTGGTTGGACCTGCCAGAGCAGTTGAAGTACAGGACCCCTACTGGCCAGATCCTTATGCAGAAGGTGGAGTATGAGTGGGTTCCCTCCAGATGTCCGGCGTGTGCCTGCTTTGGGCATCTCCCGAGTGCTTGTAGGTGTGGAGGAGCTTCTGAGGTGGTGACGGAGGAGGAAGTACAGGAGACAGGTGGTGCAGTTGATACCCATGTAGTTGACCAGGCGGACTTGATGGAGGATGAGATGGAGGCAGACCCTTCCCCCGTCTCTGGGGAAAACGAGGGGTCTCCGACGGAGATTTTTGCCGGAGCGATGGTTGAGTATATGGGGACGAGGACTATGACCACCAGGAGTATGTGACAGGAGGACAGGCGAAAAGGAGAGAATAACACTCTAGCACTTCAGGTTTACAGTCGGAAGCGCCAGGCTATGGAGTCGCATAGTGAGGACAGCGGACAGGATGAGGCGAAAAGAGTGTGGAAGGTCAACCCTAAATGGGTAGCGGACCTAGCTCAGCCTCCCCAACAGGGGGACCCGCAAGGGGTTGCGGCCCTTACTCTGCCTCTTCTTCAGGGGGATAGAGATGAGGATTCCAGAGACATGGAGGTTGCACTCTCCCCGGGTGCTCCTTCAGAGGATGTTCAGGGGATCCCACCCGCGGTTTAGATGTCGGCCCTTGCCTGGAATGTCCGGGGGGGGTGTTCTCTGGGGAGATGGAGGGAGATTAGTGAGGTGCTGAGGAAGGAGAAGTGTGAAATCTCGATCTTACTAGAGACTAAGATCAGGGGGGCGAAAACTCTGTCTCGTAGAACTCCTACGGACTGGGTCCAGCTCCACAACCTTGGCCTCTGTGATATGGCGAGAATCTGGGTTAGATGGAATGGAGCTAGTTGGGAGGGGGAGGAGGTATTCATGACGGACCAGCTGGTGGCTATCTCCTTCACCAACAAGGGTGGGTTCCGATTCTTACTTGGTGCTGTCTACGGGCACAATGACAGGAGGCTACGGGAGACCTTGTGGCAGGACATCATCAGGCTGAGTACATTAGCGGTGCATCGTCATCTCCTCCTGCTTATTATGGGAGACTTCAATGCTACGCTATACAGGGGGAAGAAGCTGGGGGGCGGCCGGTCCCGGACCAGATCCTATCAGATTTTCAGTCTTGTCTTCTCCAGTCCGGGCTCAGGGATCTGGAGAGGGTCGGGCATATATGGACATGGCACAACAAGACGGCGGTTAGCAGGGTGGCATGCCAGCTTGATCGTGCTTTGGGGAACAGTGATTGGTTCCGTCTATTCCCTTCTGCTGTGGCTGAGGGGCTTCCTGCGGGGACCAGTGACCACTCGCCGATCCTGGTGCGCTTTGTGGAGAGACCCAGATGGAGAACCCGTCCGTTCCGTTATGACAACAGTTGGTTCCTATCGTCTGGCTACGAAGAGACTGTGGCGGGGGGTCTTTGTCAGGAGGTGGTCGGTACTGCTCAGTTTTGTATGGTCCACAGGCTGAAGAAGACCAAACGCGCCATCAGAGCCTGGGTGAGGGCTCTTCCCCGGACCTCCTTACAGGAGAAGAAGGCGGAGTTGAGAGACCTGTAGTCAGACCTTCAGGGAGACATGATGAGTGGAGAGATGGCGGCTAGAGAGAAGAAGTTGGCTGCAGAGGTCAACACCTTGCGACTTCAGCAGGAGATTAGTGCGGCCCAACGGGCCAAATGCTCCTGGCTCAAGGATGGGGATCGCTGCACCAAATTCTTCTATGATGTCATTCGGGCTCGCCAGTACCGGAACTGTATCCAGAGACTTCTTGGCAGGGACGGGCGTCTTGTGACCGACCAGGTTGCTATCCAGGAGGAGGCCGTCCGGTTCTACTCTGAGCTCTATCATCAGACGGACTATCCCACGGTATTCCCGCAGCTGACTACGAAGACGTTGATTACGGAGTATGGCAACAATCTTCTTATGGCTCCTATCCGGATGGAGGAGGTGGAGGCGATTGTGATGCAGGCTGATGCTTCCAAGTCCCCTGGGCCGGACGGTTTCTCCAGCGGCTTCTACAAGCGTCATTGGGGTACCCTCAAGGACCAGGTTCTAGAGGCTATTCAGGAGCTCTTTGAGACGGACAAGCTCCTGAAGGAGCTGAACCACACCTTCCTGACGCTAGTGCCCAAGAAGGAGGGGGCGACTTCTCTTGCTGACTTCCGACCGATTGCTTGCTGTAATTATTTGTATAAAATAATTACTCATCTTATGTGCAGGAGGATGGAGGATGCTATGCAGGGCCTAGTTTCTTGGAATCAGGCGGCATTCATCAAGGGGCGGTCTATTGCGGAGCATAGCCTGCTGGCTCATGAGATGATTCGGGAGTTCCACAAGCCTGGAGGGATGAAGGCCTGTGTGAAGCTCGACCTGAAGAAAGCCTACGACACCGTCAACAGGGACTTCCTCTGTCATTTGATGGGTGCGATGGGATTCTCCGAGACATGGGTGGACAGAGTCAGAGAGTGCATCACCTCCCCCACTTTCTCGGTTCTCATTCAGGGTATTCCATACGGGTTCTTCGGCAGCAGCAGGGGGCTTCGGCAGGGGAACCCGCTTTCTCCCTACCTATTCACCCTCGTGATGGAGTATTTTACCTGTTTGATGGACATCGCGGTGCATCGGGAGAGAATTGTACCGATATACAGCAGGGTCTCTCCGGTGGTCTCACATCTCATATATGCGGATGATCTATTGGTATTGATGAGGCCTTCCATGCGAGGAATGAGGGAGCTTGCGGTAGTAATGGAGGAGTTCGGACAGCTATCGGGTCTTCGGCTGAATAGGGACAAGAGCAAAGTTTACTTCAACAATTCTTGCACTTTGAAGGAGGAACGGGCCCTGGAGCTTGGGGTGGAAAAGGGTGATCTCCCGGTGAAATATCTGGGGGTGCCCCTTTCTGTCAACTACGCGAAGGACCGAGAATGTCAAAGTCTGGTGGACTTTGCGCAGAGGAGGGTAGAGGGCTGGCAGGCGGCTGGCCTATCTTTTGGAGGGCGTATTGAGCTGGTACGATCGGTTATATCTGCTATTGCTTTATTCTGGCTCCAATCTATTATGGTTCCTTTGGCTACTATCAGAAAGATTGAGGGCATATGTGCCAAGTTCATATGGCATGGGGGGATTCATGCCATCTCTTGGGAGCAGCTCTGTCGCCCAAGGAAGGAGGGAGGTGTGGGTCTGCGCTCTCTAGTATCTGTCAGGGAGGCGGCGGGGATCAAGCTGGCATGGAGGTTCCTTCAGGGCGGTTCTCTCTGGTCGGCTTGGATGGCTAGTCGGTATCTACGGGGTAGGAACTTCTGGGTATGTGAAATTGACAATAACTTCTCTGTGTCTTTCAAACATATCCTGCGGAACCGTACTGTACTTCGGACGACTATTCGGAGGAAGATGAGGGAGGGAGGGGAGACGGACCTTTGGCTTGATCCGTGGATTTCAGGTCAGTCTCTTCTGGATATTCTGGGTCCCCAGACGGATGGCGTGGCGTACAGAGGTCTGACTTGTAGGCACATCATCAGTGGTGGGGTCTGGAGGCCAGAGGAGTATCGGTTCACTGCTCAGTTAGGAGAGGAGATCAGGCAGGTGCAGATCACTCCTACGGTACTGTCTGATGTCTGGGTTTGGGCCCCTCCCGGCCACTCGGAGGGTGCGGGGGAGTTCCGATTTCGCAGCTGCTACGATCTTGTTCGCCCCCACTTCGATGATATCGAGGAGTACGACTTTGTCTGGGGGAAGGGGCTTGCCAGGAAGATGCAACTGTCTGCTTATAAACTGGTGTTGGGCCGATTGCTCACTAGGGACCGACTGCTTCGGTTCGGGGTCCCTGTCCCTGACCCTAAGTGTGTTTTGTGTGAGACAGAGAATGAATCCATTGGACATCTGTTCTTTCAGTGCCATGTGACGTGGAGCATCTGGGCAGAGCAGAGCCGGAGACACTTGGGAGGGGTTGGAAGGGAGCGTGACTTCAGAGAAATCCTTAAGTGGATTGGTGATTGCAGGGGCCAGGAGCAGAGCTGGGCCAGACGTGCTAGATTGAGACTTGCTGCATCTGTTTGGCATGTCTGGAGGGAGAGGAACCGGCGCATTTATGAGGGACTGTCCACCCCACCAGTGGGCATCCTTCATAACATTGAGTCGGATGTACTAGTTATGTCCCCCTGAGTTGGGACTGTATCTTTATGTTGTAACCTTATTGCGATGTTAGTGGAATAAAATTTACCCTTTTTCCAAATATATATATATATATATATATATATATATATATATATATATATATATATGGTTTAATTGTAATTTGATACCCTCAACTATTTTCGTTTTTCAACTTGATACCTTAAATTTTTTTTTTTCAACTTGATACCCTGAATTTTTTTTGGACAATAATGCCCACGATCAAAACTAAAAACTACCTCCCACTCTCGAATGCCTCCCCCAGCTCCCTCCTTCGGCCACCCGCCCCCGACCCTCCGGCCACCCCCCGTTCTTCCCGCACAGCCCCCCTCCTCTTCTCCCGTCCAACCCAACCCCGCCCCCGCACGGATTGATGTTGGGCAATGGCAGCGTGCTGGTTTAATTTCTTGAAGAGGAGGGAAATTTGGGGTTATTAAATGGTTTCATGCATGCATGGCCACAAAGCGACCTTAATTTTGTTTGATTGGAGCTAGAGTCTGTGATTGGCATCAAGTGAAGTGGGAAGTGGGGAATGGGGAGGGAGGAGATGAGTATTGATAGGGATATGAGGAGGAATACATAAAGTACTGGAGAAGGGGTGATGGTGGTGATGTGTTTGTTCCTCGGGAGAAGTACTGTAGAAGGGGCGGGGGGCCTGGGCGGGAGGATGGTGGTGGCTGGAGGGGGTGGGAAGGGGGGAGGGAAAGACGAGGGTAATTTTGGGTTTTTAAAATTTTAGGGTATGATATTGAAAATATAAAATAGTTGATGGTATTAAGTTGTTGAGTAAAAAAGTTTATGGTATGAACTTGAAAAACCGAAATAGTTGAGGGTATTAAGTTGCAATTAAGCATATATATATATATATACACCCCCACAAATTTTATCCGAAATTTTGAATGTTTCGTACAAAACAAGGATATTTGTAATTTCTTTAAAATAGTGAAGATATATGCGATATATGCTAGTTTTCATATTTTGAATGGAAGTATTTGCTAAAATATTCCAAAATTTTTTTTTATCACGTACCATAAACATAACTATCATTTGATATATTACATGACATTAAATGAAATGTGGGCCCCAATTTCTATTGGTATATCTTGACCAAATATAGTGGTAAGTCCTTGTCAAGGGCACGTTTGGTTCGACACAGTGTACTCAAAGTAAAAAAAATCAAATTGACATTTTGCCTATACATTGTGTATGCACACGTCATTTGTGTGAATATTTTTTTACTTCCTTCGTTTGGATGCTTTGAAGAAGTGGATGTTAGAAGTAAAAAATCTAAATGTTTAATATTTGGATGATTGTTAAAATGATTTAGAAAATATAAACTTTTTGCAGTTTCTATTTTTGGTTTATAAATAAGTGGTAGTGGACAAAAAATATTATAGTTTCACTTTTGATAATATGCTAGATTTTTTTTCGATGGTAGGATTTCTCACTTCAATGCAAGATGAACGAAGGATTTACCATTCAAAAAAGTTTATATTTCTCTAAAAAATGAGGATCTCAAATGAAAAAGTAGGAGCAGACAAAATTTTCTATTCATGTCATTCAAGAAACATTTATCATTCTCTTCCAAACCCAACACGAAAAGTGACCTCCTTTTGGCCAAAATCTTAAAATCTATCGACTTCATTGTCTAAATCATCAAACCAAACTGCCGACAAGTTTCAAATAAGTGTGGAGAAAGCGTTGCTTTTGTATATAATATAATAGAAGGTATTGGGAAAAAAAAAAAAAAAGGTATTGTAGAGAAAAAAATGTTATTAGGTAGATGTTATTTTCTACGAGTGTGAGTGTGTGAGTAGTCTTTGTTGTATTAAGAAATGGATTCCATCTCCTTGGTCATCAAATCACTATCACACAAACACCCAAAAGTAGAAGAATGGAAGCATTTTCCTTTCATTTCAAGAGAAGACGTGTTTGGACGAGGTGAACGTGGTCCCATGTCCGAAACTTCAGGTATCGACAAGATCAACAGATTAGTTGGTTTCTTTAGTAGCAACCTAACTTAGGATGATGAACAAAAGTATGAATAAAAAATAAATAGAAAAAGGAATCAAGACGAATATGAATAATAAATAAAATATTCATATGACTACGTCTGTATGATTAATCTTCCTTATAAACCCCCAAATCCTGGTATCACCCTGTCTTAGTAACCAACAACTAAAAATTCCTATGTTTCTGGCTGGAGATGGAAACTACACCATTAGTGCCAATTACATTTTTTTTTTCTTCAATTACATATTCTAAAAGAGGAAGTCGACATAGTTGTCCTTCAGGTTATTGTTTGTATTTTTTTTTTTGTTCATTTTTTTTTTTGGATTGGGTGAAATTTTCAACATATGTGAAAAATATTCTGAAGTCGGATTGAGTATTTCTATATATAGTACGAATATCTCTATAGAGTTGGATTGAGTATTCCTATATATAATAGGAATACATCAATGGTTTAGATTGAGTATTCCTACATAGAGAACGCTTCGAATAATTTTTCGACATCTCTTGTTATTCGGAGTCCGCAATCAAAATTTCTTTTTTCAAGTGAGTTGGGTGATCCGTTTGATCGGGAGGAGCTTGTAGAAGGTGTATTCTATTTATTACATTAGTGGAGGTTCTTTAGGGTTGGACTCCGATCGTCCCGTGATTTTTCTCATATGGATTTTTCACGTAAAAATTTCTGTGCCTGCGATTTGTGTTTGGCGTTTTTGGCTTGTGTGCTTTTGCTCGGTTCTCTCGTAGGGCTCTCTAGTTTGGGGGAACATTTTCCGCGCTTCGTTTCTAACAATTTTTTCGAAATATATACAAAGAGAGAGACTTAAATATGGGAGCGAAGACACCGAGAAAAGTTTTTAAGAGGGGTGAAATAAACTCTCAAAGAGAAAATAGCATTAATCAACAATGAAAAAAAAAACAATTTCCAATATTCGATAAACCAATCACATGTGTAGCTTAAATACAATAATTTATGAAATGGGAAGTCACATTCACATGTTAATAGATGATGTTTGGGTTGACCACTGAGAATCAATCAAGCACACAAATGTTCAACATCATATACTAAACACTAGACGGGTCTGCAGATGACACAACAATAATAGAAACAACAAAGTAGCCATGTCTTATTTTAGGTCTATCCATAGTTATGGCAACTTCTCATACACCAATACCTGTAGAAGGAGAGTACATATGATGATTGAATGTTTAGTAGTGAACAAGAGACTACTTTGGTAGGCCTGGAGTCATCACATTCCACTACCGAACGATCTTTCTCTTTCAATATCTTTCTTCAAAGAAAGCTAAGCAAACAAGTAAGCACTCTTCAACATGCGACACAGCTAAATCACTGATACGAGCACAAATGATCGATGACTGTGTTTGGATGCAGACAGTTTTAACTTTTAAGCAATTTTCAGACATACCTGTCGAAAGTATCCACCTGAAGCTACAGCTGGAACAATTGCAAATACTGGAGACGAACAAAGACAAAATAATTAGTTCATATATGTATGTCAAGACTTGATTCTGGCATCGACAAGTTGGCAATTTATGATATGCAACAATAAATCAAGGGATCTTTTGTCACGTCCCAGAACCAGAATACTGAAGAGCGGGGGCAGACATAGCCAGCTACGTATATGAAATGGATTCCATCTCGCTATACGGTCACGGCTGTCTAGATACATGAGGGTTTACTACAAGCCAACAGTCTCCTATGGTCATGAACAAGCCTAGTGTCTCAATCACAAGCAAGTAAGTAAATATTACAAGATGTATGATCATTAAATATACAATGATAAGGCGTCCCAAATATTACATATTCAGCTGATCATGAAGCTAGTCGTTACAAAATGTTAGGACTAGCAAGAGTTTAGTCATACATGATCAACCCTAGGATCTGTTAATCATGTTACAGCCCGTAGGCAGACAGTAAATAAAGTACAATCGAGCTAAACAGGTGCTCGTCGGCTAAACGCCTCAAAAGAATATTTTTACAATAGTGTGGGAGAGCAAAAAATAACCCACTCGTTGCCAGGGTTCCGTCTAGTGGCCACCATCTGGCTGGAAGGTCGGTAGATCCTCTGGAGCTGCTCCGAAATCTGGCCATACAAAACCAGCTGGATCAGACCCCAGAAAGAGCAAGTGCCACAAAGGAAGCTTCACTTAAGAACTAAAACCAGCAATCAGCACAATATATAAATATAAATAAAAATAAGGACTGGAATAAAAGGAAACATATCAGGATGATATACGACGAGATAACCATGAAACTATTCAGATAACCAGGTTACAACCCGTAAACCAAACAAGGATCAGAGTTGTAACCCTTCGTCTGAACAGAGCTTGAAATTCTCACCATTTATCGGTAAAATAAATACAGGCATTCAGGTCATTCAATAATCTGGAACAGGATTCAGGACAAGACTAGACTGGTTAGACTCCATCCAATCACTTCACGGCCAAGCAAGAGTTACGGCTTGATACTTTAACTAATTAGGGTTGTCACAAGCCTAATTACTAACAAGATGCAGTGAGATTATTCCACAGCCACAAGCCCTGCAGACTATCCAGGTTCCCCGGGTTAAAAGATTAGAGTTAAATTCAGGTGGGTACAACGTCCAGGAAACGAATGTACCCTTAGGTAGCTTGAAGGGTGCAACACATGACAGTGTGCTGGAAATGTGCCCTACTCGACGGCAGGCTACAGATCCCAAGGCGTGCCCAGGTAACGGGATTACCTGTAGCTGGGAAATCTCTTCATGACTAATGTGTTAATCTAGTTATTAACCTTAGTCCATTTTAGTAGGTACTCCTGACCGTGGTACTCAGGAGTCCCCTCCTAGACATGATGCAAGACAGGACTGGATTATTTGTACACGCACAATCGCCCACGGTGTCCATATTATTATACAGGTCATGTCATGTCAGGTAGCTGTCGCAACAGCTTATCAAGATATAACATGTCAGGTCATCATGTCAAGTATACTTGTCAGGAGTGCGCTACGACGGGCCACTATCAGGTCATGTCAGGTCATTATGTCAGGAGTGCACCACTACGGGTCACTATCGTGTCATGCTCAATTATCAATTCCAAACATATTAAGTAAATTCATGATTATCAAGTTCAGGACAAAAGACGTAAGGATATAAAATGAACGTTAAATATCTAATAAAATATCAATATTACAGGGCTATAAAAGATCAAGGGTAATCAGGCTACGCTCAAGCCAGGCTATGCTCAGGCTAGCGTACGCCCAGGTCTGCGTACCAAAGGATCCATACACTTCCATGGGAAGCGTACGCAAGGGTCAGCGTACACAAGGGCACGCTCAAGCTACAGGTCAGCGTACGCTCAAGCTAGCGTACGAAAGGGCCAGCGTACGCCTTGCTCGCTTAAGCTAGCGTACCAAGGCACGCGTACGCCTTGCTCGCTTAAGCTAGCGTACCAAGGCACGCGTACGCTCAAGACACACTGCCAATAGGTAGCGTATTAAGGTGAGCGTACGCTCACCAAAGAGCAGCGTACGAAAGCTAGCGTACGCTCGCTAAACAGCAGCGTACGAAGGCTAGCGTACGCTCGCTAAAGGGCAGCGTACGAAGGCTAGCGTACGCTCGCTAAACAGCAGCGTACGAAGGCTAGCGTACGCTCGCTAAACAGCAGCGTACGACTCAGTGGCGTAAGCTAAAAAGCTAGCTCACTGTTCACTGTCTTCTCCAAATGGCAAGAATAGCAAGAACTCTAAAGTTGAATCTAAGCTTCCATTGTCCATATCTTGGTCAAAACAAGTCCGAATCCAACTTTCCAAAGGTCAAAATTGGGTAGAATGAAACTCTCTAAAACATGGAGCCATCAAAACTTGAAAACAAGCAAGTTTGATAGATCAAAACACCAAAAATCCGAAAATCGCAAAACTCTAGATCTACAAGAATTAAAGCCTTAAAATAGAAAATGACAAGTTCTAATGTGGTTTAGAATCATGAGGAGAAGCTAATGAAACCATCAAAAAGAGTTCTCTTGTGGAAGCAAGTTGCACTTGCCTATGGTTGGGGAGTTGTGGAGAGAAAGGAAGAAGAAGAAGAAGAAATAAATGAGAGTTATGGAGGAGAGAGAAGGTTGGTGGGAAAATAAATATCATGGGTGGTGGTAGGTAGGGGGTTGTGGTGGAAATGAAGGAGAAGCATAGGCTAAGGTGTTCCACCCTTGGCCCATGATGAACCAAGCATTGGGCCGGCCGAACCAAGCCAACCCAACCGAGAGTTAAACCAAGCCGAGAGCTAAACAAGAAAATATGCAAATACAAGATAAAATACGTATACGTATTCCAAATACGTAATACGAACAACAGGCATTACAACTCTACCCACCTTAAAAGAATTCCGTCCTCGGAATTTAATTAAGAGGCTAGAGGGACAAGAACAAGCTACACTATTCACAGGCAATTATACTAGGCAATCAATCAATCATGCAAGCAAGGAATTGATGTCATGAGGCATAAGAAAGACATTATACCTCACGAGTCAAACAAGTCAGGATATCGCGATCGGATATCATCCTCACGCTCCCACGTTGACTCACCCAAAGAGTGATGACCCCAAGCAACTCGGACTAACTTGATAGTCTTGTTCTTGAGGATCTTCTCTCTTCGATCCAATATAGACACGGGCCTCTCCTCATACGAAAGGTTGGTACCAACAACCAATTCCGAATGATCCAGGATGTGGCTCGGGTCCGGGATGTACCGTCGTAATTGGGATACATGGAACACGTCATGCACCTCGCTTAGCGACGGTGGAAGAGCGAGACGATAGGATACATTTTCTACTCGCTCCAGAATGTCAAACGGTCCTATATACCTAGGACTAAGCTTGCCCTGTACGCCGAAACGAATGACGCCACGGTTAGGCGAAATCCTCAGGAATACATGATCGCCGACCGAGAACTCGAGAGGGCGCCGATGAGAATCGGCCCAATGGCGCTGGCGATCTTGGGCAACTCGAAGGTGATCTCTGACTCGCCTGACTACTTCAACGGTCTGAGCAATCATTTCTGGACCAAGCATCTGCCTCTCTCCAACATCATCCCAGGCTAGCGGGGATCTGCACTTCCTGCCATACAGTGCCTCGAACGGTGCCATCTGGATACTGGCCTGGAAACTATTATTGTATGAGAATTCCACCAGGTGCAAATGATCTTCCCATGAACCACCAAAGTCAAGTGTGCAAGACCGCAACATGTCTTCAAGAGTCAGGATTGTGCGCTCCGACTGGCCATCTGTCTGCGGGTGATATGCTGAACTGAACTGGAGATGAGTTCCCAAACTCTCTTGCAAGTTACGCCAAAAGTGCGACGTAAATCTTGAATCTCGGTCCGAGGTGATACTGACTGGCACACCGTGCAATCTGACAATCTGCCTGAGGTACATCTCTGCTAACTGAGCCGTCGACTGACCAACTCTGAATGGAAGAAAGTGAGCCACCTTCGTGAGCCGATCAACTATAACCCAGATAGCATCTCTACCAGCTGGGGATCTAGGTAGTCCAGTCACAAAATCCATGGTCACATGCTCCCACTTCCATTCTGGGATCGGTAAGGGCTGAAGAAGTCCAGCCGGTCTCTGATGTTCGGCCTTAACTTGTTGGCAAACCAAACACCGAGAGACAAACCAAGCTATCTCCCGCTTCATGCCATTCCACCAGAAATGCTGTCGGATATCACGGTACATCTTCGTACTGCCAGGATGGATGGAATACTGTGAACTGTGCACCTCTGACATGATCTCCTGTCTGATATCTCCACTGGGTACACAAAGACGCTTACCATGCCTAAGTGTACCATCCTCATGAATACATAACTCTGGTTTTCGTCCTGCTTCACACTCTGTTCTGAGTCGCTGAAGCTTGGAATCTGCCGACTGCGCCATCCGGATCCTCTCGACTATAGTGGACTGAACTTGCATGCTGGCCATCAACGCCACACTGGAAGGGAGAACAACTTCAATACCCATCTTCTGAAGATCTGCTAACAGCTCTGGTTGCGCTGTTAGGAAATAAGCTCCGGCTCTCCTGCTCAATGCATCTGCTACGACATTAGCCTTCCCAGGATGATACTGCAAGTTGACATCATAATCCACAAGAAGCTCTAGCCACCTTCTCTGACGCATGTTAAGATCCTTCTGGGTGAAAACATACTTCAGGCTCTTGTGGTCGGTGAAAATCTCTACCCTATCTCCGTACAAGTAGTGCCTCCACAACTTAAGTGCAAACACCACTGCTGCCGGCTCCAAGTCATGGGTTGGGTAATTCCTCTCATGATCACGAAGTTGTCGTGACGCATAAGCTATCACCTTCCCATGCTGCATCAGAACACATCCTAAACCTCTGCCTGAAGCATCACAGTACACTGAGAATCCTCCGGTCCCATCTGGAAGCGTGAGAATAGGAGCTGTTATCAGGCCTCGCTTCAACTGCTCAAAAGAACTCTGACACTCTGCTGTCCAAGCAAACTGTGTATCCTTGCGGGTCAACTGGGTCAATGGCGCTGAAATTCGAGCAAAATCCAAAACAAACCGTCGGTAATAGCCAGCCAATCCAAGGAAACTGCGAACTTCTGCAACGGTGCTGGGCACTGGCCATGACTCAATAGCCACAATCTTCTGGGGATCCACTTCTACTCCTCCTCTGGTGATGATATGATCCAAGTACGAAATGCGATCGAGCCAGAACTCGTATTTACTGAACTTGGCATATAACTGGTGCTCTCTGAGAGTCTGAAGAACCACATGAAGATGCTGCTCATGCTCCGCCTCACTCTTGCTGTAGACCAGAATGTCATCCAAGAACACGATCACAAACTGATCCAAGTAAGGCATGAAGATGCGATTCATGAGGTCCATGAATACTGCCGGCGTATTGGTTGCTCCAAAAGGCATAACAAGGAACTCCCAATGCCCATATCTCGATCTAAAAGCCGTCTTCGGGATGTCCTGCTCTCTGACTCTGATCTGATGATAACCTGAGCGCAAGTCAATCTTCGAGAATACTGAAGCCCCCTTAAGTTGATCAAACAAGTCATCTATCCTCGGAAGAGGGTATCTGTTCTTGATTGTCACTGAGTTCAAGGTACGATAATCAACACATAACCTGGACGTAC
This sequence comes from Iris pallida, assembly GCA_029216955.1. NCBI lineage: Eukaryota > Viridiplantae > Streptophyta > Magnoliopsida > Asparagales > Iridaceae > Iris > Iris pallida. The sequence continues at coordinate 10,351,552 of JANAVB010035417.1, forward strand.
CATCCTTCTTTTTCACAAGAAGCATCGGGGCTCCCCAAGGCGATCCACTAGCACGAATGAATCCCTTGGTTCTGAGCTCTTCAATCATCTTGTACAATATCTCCAACTCTGACGGCGCCATCCTGTAGACTCTCTCTGACACTGGGGCTGTCCCGGGAATCAAGTCTATAGTGAACTCGATCTCCCGCTCCGGAGGCATACCTGGAAGCTCTTCTGGAAAAACATCTGGGAACTCATCCACTATCCTGGGCAACTGAACTGCTGCTACTGCCATCCGCAATATCGGAGGAGAAGGCTCAACCTCACCTCGAGAGAAAGAAAACTCCGGCTCTCCTGGAATGCTAAAAACAACCCTACCAATATGGCAGTCTATTCTAGCATACTGGTTCCTCAACCAATCCATCCCTAGGACCACATCATAATCGGCCATCGAGAACTCTATCAATCTAGCGAGGAATTCCCTACCGCTAACTATGATCCGACACGAGAAAAATATTCTATCTACTCCCACAAGTCCGTTACCAGTAAGTATATTAAGCCTTACTGATAATGACTCGGGCTCCAATCCTACCCGTGTCGCGAATCGTACAGACATAAAAGAATACGATGCACCAGAATCAAATAAAGCTGAAGCTGGAAAGGAGTTGACGAGAATAGTACCTGCCACTACCTCTCCTGGTGCCAATCCTTCCTCTACGGTCATCACCATAGCCTGACCGTGCCCTCGGGGTGCTGGTCCCCTCTGCTGAAATCCTCGCTGTCTGCTCTGACTCTGGGCTTGGACTTGTGCATACTGCTGGGGGTTCTGCTGCTGGAACACTTGGGTCTGAGGCGGCAAGGGCCTCGGCAATGGATACTGCTGCTGATGGACCGGAGCTGGTCCTCTCACCGAAGAGCTAGAAAGGTTGGATGAGGATGAACCACCCCTGTTCGGACAGGATCCAACCCTATGGTCTGGTGCTCCACAAGCCAGACACAATCCCTGTGCCCTGCGATATTCTGCCACCACATGGCCTGGCTTCCCACAATGAGAACAACCCACTGCGGAAGATTGCTTCTGCTTCTGCTGCTGCTGCTGCTGAGGGTACGTCGGGGTTGAATGCTGAACCGACGTCACTGAGGCTGCTCGCCTCGGAGCTCCAATAGTCAAAGCCCTGGCTGCCGGGGCTGGGGCTGAAGACTGATTCATCTGGCCGTGAGATCTCTTCCGACCTCCGGTCCTGTCCACGATCCTCTGGGAGGTATACTCATGCCTCCGGGCTGCTCTCAAGACTGCATCAAAAGTCTGATGCTCAAACTGCTCAACTGCTAACAAGATCTCCAGGTGAAGTTCCTGCTGGAATCGCTGGGCTCTATCATACTCGGTTGCCACCAAGGTGGGAGCAAACCGACTGAGCCTCGAAAACTCGGTCGCATATCCATCGACCGTCCTGCCTCATTGCTTCAAATTGGTGAACCTGGTCTGCAGATCATACCGAGCCACGGCATCGAAATACTTGGTCTGGAATCTCTCTCTGAATACTGTCCAAGGAATGGGTGCTGCTAATCCAACGGCCTGCGCTGCCCACCAGCTGCGGGCAAGATCTAACAACTGCAGGCGCACCACGGCTACCTTCTCATTTTCTGGAGTCTTGGCTGCTTCTAGAACCACCTCTGTGTCCTGAAGCCATGCATCTGCCGCGATAGCATCTTCACTACCGTCGAAGAATGGAGGGTTCAAGCGCTTGAAGCTGTTGGCAGCACTGTTACCCTGATGACCACCTCTAGTCAAAGCATCTGCCACTGCCTGTTGCAAGGCATCTCCACGACGATCTTGAGAAGCTATCAAGGTTCTGACGAGTCCTACCAAAGTGCCGTCATCATGTTCTACAGGTTGAACTGGCTGGACTGGTGGCTCTCCGCCAGAAGGCACGACTCTGGAGGCTACTCCGGAATGCTGGGCTTGATCTCCAGGTTGCTGCTGGTCCGCAGGAGGTGCTCCGCCTTGCTGATCGGCCGGGTCAGGTACTATGCCGCTGAAGAAGACGACATAGGAAACAATAAGGAAGGACCAGGACAGATCAACGATACAAGCATATGATCAGGACAAGAATCCAGGGATTCAGAAGATACGAACAGAGATCAAGGACGAATACTGATTGAGACATCTATTCGGTAAACCCTCACATATCTTGATTTACAAGACCTGCATGGGCCACCACTTAAACCATGTCACGCCCCAGAACCAGAATACTGGAGAGCGGGGGCAGACATAGCCAGCTACGTATATGAAATGGATTCCATCTCGCTATACAGTCACGGCTGTCTAGATACATGATGGTTTACTACAAGCCAACAGTCTCCTATGGTCATGAACAAGCCTAGTGTCTCAATCACAAGCAAGTAAGTAAATATTACAAGATGTATGATCATTAAATATACAATGATAAGGCGTTCCAAATATTACATATTCAGCTGATCATGAAGCTAGTCGTTACAAAATGTTAGGACTAGCAAGAGTTTAGTCATACATGATCAACCCTAGGATCTGTTAATCATGTTACAGCCCGTAGGCAGACAGTAAATAAAGTACAATCGAGCTAAACAGGTGCTCGTCGGCTAAACGCCTCAAAAGAATATTTTTACAATAGTGTGGGAGAGCCAAAAATAACCCACTCGTTGCCAGGGTTCCGTCTAGTGGCCACCATCTGGCTGGAAGGTCGGTAGATCCTCTGGAGCTGCTCCGAAATCTGGCCATACAAAACCAGCTGGGTCAGACCCCAGAAAGAACAAGTGCCACAAAAAAAGCTTCACTTAAGAACTAAAACCAGCAATCAGCACAATATATAAATATAAATAAAAATAAGGACTGGAATAAAAGGAAACATATCAGGATGATATACGACGAGATAACCATGGAACTATTCAGATAACCAGGTTACAACCCGTAAACCAAACAAGGACCGGGGTTGTAACCCTTCGTCTGAACAGAGCTTGGAATTCTCACCATTTATCGGTAAAATAAATACAGGCATTCAGGTCATTCAATAATCTGGAACAGGATTCAGGACAAGACTAGACTGGTTAGACTCCATCCAATCACTTCACGGCCAAGCAAGAGTTACGACTTGATACTTTAACTAACTAGGGTTGTCACAAGCCTAATTACTAACAAGATGCAGTGAGATTATTCCACAGCCACAAGCCCTGCAGACTATCCAGGTTCCCCGGGTTAAAAGATTAGAATTAAATTCAGGTGGGTACATCGTCCAGAAAATGAATGTACCCTTAGGTAGCTTGAAGGGTGCAACACATGACAGTGTGCTGGAAATGTGCCCTACTCGATGGCAGGCTACAGATCCCAAGGCGTGCTCAGGTAACGGGATTGCCTGTAGCTGGAAAATCTCTTCATGACTAATGTGTTAATCTAGTTATTAACCTTAGTCCATTTTAGTAGGTACTCCTGACCGTGGTACTCAGGAGTCCCCTCCTAGACATGATGCAAGACAGGACTGAATTATTTGTACACGCACAATCGCCCACGGTGTCCATGTTATTATACAGGTCATGTCATGTCAGGTAGCCGTCGCAACAGCTTATCAAGATATAACATGTCAGGTCATCATGTCAAGTATACTTGTCAGGAGTGCGCCACGACGGGCCACTATCAGGTCATGTCAGGTCATTATGTCAGGAGTGCACCACTACGGATCACTATCGTGTCATGCTCAATTATCAATTCCAAACATATTAAGTAAATTCATGATTATCAAGTTCAGGACAAAAGGCGTAAGGATATAAAATGGACGTTAAATATCTAATAAAATATCAATATTACAGGGCTACAAAAGATCAACGGTAATCAGGCTACGCTCAAGCCAGGCTATGCTCAGGCTAGCGTACGCCCAGGTCTGCGTACCAAAGGATCCATACACTTCCATGGGAAGCGTACGCAAGGGTCAGCGTACACAAGGGCACGCTCAAGCTACAGGTCAGCGTACGCTCAAGCTAGCGTACGAAAGGGCCAGCGTACGCCTTGCTCGCTTAAGCTAGCGTACCAAGGCACGCGTACGCCTTGCTCGCTTAAGCTAGCGTACCAAGGCACGCGTACGCTCAAGACACACTGCCAACAGGCAGCGTATTAAGGTGAGCGTACGCTCACCAAAGAGCAGCGTACGAAAGCTAGCGTACGCTCGCTAAACAGCAGCGTACGAAGGCTAGCGTACGCTCGCTAAAGGGCAGCGTACGAAGGCTAGCGTACGCTCGCTAAACAGCAGCGTACGAAGGCTAGCGTACGCTCGCTAAACAGCAGCGTACGACTCAGTGGCGTAAGCTAAAAAGCTAGCTCACTGTTCACTGTCTTCTCCAAATGGCAAGAACAGCAAGAACTCTAAAGTTGAATCTAAGCTTCCATTGTCCATATCTTGGTCAAAACAAGTCCGAATCCAACTTTTCAAAGGTCAAAATTGGGTAGAATGAAACTCTCTAAAATATGGAACCATCAAAACTTGAAAACAAGCAAGTTTGATAGATCAAAACACCAAAAATCCGAAAATAGCAAAACTCTAGATCTACAAGAATTAAAGCCTCAAAATGGAAAATGACAAGTTCTAATGTGGTTTAGAATCATGAGGAGAAGCTAATGAAACCATCAAAAAGAGTTCTCTTGTGGAAGCAAGTTGCACTTGCCTATGGTTGGGGAGTTGTGGAGAGGAAGGAAGAAGAAGAAGAAGAAATAAATGAGAGTTATGGAGGAGAGAGAAGGTTGGTGGGAAAATAAATATCATGGGTGGTGGTAGGTAGGGGGTTGTGGTGGAAATGAAGGAGGAGCATAGGCTAAGGTGTTCCACCCTTGGCCCATGATGAACCAAGCATTGGGCCGGCCGAACCAAGCCAACCCAACCGAGAGTTAAACCAAGCCGAGAGCTAAACAAGAAAATATGCAAATACAAGATAAAATACGTATACGTATTCCAAATACGTAATACGAACAACAGGCATTACATCTTTATACCAAGCAATTAGTCAGAATCTTTCTATTAACTCTCTTCGCAAACCCACTCACTCGTAATAATAGCCCGAGTGAAGGGCTTCTACATACACACATACAACAACAAAATCAAAACCAAAACCAAAACCAAAACAAAAAACAGTTGAGCCATAACATCAGATTTGTCCTCCGGAAGAAGACTTACTGTGAAAAACACGAGTTACAGGGGCAGTCGAGCACGGCAACCATCTGAACACTAGAGAAGGAAGCTAATTTCTGTGTAAACCAGAGTATCAGCAAGTATCAGCAAGAATACAAAAGTATTCTTGGAGAATAGTATTAAGTGACTAAGGGGCTATTTAGTTCACTAAATTTGCAAACGTAGAAAGGATTTGCGAATATGATTTCCTAATTTTATTTATTTTTGATGCAGTTGGAGTTGCAATCACTGATTCGGTAACAAGAAAAGCAAATAGATTGTTGGCCTGATTCGTAAGCATACACTAGTTTTCTAAGTTCCTGTTGGAATTCATGCAAGTGAGAATTATGATACCGCAAAATCATGCACTTCATTCGGATAGTGGCTGGCTGCAAATCAGTTGAACCCCAAATCCTGCAGTTGGTTGTATATGATTGGAGTTTCAGCAAGTCCTGACCTGTGTTTGGGCAGGAGCAACAGTTGATACAAAAACATGTTCCTGTCAGAACTCAGGCAATTGGACTCGAACATTTTGGTCATGTGATAGCAAGTTCACACTTTTAGAACAGAAGTTGGAATTGAGATTCCATGCGACTACAAAGTTAAAGAAGCAAAGAACCATTGCAGTCTGTTCTAGTAGAAGTGATACAACAACATTTGATTGCTGCATTTCATCATTAAAAGCCGAGGGGTTGGACCTTTGACTACCCAACCCTTGACTACTAATGTCGCATATGGAGATATAAGTTCCATCTCCAATTACATTAGGAAACCTACTTTGCAGCCATAAAGATGTAACATTATTGCTTCATTCACAAAAATAATTTAGCTTTTTGGGGATTTTTTTTTTGAAAAGAGAGATCAAGAAAATAAAGGTAAAATTTAAGTCTAATTGAGATGATTGTAGGGTTTGATCATGTAAAGCAAGAGCACATACGTCGTATTCAACATGATAAAATTCATAATCATTATCTTGGACATAACATACAAAATGAGCTGATAAGTTTAATGGGAAGTGAAACATGAAATAATATTATTCAGAAAATTAAAGATGTCAAATATTTTTCAATCATACTTGATTGCACTCCAGATGTAAGTCACCAAAAACAAATGTCCGTTATATTACGATATGTACATGTTACAACAAGTCCAGTAAAAGTAGATGGATATTTTTAGAGTTTCTTAAAGTTGATACAAGTGAAAGATATCTTTTTAATTATCTTGTAGATGCAATAAGCAAACTTGAATTATAATACAATAATATAAGAGGACAATGATACGATAATGGATCAAATATGAAAGGAAACATCAAAAAGTACAACAAAGACTTTTAAATATAAATTATAGATCATGCTGTTAGTCCCGGGGCTTGATTAAAGATGGTAGACTCGATGTCGCGATCAGAGGTTCAACAAACGTTCACCTTCTGATTATTCTCGAGATCCAAGAGGAACACTATAATATAAATCTGATTACAAAAGCAACAATAATCAGAAAGTAAATCTCACGTTCTTCCTCGCAATCGCAGTTGCTGACGGACAGAACTGAGTTCAGAAAATAAATCTCACGTTCTTCCTTGCAATGCAGTTGCAGACGGACAGAACTGAGTTACAACTCAGATGAAGGAGAACAAAGAAGAAAGAAGAAGAGGAAAGGTTCTTGCTGGGGTGATTAAGATCACCGTTGCTCAAAGCAAGATTCGTTCCAACACGATATGCTCCCAGGAACCAGCAAGTTCACGAAGAACTTCTGGAACGCTCGTAAGTCAATATTTGAGACTTGAACGGGCTTCCTGGACTTTACAAACTCCTTTAACTCTCTTCTTGGTGCATCTTTCAAAGGAGGCCAAGGGGCTCTATTTATAGAGTGGAGTTGAGACTTCACCTCTTCTCCTATCCGATGTGGGACTAAAATACCAATACTCAAAAATAGAGTTTGATATTTTAGATCATCCCATAATCAGCATAGAAGTGTGCCAGTCCATGCCTACCCGAACACTCCCGTGCATGTACGAGACATCATGGAGTCCGTGTCCGAGTCCGAGTCCGCACAACAAAAATCAACTTACATCCTTGTTAGATTTAATCCTTTTTTCTTCTAGGAAAATACTCCCACATGGCACAAACTTGTGCCCCACTACACCTCATGTGCACACCTCAACACAAGCAATGCATTATATTGAGATACTCACCATTTGGTGTAGCCAATGTGGGACTATCTTTTCTAGTCCAAAGGCAAAAACACCAACACATGTTACACATCATGTGGTTGCCATAATCTAAATCTTGTACTTTATGATACAACTAATTTTTGTCCTAGGGCTATATCATTTTTTAGAGTAATCAAACATATATATATTCATTATTTTCTTCTCCAACCAAAAGATGGAAAGTTTTACAAGATAATGCGAAAGGTGTAACTCTGAAGTCATTGTCACAAACACGTTAGAAAGTCGTATTGAAAGCATTAAAGCAATTAGATTTCAAGCTTCTACTATTAGAGAAACATTGTTGCAATCAGCCGAAACTAGTGAAGATCCTAAAACAAGAAGTAAGGCATCGTGTTTAGCAACATATGAGATGATGAACTTTGAGTTCTTATTGAGCATGACTATTTTGTATGGTATTTTATTTTTTGTGAACTTACTTAGCAAATATTTATAATAAAAGACATGCATAATGATGTTGCCATAGATTAATTAAAAGGTCTTATTACTTTTTTGGAAAAAGAGAGGAGAAAGTGGATTTATGAATGCAATGATTTCATCTAAAGAGATTGCATTTGAAATGGGCATAGGAATGAATATTTTGTGAAAAACGTATACGACATAGAAAAAACAATTTGATGAACTATTAGTAATGAAGTTACACGATTTGTCGAAGAATCTTTTAAAATTGATTATTTCATATAAATATACTAGATATAACTATTTCTTTACTTAAAAAGTAGATTTGAACAATTTCAAGTCTACGAAAATAATTTTAGTTTTTTATTTACTTTAAAAAAAATTAAAATCACTAGATAATAATAGGCTAAAAAGATAGTCTTGATCTTGAAAGTTTATTAAAACAAGATAATTTTTTGATATTGATGGGTTAGCTTTATTTTCAAATCTAAACGTTTTAAAGGAAATTTTACAAACCCGAAAATATTACTCCAATTGAGATATTAAATTATATATAAAAAATTGATTCTTTTCATAATGCATACATTTCTAATAGGATATTATTAACAATTCCTGTAACAGATGCTTATGTAGAAATAAGTTTTTCAAAATTAAAATTAATATAACCTTACTTAAGATTAACTATGCCACAAGAAAGACTAACTGGATTAGCAATTTTATCTATTGAAAATGAAATGACATAAAACTCGATTATAAGAATTTAATTAGTAATTTTGCAAATCAAAAGGCAAGAAAACTTAATGTTAACTAAAAAAAAATACAAAAAAGGTTCCAATTTAAACTTTGACCTCTGAAGGCCTACTAATTCAATATGCACGTTTATGTCTTTTACAAATGCGACTTAGACTTGTACGACATCACATCCAGTGAAGATTTATCGATTCGGTGGAATCGGTGCATGACATCAGCACCAACCATGCCTACAATATTTTAGACTTTTCTTCATATTCGTTTGATTTTTTTGGTCTTATCTATATATATATATATATATATATATATATATATATATATATATATATATATATATATATATATATATATAGGGTCGTTCTACAATACATTCCCTGGAAAAGGATGTATCGATACATCCGAAATCTGGACCATTGGATGTTGATCCAATGGTTCGGATTGAATAATAGAGTAGAAACATCATTTAATGCTGATTTAGACTTTTGACCTGTTGGTAACTTGATTTAGCAGGTCATCCTTCGCTTTATTTTTTTCAATGAACATCCTAAATTAACTCATATTTACTCTCTCTTTCGTCCATCCAATTTAATATTTTGTACATCAACGTATAAATTCTACTACTAAAATACAGCAATTTGGCGACGGCAAATTAGCGACGGCTCCTATCCGTCGCTAATAGCGACGAACTAGCGATTAACTTGTGACGGACTACCGTCAGAAAGCAATGAATAATTTTTTTTTGCGTGTAAAAATCAGTCGCACTTCCGTCTCTAATTTGACAAAAATTTAGTATGTCGCATAATTTGGTGACAAAATACTGAAAAAATGGCACGGACTATTAGCGACGGACTGTCGACTAACATTTCCGTCGGTAAACTACTGGGTATTTAGCGACGGATATATCCGTCGCCAGTCCGTCGCTAAATACTGTACCCTAACTTAAATTGAACCGACAGAGGAAAATTTTTTATTTCCCCCCCAAACTCTCTCTCTCTCTTCCTCCTCTCTTCCTCCGACGATTTTTCTCCTTCCGACGATTTCTCTCCCTCCGTCGATCTCGCCGGTAAGCTCTCTCTCTCTCTCTTTCCCTATCTCTCTCTATTTTAGGGTTTTGGTGGGGTGGCGGTCGGCTGTCGTCGGGGTCGGGAGGGAGGGGGGAGGGGGTCGGGGGGGTCGGGGAGGGGGGTCGGGAAGGGGGGTCGGTGGGTGGGGAGGGGGGTCGGGGAGGGGGTGCTGTCGGGAAGGGGGGTCAGAAAGGGGGTGGTGGGGTGGGGGAGGGGGTGGGGGGTGGATGCTGTCGGGGAGATGGGTCGGGGGGGTGGGGGAGGGGTTGGTGGGGTGGGGAAGGGGAGGGGAGGGAGGTCGGGGAGGTGGTGTTGCCGGAGAGGGGGGTGGGGGGGGGTGGGTGCTGTAGTTCCCCGCTCCGCGAAGGCACTAGATAGACAGAAAGATCGGATTGCTGGCTCTGCAACAGAAGACGATTGATCTGGGTGAGTGAACGAAGTCTCATTTGCTGATTCGCTTACGCCTAATAAGAATTTGAGTTTTTGATTGAATGCTTTGTTAATAACAAGATGGTAAATCATCGAGTATGCTTTAAGAGAATTTATATGTTGCCTTGCTAGGAAATGAATGTTGCCCTGATAAAGAGAACCTTGTCATGCTAATAACAAGACGGTAACCAATATGTATGCTTATGTCACGACCTGCACCCGGTTTTCGGACGCGGGCTCGTGAGCAAGCCAGCTACGTATCGAGCGGACTCCAGCCCGACTCGAGTACGTATAAGCTGTCAAGGTCATGGGTATCATATCTAGTCTAAACTATATCTCAATCCACATGAATCATATAATCAAGAAAGAACAAGTATGGGTCATGGTCTGCAGCCCATTAGCATATTGTTCGATTAGACTCCAAGAATGATATGAGTCTATAAATAAGCAGAGTATATCACGGTACTGAAAATAAAGCACGAAAAGATAATAAAGAGATATCACAAGCAAATACCTGTATCAAACATCGCAATCCTCTACCATCCTTCTCTGCTAACTAACACCATGCAGTCGCTAAACCTGAAGAGATCATCAGGTCCTCAGAGGACTAGTAAGATACATAAAACATGCCTATCTAACAGTTTAATCATGTAATAATATAAACAGGGTGTAAACAGGAACTAGACAAGAGACTAACCTGTGGCTACTGACAGATAGCTATGAACACGGATACGGGACCAAGTACGCATAAATGAACTGCTGGTAGATCAATGGATAACCAACCCTCGCCCCGATTGTGGACTCGCAGGTCAGTTTCAAGACAAGTCACCCTCGCCCCGATTGTGGACTCGCAGGTGCAAAGGCAACCCTCGCCCCGTGTGTGGACTCATAGGTTGTGGGAAAGACAAAGGAATAGCAGTTCACTCACTCATACTTACAGACATGACTCAGTTAAGACACAGATGAAGACACAACACGACGCAATCACGATACACGAGATAACCAATCCAATATGAACTACGAGGCTAACCATGTACATAGACTATATCTATACTAGCAAGCACGATATACAAATCACAAGTAAATAACCAACTGGTAAAACTGTATACTAAAAAAATATGCATATAAATAAACTGTAGAGGGAGGCAAGGTATACTTGCCTGGTGGCAGCGCGAAGAATCAATAAATACCGTCAACTGGTACACCATAACGTCCAAGTCATCACAACTGTCTCCGAAAGCTGAAACAAACATCGCCAACATTCTCAGAATAGTCAAAATAGATAGGATTGTCTGTCCTTAAGTCCAATTCTGGACACAGGGGCAAAACGGTAATTTTGGACAAAAACGGTGTCCGCCGTTGGACCCGCTTTGCACCGAAAAGCGTGCCAGGGTCAATGGTCTCTAAAGTCGTCAAACTATATGTCTACGGATCCGATTTTTTGATACGAACCCAACCCTATGTCCAAAGTTGGATTCCGACAGGCCGTGCACAAAATCGTCCGTTGAGTGGAACCGTGGGGCCCGCGAAACGACGTCCGATTCAACGGTCTCAGAATTGGACCAAACTTGGCATACATGACCAGAAAAACGATACGGTCCTGTTGGCACAAGTTTTGTCTCGATCTGACGAGAGTGCACAAAGTTATGACTGAATTTGCATTGTACGGATACGGGACGATTTCGACGGATACGCATCGAATTCGTCGCGCAAACGCGACCAATTTGAATTACGTCAAAGCCCACATGACCATGAAACTGTTACGCAGCTTTCGATGCCTTTGGTGCGCGACCAAGTCGTCCGGTTTGGCGGGATGCACGTCGTGTGGGACAAATTTTTAGTTTTGAAAACAGATTTTCGTCAACTTCACCCTAATTTTAAACAGCAATTAATCAACAAGAATTTATTCTAAAAACAGCGTTTCCATCTTGGTTAGTTTGTTTAAAAACTTGTTCAAGTAGATTCCTATATTTCTCGCTGGATTGACCGAGAACGGCCTTCAAACTTGGGTCCCTGGATTAAGAAATCTGTCATGTTCGAGATTGTTTTCTCGTCCACTTTGCCTCGAATTTTTGAGCGATTAATATTTCCTAAATTTAAACTAAAAGAAGGGATTTATAGCCCTAAGGGTTGCGGATATACCTGAAAAGATGGATCGACAATTGATCGAATGAGATGGAAGTTCTCGTGTCTCGAAGTTGCGCGTTCACTGCTACTTCTCTGTTCTGTCGCTCTGTTCCCAGCGCTTACATGCGCGTTCCCGGCGAACGCCGCCGTCGAACTCCGACGTGCAGGCGTTGGGGGTGGTCGTCCGGCGTCAGGGGAGTCCCTGTGTGGTCGTGGGTGGCAAGGAAGGGCGGCGTTCGATTAGGGTTTCGCTCGACTCTGTTCTATCGGCCTTCACGTGTATTTGTATACACGGCTGTGTATACAAGGGGTCAGTTTGCTCGATTGGGCTTACTAATCTGCTGTTCGTTGACTGGGTGTGGTCTCAACAGGAGTTGGCTGTGGACATGTGGGCTGGATTGGGCCATGGGCCGAGCTGGTTTGGGGGAAAGCTGGGGACTTCTCCTATTTAGTGCATGAATTTATATATATAAGAAAATCCTATGTATTTCCATATACTTATATATATGTATATATATTTCCACCACATATATACCTATATATTATATTTATATGTATTCCTACCAATATACACATAGGTAATATATTTATATATACATATAAATACACACATAGGTAACATATTTATTTATTCATATAAATACACACATATATGAGATTTCTATATATGCATACAATTTACACACACATTCACATATACACTTATATATATATATATATATATATATATATATATATATATATATATATATATATATATATATATATATATATATATATATATATACATATACTCATAAAAAAATATATATATATATATATACATATACTCATACTCACATATACATCTATACAAAATATATATTTATATATATAAGCACACTTGTACACATATACAAAATAATATATTTTATATATACGTACACATACACTTATGTATATATTTATATATATGTATACGCACACACATATATTATGTACATACATATATATACATATTTATATACATATTCACATATACACATATATATTTATATATCCAATTATTTACTCTATATATATACACACTACAATTTGGGAAAAACGTCTACTAGGTTACTGAATTAAAATACTACCACCCAATGCATATCTACACGGTCGTTTTGGGATGCACTACATGACTACCTAGGCTTGGGCTTGGTTTGGGTCCAGCCTGGCCAATTTGGTTCAACCGGGTCACTCAACGTCAAATAATATGATAATAATAAATAACTAACTATTTATAATAGTCATATCACAACTTGGCCTGGTTTTTCCTAGTTAGGACATCCCTATGGCCAGGTTTCCCCGGGCATGACTAGTACACTAGTCAAGGCACACTGCTACATCTCCCATGCCACAAATCTTAGTCGTCTAGTACTTCAAAACTCAACTATGGCTAAAGTCATCTACCGTAATAATTAGCTACATAATTATTTACAAAATGCTAAAAGTCTTATTTAACTCAAATAAATAAAATAAAAATTTCTAAATTTTCGGGAAGGGGAGTTACAGCTTATAAGAGATTTCACATGTTGCATGCTAAGAACAAGAAAAGAAATAATATGCATGCTAATAAGAAGACTCGTTGCCTGCTAATAAGAACTGAATTAATGCTTGCCATGCTTTATACGATAAGAGTAGACAAATGAACCGAATTGAATGCTTGATCATTGCTTGTCCTTCAAATATGCTTGAATGCTAGACATGTACAGATGAACTTGTATATGTTGTAAAAGAAAAGAATTATATAGGAGCTTCGGCTCTGAGATCACAGAAAAGAAAGAAGGCAGAGTCATAGCTCTGTTGTTACAAAGAGAGAAGGCAGAGTCATAGCTCTGTTGTTACAAAGAGAGAAGACAGAGTCATAGCTCTGTTGTTACAAAGATTGATATAGAGAAAGATGAATCATCGCCCCTCAAAGAGTTTATCTGCTAGATGTTATATTCATGCATTGGTCTCGGACAACTTGTATACAAGGTCACTAGATCTCTCGACAGTTTCCAGGGCACTGGGAGCTGATCGGCATAGGAGAGATTGTCTAGACACTACGAGGTGCAAGGGCCTCGGGTGTTGCATCAATGTCCTTAGCAACGAGCTGAACCCAAGAGTCACAGCTGCTAATCTTGGGTTTCCCATGGACCATCATATAGATAAGTGTGGATTGGTGCAGAGCTGAACCGGAGAGTCACAGCTGCCAATCGGTCTGTATGTGTCTATCATATGTTTTGCTAAGAGCTAACGATACAGAGACGAACATGGAATAATGTGGGTTTTATCAGGTTTATGCTAATCCTTGTCTTGTGCAGGGATGGACCGTCGGCTATGGTAAGAGTCACTAAAAAGTGATACATATGTGTTGCTTAAGTTCCTATATAAATGCTTGCAAAGATTAACCTTTGCCATGAATGCTATGTTCCACTAAAGAAAGGATAATGTATCATGCTTGTTATTGACCCTAACAGTTGTTCGAACAAAAGAAATGATATGTTCATGAAACACGCTGCGCACTGCACAAATGAATACTCATCGTGCTTGAATTGATTAGTCCCTTGTATGTTTGAGATGAAATAAAATAAAATGTTGGCTTTTAAAAGATGTGTTTTCAAAAAGAATGTAAACTGACTCTATAAGCATGGAATGAATCTAGGTAAAACTAGCAAGATCACATCACAAGAAATGTTTTCTCACTAAATGAACAGTGATCATTTCAGACAAATGTAGCTCTTTGTTCACAATTTACCAGTATGCTGATATACTGACCCACCATCAGTCTGTATGCAGGTACACTATGCATCGAGAAGGATAGTCCGAAGCGATAGCCCGAGCCTCATCCTCAGGAGCCAGTAATCAGAAGAGATGCCAAGAGATGACATCTGTTACAAAGAGTTTGATTTTGTATATAAAGGGATGTAATGTATGGGAACGGGATCATTGTAATCTGTAAAGTTTTGAGAGAATGTAACATTGTATCAGAGAGAATCGAGAGCTTGTAATCTGTTCAAATGAAATCAATAAAGAGAATTGTTTCTTGTTACCATTGTGTTCTATGCATATATTCTGAAATATGTCCGCTGCTGCTTCAATTATCTGCGATACGTTCCGCTGCGTATTGTCAACCTTGTCTATCTTGTCTTGCTTCAGGTCTTGGCCTTGTGCAAGCACAACTTAGGCTTGTAAGGCATCACGCCTTAGCGAGGACGATCGATCCCAAAAGAGTCTGAAGCGAGGACGAAAGGACTCTGCGGGATCGGGGCGTGACAGAATGGTATCAGAGCAACACGATCCTATGGCCAATTTTGATTTAATTGAATTCAAAGATGTATCGAAATTCCTTTGCCTACTCGATATCAATAATGAGATGAACGTTCCATACAATAAGTCCGTAATTATTTTTATGATGCCGACAAATGTTTTATCGATTTGATTGATTGAGATTGAAATGCTTGATTGAACAAAGAGTTTTGATATGATCTGAATTATGATTTCATGGATTGATGATGGCCAAGGATGAGGACTATCGCTGCTACGGATATCATAAGTTTCTCCTTAAGTTTCGAGGATAAAACTTCTTTTCGGTGGGTAATTATGTAGTGCCCCGCTCCGCGAAGGCACTAGATAGACAGAAAGATCGGATTGCTGGCTCTGCAACAGAAGACGATTGATCTGGGTGAGTGGACGAAGTCTCATTTGCTGATTCGCTTACGCCTAATAAGAATCTGAGTTTTTGATTGAATGTTTTGTTAATAACAAGATGGTAAATCATCGAGTATGCTTCGAAAGAATTTACATGTTGCCTTGCTAGGAAATGAATGTTGCCCTGATAAAGAGAACCTTGTCATGCTAATAACAAGACGGTAACCAATATATATGCTTATAAGAGATTTCACATGTTACCATGCTAAGAACAAGAAAAGAAATAATCTGCATGCTAATAAGAAGACTCGTTGCCTGCTAATAAGAACTGAATTAATGCTTGCCATGCTTGATACGATAAGAGTAGACAAATGAATCGAATTGAATGCTTGATCATTGCTTGTCCTTCAAATATGCTTGAATGCTAGACATATACAGATGAAATTGTATATGTTGTAAAAGAAAAGAATTATATAGGAGCTTCGGCTCTGAGATCACAGAAAAGAAAGAAGGCAGAGTCATAGCTCTGTTGTTACAAAGAGAGAAGGCAGAGTCATAGCTCTGTTGTTACAAAGAGAGAAGACAGAGTCATAGATCTGTTGTTACAAAGATTGATATAGAGAAAGATGAATCATTGCCCCTCAAAGAGTTTATCTGCTAGATGTTATATTCATGCATTGGTCTCGGACAACTTGTATACAATGTCACTAGATCTCTCGACAGTTTCCAGGGCACTGGGAGCTGATCGGCCTAGGAGAGATTGTCTAGATACTACGAGGTGCAAGGGCCTCGGGTGTTGCATCAATGTCCTTAGCGACGAGCTGAACCCAAGAGTCACAGCGGCTAATCTTAGGTTTCTGGGTTTCCCATGGACCATCATATAGATAAGTGTGGATTAGTGCAGAGCTGAGCCGGAGAGTCACAGCTGCCAATCGGTCTGTATGTGTCTATCATATGTTTTGCTAAGAGCTAACGATGCAGAGATGAACAGGGAATAATATAGGTTTTATCAGGTTTATGCTAATCCTTGTCTTGTGCAGGGATGGACCGTCGGCTATGGTAAGAGTCACTGAAAAGTGATACATATGTGTTGCTTAAGTTCCTATATAAATGCTTGCAAAGATTAACCTTTGCCATGAATGCTATGTTCCACTAAAGAAATGATAATGTATCATGCTTGTCATTGACCCTAACAGTTGCTCGAACAAAAGAAATAATATGTTCATGAAATACGCTGCACACTGCATAAATAAATACTCATCGTGCTTGAATTGATTAGTCCCTTGTATGCTTGAGATGAAATGAAATAAACTGTTGGCTTTTAAAAGATGTGTTTTCAAAAAGAATGTAAACTAACTCTATAAGCATGGAATGAATCTAGGTAAAACTAGCAAGATCACATCACAAGAAATGTTTTCTCACTAAATGAACAGTGATCGTTTCAGACAAATGTAGCTCTTTGTTCACAATTTACCAGTTTGCTGATATACTGACCCACCATCCGTCTGCATGCAGGTGCACTATGCATCGAGAAGGATAGTCCGAAGCGATAGCCCGAGCCTCATCCTCAGGAGCCAGAAATCAGAAGAGATGCCAAGAGATGACATCTGTTACAAAGAGTTTAGTTTTGTATATAAAGGGATGTAATGTATGGGAACGGGATCATTGTAATCTGTAAAGTTTTGAGAGAATGTAACATTGTATCAGAGAGAATCGATAGCTTGTAATCTGTTCAAATAAAATCAATAAAGAGAATTGTTTCTTGTTACCATTGTGTTCTATGCATATATTCTGAAATATGTCCGCTGCTGCTTCAATTATCTGCGATACGTTCCGCTGCGTATTATCAACCTTGTCTATCTTGTCTTGCTTCAGGTCTTGGCCTTATGCAAGTGCAACTTAGGCTTGCACGGCATCACGCCTTAGCGAGGACGATCGGTCCCAAAAGAGTCCGAAGCGAGGACGAAAGGACTCTGCGGGATCGGGACGTGACATGTGCTGTCGAGGAGGGGGGTCGGGGGGTGGGTGCTGTCAGGAAAGGGGTGGTAGGGTGGGGGAGGGGGGATGAAGGGTGGGTGCTGTCGGGGAGGGGGGGTCGGGGGAGGGGGTGCTGTCGGGGAGGGGGGGTCGGGGAGGGGATGGTGGGGTGGAGGAGGGGGGTGGGGGTGGGGGAGAGGGTAAGATAGGGGGCACACGGGTAGGGTTTCGTGGCATGGGTAGGGTTTCGAGTGGGGGGGTATCAGTGGTTTCGGATCGGACCATTCCTATGAGTATCGGTGGTTTCAGATCGGTGTATCGGATCGGAGGAGGGGTATAGGTGGTTTCGGATCGGACCAATCCTATGAGTATCGGATCGGGGGAGGGGGGTATCGGAATCAGTATCGAAATCGAAATCGGTATCGGACCATTCCTTTGAGTATCAGATCAGGGGTATCGATAATATCGGTGGTTTCGAATCGGAGTATCGGATTTTTTGGTATCGAAAAACAAATAACTATTAATAAAGTTGACTGTCCTCCGACATAGTTCCTGCAGCCATTCGACTGGCGAGACAGAAACTATGTAACCATAGATAAAGTTGACTGTCCTTCGACCATCATCCCTCGGCAATGATGATATGACAACCTATCACTATATCTTATATAGTAGTAGATGATGTCTTAGTATTACATTATGTGAGTTCATCTTGATTCTGTTACATTCTTCAGATACTAGATACGATAAGAACATATACTACACCATATGTACAGAACATAGATGATTCACTCTAATGTATGCTAGAATGAATTTTGGGTTGTGTTCTGAGCCATCCGTTCTCACACTTGGCAATTAAGCATGTGAATCTTTAAAGAACATAAAACTTGTGGTCGTTACTGCAGAAAGTGCAGACTGACATGAACTGATTATGTTTAGTTTGTCTTACGATATAGATTTTCACATCCAAATTGAAATGGATCGTTACTTCGTTGATCGTACATGGATGTAGCAGCGGATCAACCTCCTGGACCGTAGGTACTTATAAGTATTGATCGTATCGGATTAGTATCGATCTATCGGTTTGGTATAGGCCGTATCGGTTGGTATTGGTCTTAGCGAATTGGTATCGTCCTATCCGATATGTATCGTTCGTATAGCTAGAATTCGTATTGGCCTTATCGATTTGATATTAGTCATATCCGATAGGTATCGGCCGTGTTGGATTAGTATAGACCATTTCAGATTAGTATCGTGGAAGGTTTAGTAACAACTGTACTTGGATTTCTCTCTTCTAGAGTTAGATTACCATTGCAAGAGAGTCACGAGAGCGTAGATGGCCAGTTACAGAACATACATACTTCCTTTTCAATCTCGCTTTTTCTGATAGAAAAGGAAGCATGTATGTTACTGTAACTGGCCAATCACGATCTGGTGACTCTCTTGTAATGGTATTCTAGCTCGAGAAGAGAGAAATCCAAGTACATTTGTTAATAAACCTTTCACGATACTAATCCGAAATGGTCGATACTAATCCAACACGGCCGATACCTATCGGATATGACCGATACCAAATCGATAAGGCCAATATGAATCCTAGCTATACGGTCGATACATGTACATATCGGATAGGACGATACCAATTTGTTAAGGCCAATACCAATCTGATATGTCCTATACCAAACCGATAGACCGATACTAATCTGATACAGTAGATACTAAGTACATCCGGCCTATACCAGTGGATCCACCAATTACTGCACGATAGGCCCAACGACTCTACACTTGCTCCTCAGCACCATCTTGGGAAAATCGCCAGCACCTCCAGCAAAACCTCTGTACTTCCTCCAGGTCATGCCGTCGGCTGTGCTGCTTTTTCCTCCTCTTTCTGCCCACTTCTTCTCTTCCGACTCTATACTTGAGCTGGATATCATATATGGCTGAGAGAGTCAAATAAGAAGAAGGAAAGTAGGGAGGAGCAGATGGGTCCAGAGGAGAGGAGAAGGAAAATTTCTGTTTCATGGGGGAGGAGCAGATGGGTCCAGATGGGAAGTAGGGAGGAGTAGATGTCCCTGTTATTTGTAGGCGTCCCCCTAGCGTGCCATGGGTGGTGGCACGTCACCCCCACTTCCCGTCCGACCACTACGACACGCCATCTCCAATGTCGTTTCGTTACTCCGATTACAATTTCGAATTTTTTTTATTTTTTTATAATTTGAGTAAATTTCTTTGCCCTATATAAAAAATTTTATTGTCAGAGAGATGGCTCCAAGACTCCCCGAGGTGGTGCTGCTTGCCGAGGAAGGGACCGAGGCAAGAAACCCTTGGAGGTCAACACGGAGGAAGTCCCCATCGTCAAACAAGAGCCGATGACTGTTAAGGATGAGGTGTTACCAAAGGTCGAGGTCAAAGAAGAACCGATGACCATCAGGGAAGAGATTGCTCCCAAGGTTGAAGTTAAGGAGGAGCCACCGTTAGAGAGTAGTAGCATTGGGACTGACCCTCCTGTCCCTACAGAAGACCTCAACCAGATTGAGCTTTCGTATGCAAAGTGGCTGATAGAATGGTACATGCCTCAACGCAACTATGATCCCTGGCTGTGAGGATTCATCGTCTAACTTGCGATCTTTGCTGAAGCCAAAGTCGATTTTTCTTTTTATTGAATATTTGTGTTTAAATATTGAATATTTATGTGTTTTGTGCGAACAATTTGAATGCTTGGGATAGTTGTGTGTTGGAATTGTTTGTGTGTTTTGTATATTGAAATATTTGTGTATTTTGTATATTTGTGCTTGAGATATTTGTTTTATTGAATATTGAATATTTGTGTTCTGTATATTGGAATTGCTTGGGATTATTTGTGTGTTTGGTATATTGGAATTATGTATATTGGGAATGCCCAGCTTTATGCTATTTTTTTCAAAATATTCCCAGATACCGACGGACTGGCGACCACTTTCCGACGGACTATCCGTCGCTAATTGGGGGATTCCCAGTTAGCGACGGATGGACGACTAAAACCCGAAAGATTATCCGTCGCCAAGGTCCTGGAATTATGAAAGATATCCAGGAGCCTGTCGACGGAATATCCGTCGCTACTCCGCCGCTAATCCGACGAGGTTGGTGACGGATTAGCGACGGATTAGCGACATATTTTGCGTATCAAAAACCCTCTAATACGCGTTTAACGACGGTTTAGCGACGGTATGTCTGTCGCTAAATGTTGCTACATTAAAATTTTAAACTGTCGAAGGTGACAGAAAATTGTCGCCTAGCCGTCGCTAAATATTTTGACGTAGCCAACGGTAATCCGTCGCTAAGTAGTCGGTGAACGACGTACTAGCGACGGACTAGTTTTAGCGATGAGGTTATTCCCGACGGATTTTTTCAGTCCGTATCCGTCGGTAATCTGTCGGTAATTTCAATTAACGACGGATTAGCGACGGATAGGGCCGTCGCTAAATCGTTGTATTTTAGTAGTGTTCCGTAATTCTTTTTGGTTACAGGCCGTGGTGGTGGTGTTGATGGTGGTGGTGGAAAGGGAAACATAGATGAAAAAGAAAATAAGAATCGGTCCGGATCGCGTCGAACGTCGTCGAGCCCTCCTAGAATAATAAGGAGTACCAGCTGCGCCGAGAAGAATCGGTCCGATTCGCGTCGGACGTCGTCGAGACCTCCTCAAACAAGGTAAAGTACCAGCGGCGCCGCTCTAATTTTACTGTCCATGCCATTGTCAGAAATCTTATTTTTCATCTAACAATTTAATATTTTGTTAATAAAGCTACATGTCATGGTGGTGGTGGTGAACTGAGGAAACCTGCTTCTGAGGTCGGGCGGATCATCTGCTCACATATTTTTTTAAAAAAAAGTCTGTATTGATTGGACGAAATATTTTTTACTTTTCTAATGATAATATTTTCGAAGAGAATTTTTTTCGGACGGAGAATGGCCATTCTCTTTGCTTTTAACACGGAGAATGGCCATTCTCTTTGCTTATAACATGGCAAATGGACGGAGAATGGCCATTCTCTTTGCTTTTAACACGGAGAATGGCCATTCTCAAGGAGAATAGCCATTCTTCGTTCTTTTAAAACGGAGAATGGACACTCTCTGTGCTTTTAACAAAGTATGGTACATTTAGTACTGGAAATGTTCAAGTATCTCATATTTTTTTACCAAATATTTACAGTATTTTTAATATCATTTACCAAAGTATATTCATTTAATATTAAATCATGTTTAAGAAAATCTGAATATCATTTTATCAGGTTTCCACTGTATGACTGCACAAAATTTTTTGCGAGTGTTTGAATATAATTAACCTACTATCCAAGAGAATTTTTCTTACATTACATTATGCATTACACTGGCATCGAATTCATACTGATGTCATCGATGTACTGATGACAATAACAAAGGATGAACGGATTACAATTTTGCTTCAGCAATAACAAGGGATGAACAGACAGGATTATAATTTTGCTTCAGCAATAACAAGGGATGAACATGCAGGATTATATTATGCATTACACTGGCATCGAATTCATACTGATGGCATCGATGTAATAATTTTTTACCGAAAGGAAAACACATTACAATGAAATAAAGTTTTAGTGAACCCAGGAATGCATCTGTAATGAGGCCATCTGTAAACCCTAGAAATGCACCCAGGACTCATAAAATTTGTAAAGGGCTTCTGCAAATCAAAAGAATACACCAAAATATGAATATCATCTGTGAAGGCCAACTGCAAATCAAATAAACGCTTCAACCAAAAAATTATAATCAAATTAAGTATACTTCATTCCAAGTCCAATAAACTGCATAATCCACGTTATAGTAATCTGCCCAATCCACGTTAGTAATTCAACATAGAACCTGCATAATTCATAATACAATAATCCAAATAAATATCAGATCTACTCTAAATTTAAGACCATATTACATTTTTCAAACAAATTACGAACTATGCACTTAGTACAAGCAAAAAGTTTAGTCTTACAATATTTCAAAAAATAAAATTTAGTTTGACCGTCAAGACCAACAAATATTCAGAACCATATTACAATTCAAATATTACTTCCAAATTGAAATAAAAGCTTCAAAACTCAAAAGATGAATCTTCATAGCCATCTCTATCTTTTTCTTCTTCTTCTTTTTTTCTTCTTCTTCTTCCTCAAAATATCCTTCACCTACACCTTGAGGGACGGAATAAGAAAAAATTATAGTCAGTTTGGACTCACTGTATACGTAGAAATGACATCTAGTAACATAAATAGAAGTATCAAAGTGATGGCTAGCATTAAAGTGTTAATATGCACAGTGTGTATTTTTATATAAGAGTTTGGGCTAGCCCCATTTACCTTCTTTACGAGGGAAGGAAAATATTATTCTTGGTCAGCAAATTCAACCTCTATCTGGTTAATCTTATCCAGAATCAATTTCTGGTTGTCGGATATAGTCTTCATCTCGTTGAAGACATTATCAAAGTTTGCAGCAACAAAATTATATAGATCATCAACCCTGTCCTTAGTGTTTTTCATTCCATAAGTTGATGGTTTTTCAGATGTTGATGGTTTGCTTGCTGCTGCTGCTGCCCGTTTTTCAAACATTCGAGTGAAGTTTAGTTTTCCCATGGGACCTTTATTTTTAATATAAATATCCCCTGCTAAGCTTGGGACAGAATGTTTACTAGCCATCGAGCATACAAATCCTCCGAAAGGGAGAGCTGTCCTTGCAGTTGGTTTTCCCACGAGATGCATCATTCTACTGAACATGTAGGAACCTATATCCATCCTTTTTTTTTCCTATATAATAAAAAAAATTTACTCTCCCGGGATGGATGGAAAACTCATGTCCAGTAGGGTTGAGTGTTTGAGATACGTAGGCATGCAACAATTTATACAAAGTTTTTAATTGATTTTTGTATACATTTTGAGGGGTCTTGGCACCCACTGATACACCTGTAATCTCATGAATTGCATCCCTCATGGAAACATTATCAATATCTTTTATATCAAACTCAGGAACTGGATCAAATCCATAAAATTCATTGATGACAGCATCATTTACCCTAATCAGTTTCCCTCTCAGAAATGCCAGTTGTTGATCCTCTTCTTTTTCTTTAATTTCAGCCGAAAGATTTGAGTAAAATTCTCTTACTATTGTTTGGAAGATTTTTTTCAAGACAAGATTTGTTCAGTTTCTCCAATTGATAGAATTTTAATATATCCAGGAAATCTTCGTCTTCGACATCATCCATCTTAATTGATCTTTCAGGCATAACAACCTTTTTTTTGAAATATTTATTGTAAATCTTCTTAGATTTAGAGTCTTTAAAATATTTTACCTTCTCTCCATCCTGGGACTTATTTGATGATTGCTCTTCCTCTTCATTTTCCTCTTCTGATGAGGATTCAAAATCCTCAGAGTACGTTGATGACTCTGTATCCGTTGCCACCTTAGCCTTCGCTTGAGTACGCCTTCGATCTTCATAAGTTGAGTCTTCCGACGACTCTGTATCGAAGATAGATTTTCCGGTCTTTGTCGAGTAATGAGTTTTTTAATCCTTTTTTGCAGGTGGCTTGGCTGTCGCCTCCGCTTTCATCGTCGCTGCTGCCGCCGCTGCTTCCGCCTCTGCCCTTTCGGCCTCTGCCCTAGCGACTATAATCTTGGCTTTCGCCGCCCTTGCAAGTTCTGCCCTTCGGGCCTGTATCGCATTCCTTTGTGGATTCTTCCCCTTCGGAGACGTTCGTTGTTTCTTCGGCGGCATTTTGATAAGAAGAGGGTTTGGAAGAACGAAAAGGGTTTGAGAGAAGAGGGAAAATTCGACCATCTTTATATGACCTTGGGAAGTGAAAAAAATTAGAATAGTTTTGAGTCTTAAATTAAATTTATTATTATTATTACTAGTATAAGGCGGTCGAATTTATTACTATTAAATTTTAAAAACTACTTTCCAAAATTATATTTATTACTATTATTACTAGTATATCCATATAAAATGACTACATAAACCTTTGGGATTTTGAGACCCTAATTTTAAAAACTACTTTCCAAAATTAAATTTATTACTATTATTACTAGTATATATTCTCGTGTTCCGTATAAATTATTGAAAAATTTGGCACAAAAAATGGATGTATCAATACATCCCAAATATGGACCATTGAATTTAATAAGAAGAATGTCAATCTCCGTTTCAAATTAAACGGAGAATAACATTCTCAATCGTTTTAATACTGTGAACAACATTCTTCGTCTAATTTAACACGGAGAATAGCATTTTCTGTTTCAAATGACACGGAGAACACCATTCTCCGTTTAAATTAAAACGGAGAATGAACATTCTAATGTATTTTTAACGCTGGGAATGTTATTCTCCGTTTAAATTAAAACGGAGAATGAACATTCTAATGTGTTTTTGACAACATATTTAAGAAATTGAAGTTTCTAATCTCAATATTTTCATTTTTCGAATATTTGATTAAATTTTTGAACGTATTTTTTTTGCATCGAGCCGTTCTATACTCGTATTTTTGCCATCCCGAATATTTCACGTTTGACGACTTGGTAAGAAGACTATGTACTTGAAAAGAGTAAAATTGAAACCCTCAAAGTTGTCCTCTAGTTTACTTTATAATCATATTTAAGATGGATTTGACGACAAGATTGACGCTGTCAGCATAATCAATTCTATGACGTAACAAGTTATTGATGGAGATATCGTCGCTGATATATGGATTTGACGTAACAAGATTTGTTAATTAAAAAATAGATAAAATAGTTATTCATTTGTAGCCGAAACCAAATTGAGTTAACAAAATATTATGTTGCATTAAATTCCAGCTTCGTCGTCGGAACATTCTCCGGCGAAGGATGCAAAAGGAGGAAAAAAAATTATAAAAAACTAAAAAAATAGAAAATAAGGGGTCTACCCCTCACTAGCCTCGCGGAGGATCTCCGCAAAGTCCTGTAGGGTGCACACACCCGCCCTATGGCATAGGCGGCGTAACCCTTCC
The DNA here is from genome assembly GCA_029216955.1 of Iris pallida. Taxonomy (NCBI): domain Eukaryota; kingdom Viridiplantae; phylum Streptophyta; class Magnoliopsida; order Asparagales; family Iridaceae; genus Iris; species Iris pallida. Next base: position 10,377,365 of record JANAVB010035417.1, read on the forward strand.
CTCTTCTCCAGAGAAGCCCGTTCCTCCGGAGTGATCGGCAACAAGTCAAAGTTGGGCGACGGATGAAGAGGTCGAGCGATGACCTCCATTGACAACCCGTAGGAGGTCAGGAAGTCTGCAGCCTCTGCCAGCCAGTCATGGGCCGGAGGTGGCGCAGAGGGTGCTCCATACGAAGAGGCTCGGTGACGACTGAAAGAAGACTCTGGCCATGGTTCCCAACCAGATGATCTTTTTGGAGCCATATTAAATGTGCAACCTACTCAAATGAATGGGGACCCCTATGTATATATATACACGTTCCTAACCGACTCTTCTTATTCCTTATTGGAAGTTGGGGATATTCAATTTCTTATTCCTTATTGGAAGTTGGGGATATTCAATGACATCCAGTGACTCTTCTTATTCCAACCTTAGTTGGTTGTGCTGTTTGGCTTTTACATGGAAGGCCTAGGTTCGAGTCTGGTGTGTGGGTTCTGTAGAATTTTTCTATTGTTAACATTTCTAGGGTGCTATTATATGCTTTTAACTTAGTATGGAACAATTTGGGACAGGTAATGGCCATTCTTCGTTCCTCTAACACGGAAAATGGTAAATGTAGGACGGAGAATGGAACATGTAGGACGGAGAATGATACATTTAGGACGAAGAATGGTATATTTAGGATGGAGAATGGTACATTTAGGACGGAGAATGATACTGTCACGACCCGCACCCTAGAGTTAGTGCAGGAGAACGTAACAACGTCCAGCCTACGCCGCAGTGTCGGCGGTAGAACGCTGTCCTAGGTCTCAATGCATCTAACAGTATAAGACTAAACAGTTTATACTCCCCGAATGGGGGAGACATAGCAGAATGTAAACTCAATCACATCTAAGGTAGAGCATAAAGGAAGATAGATAAAACATGAAATTGAAAAGAGATACAACAGATAGAAGTCTAAGTGTCTAAGATACAAACTCAGAATACATCTTAAAACTCAAATACAGTAATCCATAAATACAACTCAAGATGACTGAAAATAAACTATAAGCAAAAACCCTAGCTATCTATGCAACCTCTACTGTCTCCTCTAGGCTAGCAGGCAACCTCTAGGCTATCTGTAAAATTTATCAACGGGTCCAGTCAGGACTGGAACGAGCACAGTACATCTCAACAGATCATAGCAGGTTAGAAAATATAATCATGCAGTAAAGTAAGATACATGATCTGAAGGAAATACAGTATATAAACAGAGAAAGAGAACTGTAATAGAAATATCTACTATAAGTAGAGAGCTAACAGTGGCTATTGAGTCAGAGTACAATATAAATATGTGAATGGCATAGGAGATTCTGGGAACTATACTATGGAGTGATTCTGGAAACTACACTACTTGGATATTATTCACATGTCTACTTCCACTCCCCCGTACCCCCAAACAATACACAAGGATCCAACCAGGTTACGTTATGATTCCATGTAAAGGCCCACAAGGGGTGATACATGGATAGCCCATAAATGGGTGATTATAGGAATGCCCACAATGGGGTAATTCTAGGAATGCCCATAAATGAGTGATTCTTGGAAGTCTCTGTGATCATGAGAGTACATGTCACAAGTGATCGAAGAACCGTGAAGCATAGTGATACACCATGTAAGTGAAAGGCACAAAACATATAGTATACGATGCTCCCTGAGGGGATAACATCATAAGAAAGGATCCATATAGTACTAATCCGTGTTACCAACGTGACAGCATCAAGTATAGTAATCTAAAGCAGGAAAATAATTCTAACAGGATATGAAATGATCAGAGAATATACTCGTCTGATATCTGAATGTCCAAGATAAAGATATTATCGGAGGAGAGGTGTCTGGATCCTAATTAGAACAGCACAAGTCACAACATATACAGAAGGGTAATATAAAGCACTACAATGCATTCTACATGAATCTAGGTCAAACTAGGCCAAAGTCAACCCTTGGTCAACTCTGGTCAACTGCACTAGTCAAACTAGGTCATGTCCTAACCCAGCAAGTCTTACTAGGCCTAACCAAGACTATCCTAGCAAGCACACATCAATACAAGGCTATACAAGCCAACATACACCCAACTCTATATAGCATGCAATTATTCAATACTCAAATAGGCAAGAATTCACATTGGATATACATTAGGTAATCTATTACTTTAAGCAATATATGTCTACACATATATACACATGCATATATTGGTATTCAATATTAGGTTTATAATCATGGCATTTCAAATGGTTATATAAACTTATATATTACAACACAATATGCTAACATATATATAATATACATACATAGCTAAGTTGACTATATTCATAAATACTTATTTAAGAGGCTATGTGTGTGTATGTGAACATGGCAAAGGGGCAAGTGAGGGTTAAATGGGCATACATAGTGTATACATATCAAAGAGTGTCAAAGTGTAAGTGAACAAAGTGTCAAGTGTGATAGTGTCAACATAGTGTAAGGGGGTACATGAGGTAATATAGGATTTGTGTTAACATAGAATATTACATCTCATTAACTTGTATATTGCATACATTACATCAATTATTATATTACATTTATGCTTGCATTCATTCATCATTCATTTATTCTCTTGCACTACTATATGCACCATACATTACATACTATGGAACCTACATATTCATTACAAGCCATACTTATACATGCTTACATTAGATAGGATACTTACACCTCATACATCATTTATTTAACCATTTACTCATGCTTGCATTCTCTATTTAATTACATAATGTATATACATTAACATGGGTTAAAATCAAATAGAACATTATATTACACACAAGGGTGCACAAAATGCATATGCCGAATAGTAACTCCTACTAATAATCAATACTGTACCATCTCAGAATGAATTAAAATCTAGGATTAAAGTATGTTATAGATCTATGTGTTAGCTTTCCGAAACTTCAAACGGATCGCGTTTTCGTTTCCGGAAACTCCCGAAATCGCGAAAACACCGAGAACGCGTTTGTCTTTCGTACAGCTGACACTCAAATAATTCTCCAGAAAGTTACAGAAAGAATTAGGCCTATTAATACATGTTTTTGGAAAGCTAAGTTCAATACGCTTCTTTTAAAAAAACGGAAGATTAAACCGAGCTTTGAGCTAGAAGTTATGACATTTCTAAATTAGGGCTGAAATTAAAACGTGGATAAAAATCATGACGGATTTAGATAGTTTGAGCCAAAAGAATACACAATATATATCCTAATTATCCATAACAATAATGACAATAATAATATGAGGAACCACACTCACAAACTTGATTATATAATCATCATGAACCATTTATTACATATATAAATATAGATACATTCTCATTACAATATATATATATATATATATATATATATATATATATATATATATATATATATATATATACACACACACACAAATCTATATATGTAACATGAACACATCTATAAGAGATACATGAATGAAATGTAAAGTACTCAAGAACACATCTCTACATATTCAAATCTGAGATTTAATATGAATTAATTCATTTAATCAATATTTTAAATTTAAAGTGTGTCCAAGTTTGGGAGTTTATCCCATGAACACAAGACACAACAATAATACAATAGAAATCCCTAAAGACACATAATGGACACAAGAGGACACAAAATAGGAACACAACAATGGGGGTCATTCCTATGGTTAAATCTTTCCTAAATGCAAAATGGAGAAATAAAAGAGAAGAAAATATTACCTAAAGGAGAGAATCCGCGGAGAAAGGCTTCTTCCTTGGGAGAGCTTGAGAGCACTTGGGAAAGAAGACTTCTCAAAGAAAGGAAATGAGATGGGAGTCCTATTAGGGCCGGCCACAATGGTTATCTCCCCAATTGAATATTACAAGTTTGTCCCTCCCTTAGTTACAAGTGTTTAAAACAATTTTGGTTAGGGTTTGGGGGTAAAAGGGTCAAAATAAAAACTCTAAATGGTTAACCTAATAATTAGGATTATGACTAATCTTTCTAACATGACTAATTAAAATGTGGCCCATGGCTAACTAATGCATGGGTCCAACTAGAGTCTAAGTTACCCCGGGTCCCCTTTACAAGTCGGATTGAGATGAAATTCGAACCCGACTCAAATAATCCCAAAACAATATCATAAATAATAAAATAATATCAAAATAATTCAAAGAGGTCAAATGCAAAATATTCTTAGGCCAGAAATGACATTAAAATATTATAATCACATGGTTAGGCTCTAGGTCAAACAGTCTATAGGGTTTCACTAGCAAAACGTCAAAACCACAAGTCATTGATTTAAATAATTTTAAAATAATTTAAAATCACCAAAAATTATATCATGAATTAAATATCATTATTAAAATAATTATAAACATGAAATTTCAAAATTACCCTCATTTGAAAAACTGGGTGCTACAACTCTACCCACCTTAGAAAAATTTCGTCCTCGAAATTTAAGATCGATAGTACTCCTTCTAGAGCCTCTAACCTACCCAATATCTAAGGTAACACTTCCTAATACTGGAATAATAAACAAACATCTAAATAGCGTCAATCTAAGAATACCTCCAACACTGCTCTACTGTACGGCGGTAATGGAACTTCAATAAAATATGGACTGGAACCTATATCCAAGGGACTGGACCTATTTTAAAGTGGTCTTAACTAAGGATGAAAAGGAACTGATCATAGGCTATAGGTATGCTCAAACTATTATCTTCCTATTAACCATCTATTAATACATTCTATTACCATAGGAACGATGCATTACTAAGACATATAGGCCCCTATCTCTCATAACACATTTATACTCACCAAAAGACTAATACATCCTATCAAGGCTGATACTATAATCTCTCATAAATCTCATAAGCTACATGTTTATAGACACACATCCCCACATCAAGGACTAACCTATATATGTCTACAACTGATACTAATGGGGTAACGTCCCTATTTCCCAACAATCAAGGTCTAAATTTTTTTTATCTAAATCATGCAATTTGAAGGAATAGTATACAAGGTCAGGGCATACCATAGCAGTTGGAAGTCTCACCTAGGTACACTAATCATTTTAGGTCAAAACAGTACTATGGTATCAACACACAAACAATCTAGGGTGTCCTAATTGGGAAGGTAAGGGAACAACAATCATCAAGATTGTAGGACTGTCTACCATCCTATATAAAAATTGATCATTAACAAGCAACTAAGAAATTATTAAAAGGTTACTATTCCATAAAATGGCAAAAATTGAAAATTTAGGCACAACAAATCACAAATAGATTTTTGTCTTGACACGATCTAAGTTGATCAATTTCGGGATAAAACGAGATTTGGGAAAGAAGGAAAATCAATGAAATCAAAGTATGAGCACGAGCATCCAATGATGGAGGTTCAGGTCATGATTAAATTTAATTCGACTGAGTACAAATACGAGGTTCATAGGCGATAAAAAGATTTCAAGGAAAATTGTCAAGGCTGTCGCGAATGAGACTCTAGGGTCAAGTTTAACTATGTTTCCATTCTCGTAGATTGATACATGAAAAAGCGAACCAAAGTGCAATAGGTTGATCAGACCATCATGTACCGGTTCTGATTAGACAATATGTTAGTGGGTGACCACCCAATAAAATATGTCATGACCAAGCTTGAAAATAGATAAGCTTGCAAAACTAAGGCTAATTTAGCAGCACCAGATATAAGGGTGGTAATGATGAAAGGAATTACATAGTCCAAGTTTCTTAACCAACGGGTCAAGTAATCAGATAAGGTACAAGGTTAAGCATCTAAGAAAACAAGCAGAACACCATCACATGTCGGGTCGAAAGAATTGAGTCAAGGCTGGATTTCTAATTGAAATAAGAAGAAATTTAGTATAATGGTAGAGGTTATAGTTTAGCCAGTTGACCAGAAAATCATATCAAGAAAATAGAGTACAAGAAGACGGGTTTTAGTGGGACATGATATACCTACACGAAGGTGAGCTCGTCTAGGTCTTGCGTATAAGATTTGTTGGAGGGTAACAGATAGTATTACATTCCGAATATCAAAGTCACGATAAGGAACGTCAAGGATCTCAATTAGAAAGTGGGAGTTCAAGAGGTGGTAATTAATGCACAAAAATAATGAAGATCGAGTTAGTCATCTGCTTCTGATACTCTTAAGTTCATCTGGTCATAACTTGCCAATCATATCTTTACCTCACCAGTCTCCATATGAAAATTTAACCTTTACTTAAACCCTTACCATGACTACCGTAGGCAATTCCCAATTTCCAAACATCACTCTTGAAGCACAGCCCTCACATTTAGGAATCAACATTAACCATTTATTTAAATTTCCAAGTTCGTTCACCTTGTCTTAAATTTGACCCAAAACCTCTAAATCCCGTTTACGAATTCCTTGAACTTGTTCAAATTGTTCTCCTCGTATTATTTAATTTAAATCTCTAGGCCTTACAAAACTTATCTTCCATCATAAAATCAACTTCCGTATTTTTTTCGACATACACCCTTGAATATTATTCTCCTAAAAATATTTCACAACAATCTCTAAACTTCCATAACTTTGTGTTCTCTCTATCCCTAGTCATTTCCTCGCAACATCTTGTTTAATATCCTTATTAAACACAATTAACTTCCCTTTTCCATTACTAACCTTCTGTAGCTCCCCTACCCAAAAATTTCGAGATATTTTATTTTTGATTTTAATGGTGAATTTAGATTTTTATAAATAATTAATTATTGACTTATTGAATTTTATTATTATTATTATTATTATTATTATCATTATTATTATTATTATTATTATTATTATTATTATTATTCTATTGGGGTTATATAATATTAATATTCTTATTGTGGTTATTAAATATAGATTATTTACTATTAATAGTTAACATTATTGTATTCTTTATGGAAAGATAAGTGTATATATAAATGTATGATATATATGGGTGGATGTATAGATAAATATATGAGAGTGATTATATAAATGAATATTAAATAGGCGCAAGTGTATTAATATATATAAATATATATTAAATATGAGTGTATGATTATGTAAATAGAAATATACTTTTATTAATGAGTATATTTATAATATATAATTATGTGTGTATGGATATAAGAATATAAATATATATGGGAATATGTATAAATATATATATATATATATATATATATATATATATATATATATATATATATATATATATATATATATATATATATATATATATAAGCGTATATGGTATGCATATATAAATATACATATGCATATATGAGTAAGATAGTGTGTATATATATAGGTATAAATATATATACCTGTATATAATACATGCGAATGTTTGTGGGCAGGTATATATATATATATATATATATATATATATATATATATATATATATATATATATATATATATATATATATATATATATATGTGTGTGTGTGTGTGTGTGTGTATTTGTATATATATAAATAAATGTGTATATGTGCATATATTAATATATATATGTATAAAAAAAAAAAAAAATATGTATAACTGTATATGTGATTATTTCAAATAGGAAAAGAAAAGAAAAATATGTACACACCCAACCCTCTGCCCTCCAAATATAACTTGTACCACTGCCTAAGGCAACAAGTGCATGGTGGTGGCCTCTGTTATTATTTAGTATAGCAGTGAATTGAATTGAATGGAATTGAAATGAAATGAATGTTTGAATTGAATTGAATTGAAATTCAATTCAATCCATTTCAATTGTTGCAAGTTGCTGCAAACACAACATGCATGCACGCGAGCATACATCTACTTAACCAAGTAGTAGTTGGTTGCCATCAGCTTAAAGCTTTACGTGCACACCTAGGCCGAGCGGCCAATCTATCCCAGCCCCCACACAACTAAGCAAAACTTAGAAAAAAATCGAACCCAACATTCCCCCAAGCAGGACCCACAAGCCTAGCTATTTCCCCACAGCCTTCTCGACCTGCCAGTCAACCCAAGCCCCAACCAAGTAAAGCCCGACCCAAGACTTCAAGCTATACATATTCGTATAGCAGAACTGAGAACTCCTCGATGAAAACCTAACACCGCCACCCTAACTCCATCACGCGCCGCCACCACCCTAGCCTGGGCGAACCCCCGCGCGGCGCGCGCCGCTTGGGCCGCGGCCGACCGTCGGCAGCATGGCCGAGCGCGCGCACAGCGAGCGCGCGCACGTACGCGAGAGGAAATAGCAACGACAGCAGTCGGAAGGACCGACTTCGCGACAGGTTTCCCGCTAGTTCGATCAATCGTTTTACGATTCGTAAACGCTGGTATGAACCTCATATAACCCCCTTTAAACTTGTAATTTTAGTTTGTAGATGACTGCCATCGATTGGTCGAAAATTCGACGCAAAGTCAGAGAAAAACCTGTCGAAACAGGAGACGTGAACCAGTCCAAATACTCTGGTTGGCGGCCAGTTTTATCCCAAACCATACACGATTTCGAAAATATATTTAAAGGGGACTTTTAGACAACATGTAGAGGATTAAAACCCTATTTTTAGATTTAATTCTCGTCGGTTATTTTCCGTTTAAAATTAGGATGAAATTGATGAGAAATCTGTTTTCAAAACATAGAAATTGTTCCACACGACGTGCGTCCCGCCATTCCGGGCGACGTGGTCGCGCACCGAAGGCATCGAAAGCTGCGTAACGGCTTCGTGGTCGTGTGGGCTTTGATGGAATTCAAATTGGTCGCGTGTGCGCGACGAATTTGATGAGTATCCGTCGAAATTCACCGTATCGTGCACTTTGCAAATTCTCCAATTACTTTTTGCACGCTTGTCAGATCGAGACGAAACTTGTGCCAACAGGACTGTATCATTTTTCTGGTCCTGTATGCCAAGTTTGGTCCGATTCTGAGACCATTGATAAAATCACCGTTTTGCGGGTCCCACGGTCCCACTCAACGGGCGATTTTGTGCACGGCCCGCCGGAATCCAACTTTGGACATACGGTTGGGTTCGTATCGAAAAACTGGATCCGTAGACATGTAGTTTGACGACTTTAGAGACCATTGACTCTGACACGCTTTTCGGTACAAAACGGGTCCAACGGCGGACATCGTTTTTGCCCGAAATTACCGTTTTGCCCCTGTGTCCAGAATTGGACGTAAGGACAGGCAATCCTAGCTAATTGGACTATTCTGAGATCATTGGTATTATTTATTTCAGCTTTCGGGGACTGATGTACGGGTTTTGACTATAGTGGCACATTGAGTAGTTCAGATTGTCGGTTTCACCAGCAGAGGACCACAGGCGAGTACAGTTTATTGTCTTCATTTTGATATTGATCTTTACTATATTTCATTGATCAGTCATTAGTTATGTGATTATTTTCTATTATAAATTGTTGAGTCGGGAATGCGAAGTACCAAGGATGTGTGATCTGACCTTAGACCGTGTAGACCGTGTAGACCGTGTTGCATTTATTTCTTGTAGACCGTGTTGCATTTATTTCTTATAGACAGTGTAGACAGTGATTTATTTATTGCAAAGTAGACCGTGTAGATCGTGTTTATTATTGCATTTAAACTGTGTAGTTAGTGATTATTATTCTGTAGACAGTGTTTCTTTATTGCTATATTAACTGTAGACCGTGTAATTGTAGACCGTGTAATTGTAGACCGTGTAACTGTAGACCGTGTAATTGTAGACCGTATAACTGTAGACCGTGTAACTTTAGACCGTGTAGACCGTGTCGCATAATTTTCCCGAGACCGATCACATATCAAAGGTACTTCTATCAGTGGGGAAAGTGTATGTGTCTATTTATTTACTATTGATTTTCTGTCTATTCTTACGGTTTTACTGTTTATTTTCAAAACTCATGATTGATGTCTAACCTTTGTTTATAGTCATTTTCTTTATTGAAATTGCATTCAGTGGATTGTGCTCGTTCCATTCCTGACTGGAAACCAACATTTTCAGGTTAGCCGTGGATTCACTTAGCTTGGGAAGTGACGGGAATATTACAGACAAAAGCCTAGAGACTAGATAGATAGTTGAGTTGTAGTCATTCATTTATTTGTACAAGTTTATATTTTTCTGCAAATGTAAAACTTGTGATCATTGTAAATTAAATTAATTATGTGAATGAGCATCTTTGTGATTATGATCTTCATGGCCGTGACAGCGTACTACCGTCGACACTGCGGCGTAGGCTGGCTCGGACACGTCTCGTATCCGTTTTAAAAAAAAATGGGTGCGGGTCGTGACAAGTTTTTGTGGTGGCCCATGCAGGTCAGTCTTCGCAAATCATGCGAACTCGTGATAGTACTTGAGTTAGTTGTACTATTGCGAGCCTGCGACAAGGAAAATGCTCAATCACGAATTAGGATTAATTTAATTTAAGTGAATGACTAGGACTAGGAGTCCCCTATACAAATTTACCGATGGGTAGTCTAGGCCATGGAATTTAGATAAGGAATTATTAATTTTGATAGTTTGTCAGATCCCCATAGGTACACTATTACCTCTTGATTGGAAGATATGGTCCAATGTGGATAGATTATTCTCTTGGTAAGACGGGGCTTCATAGAATTAATGATCTAACCTTGATAGATTATTCAATTCATTCTTTGCCTCTTTAGATATCGTCACCATATCTTAGTCTGATTTGTCATTTTAAGATCCTCCTTTGCCGTAACGGAATAGTTTATACTTCCAGATTCGGTTATTCAAATGCAAATATCGAGGTAGACTGATTCAAAGTTTTCCCCCATGGTTTGAATACATATGAATTAGATATTAGAATGTTTGTATTTTGTCTTCAGTTATTTTTCTCCCGGTTCACCTTTTATTTTAAGGGTTATGGCTTATAGTACTTACGCTTTATCTTATAGTCAATATGTTTGAATCTCTAGAATCTCATGAATTTTGAGGATATAGTTAAATGAATGTTAGTTAAACCATAATGGCAGGACAGCAGCGCACTGTCGCCATTTATTTGAATTACGGAGACTATGGATCCACTGCAGCCAGCAGCGCACTGGCAAGGCACGATCCCTAGAGTTGGAATTAGTTTAAGAAAATATAGGTGATGGGATATTGCCAAAACTATGGCTAGTGGTCCTCTCTTGATCGTAGGTACCCTTGAGCCAATATTGGATAGAGTTAAGAAGTGTTCGATTTTGTATCATGTTGAGTTATGAAACCAAGGGTTTACCACCGCCAGAGTACACGAGCGAGGCATAATCCGCGATGAAATGACTTCAAACATGATTACAAGTTTGGGATACCATAGGGGATAGGATAGTGCCCTGTATGTTCTATAAGATCCGAAGCTAATAGTAGTGGAAGATCTGCGAGATTGGGTAGCGTGTCTCCCGACCTAGCATTTCGTGGTCCTTGCGATCTATTGACGAGGTAATTGACTGACACTAATAGATTTACCGGGAATGTGGAATTTAGAAGTTCATAACCCATTGGTTGACCAAGATATTATGATTAAGAAGATACTAAGATGACCGAATAAGCAAGAACACCGGGTAAGGTTTGATTCTCTCTAAACTCGAACTACTTGTGCCTCTTTTCAAAAATCTCGCGTACTTGTATCTTGACTATCTTGACCAACGCTGCTATTACAGCCTAGTTTTTGCAAGCTTACTCTTTTATCGAGCTTGATTCGAGGCATATGTTTAGTGGGGACGCCTGCTAACTTATTGTCTAATCAGAATTAGTGTATAATGGTCTGATCAACCATGATGCAATTGGTTCGCTCTTTATTAAATTATCCTACGTGGATTGAGATGTAGATGTCTCTAAGATCTCATCCGCGACTGCTTTGACAATTTCTCTTGAATTATATGTTCGCCCTTGAATCACAAAATTGTATTCAGTAATATCTCCCTTGAATTCCTTATTGTTTTTGTCTCTCACTGATTTGGAAAGACGAAAGCTCGTGATGGTAGAGAGATACAGAGTATCCCCATGGCTATGATAGTGGTATACACAAGTGTAGCTACCATCGGCCAGCCATGTGGTTGAGTTATTCGTTCTCCTCTCGACCCTCAAAATACTATTGAGACCTCTAGCCATCTGAATTTGAGAATGATTAGGGTTTTACCCTTGGTCAAAATACCAACCCAGGAGACTATCTATTCAAGAGAGCCAAATGGCATGTGTCTCTAATTATTTGCTTGAAGCTTGCCTTAACTAGAACCCTTGTGACAAAAGTCTAGCAGGTTTAACCCCAATAGAAATTCACGACTCAGTTGTTAGAATTCTTTTCTTATGATGCACTTTAGAGTTGGTTACCCCGTCGATAACCTTTGTAACCTGTGGTCGAGTAGGTCATTCTATTTTATCGACCACGTGTCATTGCACACACTCGTTTCCTATTTATTGAGGAACGATCCTTGACTTGACTATATCTACCATATTTTGTTATGCCGTACCTTATTCTTTATTACTGAGAGTCGAGGTACAATATCCGGACTTTAGAATTCTTCTAACCTCATGATTCCTAAAACCATATCCTAGCTTCTAAGGTGGGTAGACTGTAAGCCTCCTAGAATTTTAGGATATATGAGGGGTACCGATTGATCGGAATACTTTCCATTAGGGTGCTAAGTAGTGCCCCATAGACTCCCACTTTTTATTTAGATTATTTTGTGCCCCGACCGTGTCAGTAATATTCGGAGCACGAGGCCAGTTGTTACCTTCCAACAAATTTCACATGTAAGAACTAGACGAGTCCACCTTCATCTAGGTATATCATGTCCCACTCAAACACGTCCCCTTGTACTCTATTTTTATGGTACGACTTTCAGGTAAAAAGGACTAGCTATAACCCTTACCATAGTACCAGTAAACTTTCCGATTACAATTAGAGACTCAACCTCGACTCATTTCCATTCAACCCAATATATGGTTGTGGTCTACTCGAAGCCCACCACGCACATGTCACTAGTGTGCTATTCATTTGTATCTTCTCGTGCTACTTAAACACAAAAGTCACGGGAGGCGCATCTTCAGGGCTTACAGAACCTAGTTAACCAACCTGACTGTCCAACTAGCTCAACCACTTGGGTTGAAACCTATTCTAGGTTACCCTAACCTATTAGAAATAGTTTTATCTTGGAAATATTGACCAATCAATATAGACTGAAATCCGAGGTTCATCCAACCAACAATTGGTGTCCAATCAGAGAACCCATTAAGACCCCGTAAAACCCATCCATGCATACTACCACATTTGGACTATTAAAATCGAACTATTTGAAATAGGTTCCTACACCTATTAGGTAGTCTCCACTTCTTAGAATGTGAGTCGTTCGTAACCCTCATTCCATCTACCTAGAAGTTGCGATACGATCTTGTATTGTATTTTATCTCTTGCTTGTGTGTTTAAATAACCACGGAAAAGGCTCACAATCTTGATTTCTCAAATTTCGTTCTATTATGGAACTTTTTTCAGAGTTTCGAGAACGGAACCCCCGTATTGCACGGATGGCAAGCTCCTATAAGAAAGGAAGGGTTTTCGAAGTGACTGGACTAGAGAAGCCCAATCTAGCAAGTGAGTCAATGGTTCATAAACTTTTATTCCATCTACAGCATTGGATACTCTCTATCGCTCTAGAAATTTCATTTTTTATTCTCGATTGTTCGTCCTTATTTTCCTGTCCTTCCTCTTTCGGAGCGACGAATAGTCATGCTTATTGGGATTTACTAATATTCTCAGCTACTTGTACAAATTTGTTGCTTGTTAAATTTTTTGGTTGCGTAATAGATGTGAGAGGATTCTAGATACCATACACCTAGATATCTGTTGGTAGAATTGTTGGCAGTTAGCTGGAAGATTATAAGATTTTAGTGACCTATGTTTCAAGGGAGTAGTATGACCAAAGGTGGGTAGAAGTCCTTGAGTACTCGGAGTATAACATGACTAGAGAAGGCCGTGAAATACTTTTAAGAAATTAAATCTGAGGAGATAAAGGTGATAGTAGACTTTGAATTTTAAGGAATAGTTATGAATTAGAATTTCGAGGACGAAATTAATTTTAAGGTGGGTAGATTTGTAGCTCCCCTTCCCAGAAATTTCGAGATATTTTATTTTTGATTTTAATGGTGAATTTAGATTTTTATAAATAATTAATTATTGACTTATTGAATTTTATTATTATTATTATTATTATTATTATTATCATTATTATTATTATTATTCTATTGGGGTTATATAATATTAATATTCTTATTGTGGTTATTAAATATAGATTATTTACTATTAATAGTTAACATTATTGTATTCTTTATGGAAAGATAAGTGTATATATAAATATATGATATATATGGGTGGATGTATAGATAAATATATGAGAGTGATTATATAAATGAATATTAAATAGGCGCAAGTGTATTAATATATATATATATAAATATATATTAAATATGAGTGTATGATTATGTAAATAGAAATATACTTTTATTAATGAGTATATTTATAATATATAATTATGTGTGTATGGATATAAGAATATAAATATATATGGGAATATGTATAAATATATATATATATATAAGCGTATATGGTATGCATATATAAATATACATATGCATATATGAGTAAGATAGTGTGTATATATATAGGTATAAATATATATACCTGTATATAATACACGCGAATGTTTGTGGCAGGTATATATATATATATATATATATATATATATATATATATATATATATATATATATAGATGTGTATCTGTATATATATAAATAAATGTGTATATGTGCATATATTAATATATATATGTATAACTGTATATGTGATTATTTCAAATAGGAAAAGAAAAGAAAAATATGTACACACCCAACCCTCTGCCCTCCAAATATAACTTGTACCACTGCCTAAAGCAACAAGTGCATGGTGGTGGCCTCTGTTATTATTTAGTATAGCAGTGAATTGAATTGGATGGAATTGAAATGAAATGAATGTTTGAATTGAATTGAATTGAAATTCAATTCAATCCATTTCAATTGTTGCAAGTTGCTGCAAACACAACATGAATGCACGCGAGCATACATCTACTTAACCAAGTAGTAGTTGGTTGCCATCAGCTTAAAGCTTTACGTGCACACCTAGGCCGAGCGGCCAATCTATCCCAGCCCCCACACAACTAAGCAAAACTTAGAAAAAAACCGAACCCAACATTCCCCCAAGCAGGACCCACAAGCCTAGCTATTTCCCCACAGCCTTCTCGACCTGCCAGTCAACCCAAGCCCCAACCAAGTAAAGCCCAACCCAAGACTTCAAGCTATACATATTCGTATAGCAGAACTGAGAACTCCTCGATGAAAACCTAACACCGCCACCCAACTCCATCACGCGCCGCCACCACCCTAGCCTGGGCGAACCCCCGCGTGGCGTGCGCCGCCTGGGCCGCGGCCGACCGTCGGCAGCGTGGCCGAGCGCGCACACAGCGAGCGCGCGCACGTACGCGAGCGGAAATAGCAACGACAGCAGTCGGAAGGACCGACTTCGCGACAGGTTTCCCACTAGTTCGATCAATCGTTTCACGATTCGTAAATGCTGGTATGAACCTCATATAACCCCCTTTAAACTTGTTCTTTTAGTTTGTAGATGACTGCCATCGATTGGTCAAAAATTCGACGCAAAGTCAGAGAAAAACCTGTCGAAACAGGACACGTGAACCAGTCCAAATGCTCTGGTTGGCGGCCAGTTTTATCCCAAACCATACACGATTTCGAAAATATATTTAAAGGGGACTTTTAGACAACATGTAGAGGATTAAAACCCTATTTTTAGATTTAATTCTCGTCGGTTATTTTTCGTTTAAAATTAGGATGAAGTTGACGAGAAATCTGTTTTCAAAACATAGAAATTGTTCCACACGACGTGCGTCCCGCCATTCCGGGCGACGTGGTCGCGTACCGAAGGCATCGAAAGCTGCGTAACGGCTTCGTGGTCGTGTGGGCTTTGATGGAATTCAAATTGGTCGCGTGTGCGCGACGAATTTGATGAGTATCCGTCGAAATTCACCGTATCGTGCACTTTGCAAATTCTCCAATTACTTTTTGCACGCTTGTCAGATCGAGACGAAACTTGTGCCAACAGGACCGTATCATTTTTCTGGTCCTGTATGCCAAGTTTGGTCCGATTCTGAGACCATTGATAAAATCACCGTTTTGCGGGCCCCACGGTCCCACTCAACGGACGATTTTGTGCACGGCCCGCCGGAATCCAACTTTGGACATACGGTTGGGTTCGTATCGGAAAACTGGATCCGTAGACATGTAGTTTGACGACTTTAGAGACTATTGACTCTGACACGCTTTTCGGTGCAAAGCGGGTCCAACGGCGGACATCGTTTTTGTCCGAAATTACCGTTTTGCTCCTTTGTCCAGAATTGGACGTAAGGACAGGCAATCCTAGCTAATTGGACTATTCTGAGATCATTGGTATTGTTTATTTCAGCTTCCGGGGACTGATGTACGGGTTTTGACTATAGTGGCACATTGAGTAGTTTAGATTGTCGGTTTCACCAACAGAGGACCACAGGCGAGTACAGTTTATTGTCTGTATTTCGATATTGATCTTTACTATATTTCATTGATTAGTCATTAGTTATGTGATTATTTTCTATTATAAATTGTTGAGTCGGGAATGAGAAGTACCAAGGATGTGTGATCTGACCTTAGACCGTGTAGACCGTGTTGCATTTATTTCTTGTAGACCGTGTAGACCGTGTTACATTTATTTCTTGTAGACAGTATAGACAGTGATTTATTTATGGCAAAGTAGACCGTGTTTATTATTGTATTTAAACTGTGTAGTTAGTGATTATTATTCTGTAGACAGTGTTTCTTTATTGCTATATTAACTGTAGACCGTGTAATTGTAGACCGTGTAATTATAGACCGTGTAACTGTAGACCGTGTAATTGTAGACCGTGTAACTGTAGACCGTGTAACTTTAGACCGTGTAGACCGTGTCGCATAATTGTCCCGAGACCGATCACATATCAAAGGTACTTCTATCAGTGGGGAAAGTGTATGTGTCTATTTATTTACTATTGATTTTCTGTCTATTCTTACGGCTTTACTGTTTATTTTTAAAACTTATGATTGATGTCTAACCTTTGTTTATAGTCATTTTCTTTATTGAAATTGCATTCAGTGGATTGTGCTCGTTCCATTCCTGACTGGAAACCAACATTTTCAGGTTAGCCGTTGATTCACTTAGCTTGGGAAGTGACGGAAATATTGCAGACAAAAGCCTAGAGACTAGATAGATAGTTGAGTTGTAGTCATTCATTTATTTGTACAAGTTTATATTTTCCTGCAAATGTAAAACTTGTGATCATTGTAAATTAAATTAATTATGTGAATGAGCATCTTTGTGATTATGATCTTCATGGCCGTGACAGCGTACTACCGCCGACACTGCGGCGTAGGCTGGCTTGGACACGTCTCGTATCCATTTAAAAAAAAAAACGGGTGCGGGTCGTGACACCTTCTACATAGCCTTAGATTAAAAGTTTTTCCCAGAATCAATAACCAAGATTTTCTAAGTTCTCAAAAACTAGGTTGACCTCTGATATCCTCATTAGTTTTGAATACACCTATAAACTATCTCATAACCCCAAAATTCTCTAAATGTAATTGTTTCCAGATTGGCAGTATACATCTCTTTATTCTATTCGAGACCTTTACCACATTTCTATCTCAAGTTTCCATATGGAACACTCCACATTTGATTTCCTTTAGATCATCATAAAATAACCAGTTACGTCTTCTCTGAGCTACATAATTTACGTCACTTCCTTAGCCTTCCCTATGCAAAAGATACGAAGATTCAAAGGTTTCGAAGTACATCTGGTAGGGACGACAAGATATGGGTAATTAATGTAATGAGACAGAGTTTAAGATAAGAGGTAAATAAGAATACAAGGGAATAATGACGAGAAAGAATAATGAAGATATGTTCCTTCTCATCGGTTCAAACGAGAGGAACCCATCAAGCTTAAATTAAATAGCAAGGGATGAGGGTGAATCCAAACAAGAGGAAAAGAAATTCCAATTAAAGTTCAAAATGAGTTTCTCAGGGGTCGTCCCAGAAATCTCTCAAAGAATCCTAAGTGTGATTGAGTACCTTGGATTTGAAAATATTAATCTAAATACAAAATTAAATCAACAACTACAAAATTTTATCAAAATCATCAACTAATACCAGGATTCAAAGTTCTACAATGAATCCACAAAATCAAATTCAAATCAAGGAAAAAGGTGAATCAAAACAAGGAAAAGGAGTTTAAATCGGAATTCAAAATGAGATTCTCAAGGATCATCCCAGGAATCTCTCAAGGAATCCTAACAGTGATTGAGTATCCTCTCATCTTAACATCTTAATTTATATATCCTATAGCAGGTAGTAGTACAACTAAGTCGTTGCGCTACTACGAAATCGCACTAATGCGAATCTCGACCTGCATGGGCCACCACTAAAAATGTGTCACGACCCGCACCCTAGAGTTAGGGTACGAGAACGTAACAACGTCCATCCTACGTCACAGTATCGGTGGTAGAACGCTGTCCTAGGTCTCAATGCATCTAACAATATAAGACTAAACAGTTTATACTCTCCGAATGGGAAAAACATAGCAGAATGTAAACTCAATCACATCTAAGGTAGAGCATAAATGAAGATAGATAAAACATGAAACCGAAAAGAGATACAATAGATAGAAGTCTAAGTGTCTAAGATACAAACTCAGAATACATCTTAAAACTCAAATACAGTAATCCATAAATACAACTCAAGATGACTGAAAATAAACTATAAGCAAAAACCCTAGCTATCTATGCAACCTCTACTGTCTCCTCTAGGCTAGCAGGCAACCTCCAGGCTATCTGTAAAATTTATCAACGGGTCCAGTCAGGACTGAAACGAGCACAGTACATCTCAACAGATCATAGCAGGTTAGAAAATATAATCATACAGTAAAGTAAGATACAGGATCTGAAGGAAATACAGTATGTAAACAGAGAAAGAGAACTGTAATAGAAATATCTACTATAAGTAGAGAGCTAACAGTGGCTAGTGAGTCAGAGTACAATATAAACATGTGAATGGCATAGGAGATTCTGGGAACTATACTATGGAGTGATTCTGGAAACTACACTACTTGGATATTATTCACATGTCTACTTCTACTCCTCCGTACCCCAAATCAATACACAAAGATCCAACCAGGTTATGTTATGATTCCATGTAAAGGTCCATAAGGGGTGATACATGGATAACCCATAAATGGGTGATTCTGGGAATGCCCACAATGGGGTGATTCTGGGAATGCCCATAAATAGGTGATTCTGGAAAAACTCTGTGATCATGAGAGTACATGTCACAAGTGATCGAAGAACCGTGAAGCATAGTGGTACACCATGTAAGTGAAACGCACAGTACATGTAGTATACGATGCTCCCTGAGGGGATAACATCTCAAAAAAGGATCCATATAGTACTAATCCGTGTTACCAACGTGACAGCATCAAGTATAGTAATCTAAAGCAGGAAAATAATTCTAACATGATATGAAATGATCAGAGAATGTACTCGCCTGATATCTGAATATCCAAGGTAAAGATATTGTCCGAGAAGAGGTGTCTGGCTCCTAATTAGAACAACACAAGTCACAACATGTCCAGAAGGGTAATATAAGGCACTACAATACATTCTATATGAATGTAGGTCAAACTAGACAAAGTCAACTCTGGTCAACTGCACTAGTCAAACTAGGTCAAACTAGGTTATGTCCTAACCTAGCAAGTCTTACTAGGCCTAACCAAGACTATCCTAGCAAGCACACATCAATACAAGGCTATACAAGCCAACATACACCCAACTCTATATAGCATGCAATTATTCAATACTCAAATAGGCAAGAATTCACATTGGATATACACTAGGTAATCTATTACTTTAAGCTATATATGTCTACACATATATACACATGCATATATTGGTATTCAACATTAGGTCTATAATCATGGCATTTCAAATGGTTATATAAACTTATATATTACAACACAATATGCTAACATATATATAATATACATACATAGCTAAGTTAACTATATTCATAAATACTTATTTAAGATGTTATGTGTGTGTATGTGAACATAGCAAAGAGGCAAGTGAGGGTTAAATAGGCATACATAGTGTATACATATCAAAGAGTGTCAAAGTGTAAGTGAACAAAGTGTCAAGTGTGATAGTATCAACATAGTGTAAGGGGGTACATGAGGTAATATAGGATTTGTGTTAACATAGAACATTACATCCCATTAACTTGTATATTGTATACATTACATCTATTATTACATTACATTCATGCTTGCATTCATTCATCATTCATTTATTCTCTTGCACTACTATATGCACCATACATTACATACTATGGAACCTACATATTCATTACAAGTCATACTTATACATGCTTACATTAGATAGGTTACTTACACCTCATACATCATTTATTTAACCATTTACTCATGCTTGCATTCTCTATTTAATTACATAATGTATATACATTAACATGGGTTAAAATCAAATAGAATATTATATTACACACAAGGGTGCACAAAATGCATATGCCAAATAGTAACTCCTACTAATAATCAATACTGTACCATCTCAGTATGAATTAAAATCTAGGATTAAAGTATGTTATAGATCTATGTGTTAGCTTTCTGAAACTTCAAATGGATCGCGTTTTCGTTTCCGGAAACTCCCGGAATCGCAAAAACACCGAGAACGCGTTTGTCTTTCGTACAGCTGACACTCAAATAATTCTCCAGAAAGTTACAGAGAGAATTAGGCCTATTAATACATGTTTTGGAAAGCTAACTTCAATACACTTCTTTTAAAAAAAATAGGAGATTAAACCGAGCTTTGAGTTAGAAGTTATGACATTTCTAAGTTAGGGCTGAAATTAAAAACGTGGATAAAAATCATGACGGATTTAGATAGTTTGAGCCAAAAGAATACACAATATATATCCTAATTATCCACAACAATAATGACAATAATAATATGAGGAACCACACTCATAAACTTGATTATATAATCATCATGAACCATTTATTACATATATAAATATAGATACACTCTCATTACAATATATATATATATATATATATATATATATATATATATATATATATATATATATATATATATATATATATATATATATATATATATATATATATACACAAAAAAAAATATATATATATATATATATATACACAAATCTATATATGTAACATGAACACATCTATAAGAGATACATGAATGAAATGTAAAGTACTTAAGAACACATCTCTACATATTCAAATCTGAGATTTAATATGAATTAATTAATTTAATCAATATTTTAAATATAAAGTGTGTCCAAGTTTGGGGGTTTTTCCCATGAACATAAGACACAACAATAATACAATAGAAATCCCTAAAGGACACATAATGAACACAAGAGGACACAAAATAGGGACACAACAATGGGGGTCATTCCTATGGTTAAAATTTTTCTAAATGCAAAATGGAGAAATAAAAGAGAAGGAAATATTACCTAAAGGAGAGAAAATCCAAGGAGAAAGGCTTCTTCCTTGGGAGAGCTTGAGAGCACTTGGGGAAGAAGACTTCTCAAAGAAAGGAAATGAGATGGGAGTCCTATTAGGGCCGGCCACAATGGTTATCCCCCCCTCATTGAATATTACAAGTTTGCCCATCCCTTAGTTACAAGTGTTTAAAACAATTTTGGTTAGGGTTTGGGGGTAAAAGGGTCAAAATAAAAACTCTAAATGGTTAACCTAATAATTAGGATTATGACTAATATTTCTAACATGACTAATTAAAATGTGGGCCATGGCTAACTAATGCATGGGTCCAACTAGAGTCTATGTTACCCCGGGTCCCCGTTACAAGTCGGATTGAGATGAAATTCGAACCGGACTCAAATAATCCCAAAACAATATCATAAATAATAAAATAATATCAAAATAATTCAAAGAGGTTAAATGCAAAGTATCCTTAGGCCAGAAATGATATTAAAATGTCATAATCACATGGTTAGGCTCTAGGTCAAACAGTCTATAGGGTTTCACTAGCAAAACGTCAAAACCACAAGTCATTGATTTAAATAATTTTAAATTAATTTAAAATCACCAAAAATATATCATGAATTAAGTATCATTATTAAAATAATTATAAACACGAAATTTTAAAATTACCCTCATTTGAAAAACTGGGTGTTACAGATACATTTGAGACTGTTCTGTAGGGTTGTGAATTTTAAATAGTTTGGTTGTTTAGTTTTGTTTTGAATCTATATAAATTGGTTTTGAAGGCTGGTGAAGATGAATAGTTTGGCTGTTTGGCTGTATAAATAGATTTTAAAGGGTTGTGAAAAAGAAACCAATATTTTCGTATCGATCACCATTAATTATGGTGAATGCCACTGATATCACTAATATGAGTGGAATTTGCACCGCCAGAATTCATCTTGAAGAAGGTAAAATCTGTGTTAGAAAATGTCGAAATCTCTTGGATATGATTACACTGCGATGTTGTATTAATGTTAAGATACTGATATCATATCTTCCACTATATAATGAGGTTTCAAAACGGCTCAGAAGTGAGCCGTCTTAGGCGTCATTATATCACAGTCCATTTTATTTAAAAAAAATTAATCATGTAAAAAATTGTTGACAAAAGTAAAATTTTGTCAAAATGGAGAATCGAACTCAAAAAAAATACCTTGAACCTTACCTTTGCACCTTAACCAAATGAGGTAGAAGCGTATTTAATTATAATTGGATAAAATTCATATTATACGTTTTTATATCTATTCTACTATATAATAAGAAAACTTGGTGGTGACTTTATAATATTCTATACGTTTTTATATCTATTCTACTGACTTTATAATATTCCATACGTTTTTATATCTATTCTACTGACTTTATAATATTCTAATTAAAATACGAAAAAAGTACGTATATGTAGACTAGTAAAAAATAGAAAGAAATGCATGCATGCATGCATGCATGTATGCTAATTTCAGAAGAACCATTCACCCCAGGAATGATTAATAATTTCTAAATCACTATACATCTCGTATCCAGGTTCCCCTGGGATTACATCATCAAAGGATCATTTAAACGTCTGTATTAAATCATAAATTTTACTGAGGTCGTTGTCGAAGTGCACGTTGAAGCACCCACGTATGTCGAGCACGCGAAGACCCTTACAGTTGCATATGATATATCGTAGCATGTCTCCATTGAACATGCCGAATCCCATCTCTAGGTGCCCGAGACGCGGTATCGAATCAGCCACGGCCTTTTCCTCCGTCTCGTTCTGTGTGTTCAGCACGAATCTGTTCCTGAGCATGAAATCTGGAGGGAGCATGTTCCTCCTCAGCTTGACCAGACGGTGGCAATACTTTCCGACGAAAAATATTCCAGTCGACGTGATATAGAGGCAGTAGCTAATGTCGAGTTCTTCCAGCACCGGAAGAAACTCCAAGTGTCTTACGAAAGTTTTATCACTCACGTCGCAGTTCGGAATACGCAGCACCCTTAGAAATTTTCCACTGTATTATAAAAATAAAAAATATCAATAGAAATTAACAAAAGTATACGTAAAATTTTGCAATAGAAAAAATAAAGTATTAGAATAAGACCAAATAAAATTTTGCACAAGCCTTAAACATGCAAAAGGAAAGGCTGCTTCGTTGAGGTTGTACGCGGAGGACTGTAGATATCCCCCACTGTGAGCCACAAAGTTCTATACGGTCAAACTAATCTCAGCGGTTTACAGGGTCCTCCGGCACCACTGTACCAAGTCGACGTTAGACCAATAGTCTAAGGGACCGTTGAGCGCCTTCCACCACGAACGGCAAACTGGGACCACGTTGCACATTACCCTCGTCCGCCGGCATCCCCGACAGTACCGGTATCATCGAGAGAATCTCGGTAGGGATGACGGTCCATTCGCTGCAGTTGATCTTGCTCTTGCTCCTCTCCATTGCGACTGTTCTTCTTCTTCTCTCCTTTGTTTCTCTCTAGTCGGATGGGTTCTATTCTTTGGAAAAGACTATTTAAGCCGCTCGTTTCGAGGGTGTAACCCGCTCGTGGAGGGCTGTGACCGAAAAAAGAAAAGACTATTTTGAAATAACGATAATGCCACTGTATTAATATTAGCAATTAGTCGATGTGGCTCCCAAAATATTTGGGTGATGCCATCTCCCATTATGTGGCATCTGACATGACAGATGACATAACGGCTGACATGGCAAATATTAACCCAAAAAATTAATTACCCAATTTTTTTTAATGTTAATGTTAATGTCAATATTAATATTAATATTAATATTAATGTTAATGTTAATACTAATGCTAATATTAATGTTAATATTAATATTAATGTTAATGTTAATATTAATTAATGTTTATTTAATATTAAATTATTTATTTACTATTAATGTTAATTTTAATATTAATTTTATTGTTAAATTTTGGCATGTCAGCTGTCATGTCAGCAACCATGTCATATGCCACATAATGGAAGATGGTATCACCCAAATTTTTTGAGAGCCAAATAGCATTTTTGTAATATTAGTTTCAATTATATTGTAAATTTTAAATTAACAGAAAAGCCACTATAGATTTAATATTAATGCTAGTTCCAATAGTATTGTAGAGTGTAAATAAAAAGAATGGAATTTTAACTTTAACTACTTTTAAATCTAAGTTCAAATGTTAAATCAAAAACTAATTTAAATTTTAGTATTAATATTAGTTTCAATAATGGAAGTGATATTTATAGAGCTAGTATTATCAATGTTGATGGTCACGAAGAAAATGGTGTCCAATCTCAATGTGTTTCGTGCGTGAGTGACAAATCGGATTTATCATGAGATTTATAGAGCTAGTATTATCACATTTAATGGAAGTACAAGTACAAACACTAAACATAATATCGGGTTTGCTTGGTATCGTGCACATATACAAATACTAAACATAATATCGGGTCGGCTAGCAGTTAAATAGAGTAAGCTCCTGATCCTCAATACTTACGAATGTCGACCGAGATACCGTCTTCATCATTATCAAGTTTTGTCGTTGTTGCCATAAGAGTCCCCATTGACTTGGATGAGTCAACTGTTGGGAACCCTTCGCAAGCATCCAATCTTTGTCCCCAAACAGACTGGGAATGCCATCATCTGCCAGCCTCCCTACCGAAACCAAGTTGTAGCGCAAACTCGGTACATGGCGCAGTGTTTCCATCGCCCAAGTCCTACTTTATATGATGAGCTTTAAGATTTTTGTAGTGCCCCGTCCCTATATCGTCCCCCGTTTCCGTCCACAGGGTGCGCGAGAAAAGAACAATGTCGCTACCGATTCGGTCGGGACGGATAGGTTGGAATCGGCCGAGTCGATCGAACGAGAACGGTTGAATTAAAATCCATTCCACGTTATGGAATGGCTTCTTTGGAACCAAGTCCCATATTCAGCGGATTGTACCTCAAGGATTGGCTCTGCGGCTAAGTCGGAAGAGACCTCCCGTTGCTCTGATATTCATGCCGCATTTGATTTGGATTTGGCTTTGGTTTTCGTGAATGCATTTTTCGTGAATATTTCCAATGGATTTTCGTGACTTGCATGTTCGAGCTTCGCATTCATAACAAAATTCCTTGAATTACACAGCGTTCTAATCAATTGCTTATGCGGTTGCAGGTGATCGCGTAGGCGACGTCAGCGCAGCCAGCCAGTCGCTCGCTTGAAGCAAGTCTAAGGCGAGTGGCTGACTGTCACGACCCGTTACCCAAATTGTTGGACCGGGCCGAGTCATGTCCAGCCTACGCTTGATTAAAGCGTAGTAAGTTGTTCTAAGAATAGACAATAAAGGATCTAAGCTGCTAACAGTTCTAATATCGTATTTAAAGTTCATCACAACACAGCATCTATAAGCGAAAGTAACATAAGCACAGACTTAATAATACACTTTATAAGTATCTAACTGGAGATAAAGTCCAGTATCCAAATATAAGTACAAACCAAAATCTAAGTCTCAAAACATATAAAAATATTTAAGCAAGGTTCCCCGCTGGGACCTCTTCTGGAGCTAAGGCCAGGTCCTCAAATACAGTACCATAATATGTAACACATAGCATTTCCTCCACAGAAAGTGAACCTACAACGTTATCCTGTCAGGACGGGAGCAAGTACAACATCTACAACTAAAGTATTGAATATATAATAAAAAAGAGGTACAACAAGAAACATGGTGTGATAAGTCTATAAAACAGGAGATACTGGAAACATGGCCTCATGGAACAACTGGGATCACAGTATCATAGTAACATAGGGAACATGACATATCGTAATCTATCATGGCAAAGACACATATTTCATATAGACAGATGTATATGTAATATTTAAAACTGTAGCAGGCATGTGATCGGTCAATAGGTGCACATGTGCTGGGGGCACATGTAATAAAATGTACTTCCGTACAAGTCACAAGCGATAGATGTACATACGCACAAATCCGCGGGATAGGCCTACGACAAGATATGCATATAAAATGCTACCTTGCTCGGTAAATACATACGGAGAGGGGGGCATGATCACGTACTCAACTGTCAGTTTTCCCATAACCCATATTCTAACATGTGAGAGATGCGAGAACAGTAAAACATGTGGGAGATACTGGGAGCAGTATAAGCATGGCAGGTACTGGGAGCAGTATAAAACATGTGAATACTCAGAGCAGTATAAAACATAGTGAAACATGTGCTGTAAACCAGTAAGAAGCATGTGAAGATATAAGAACTGTCCTAAGTATGGTAGGTACTAAAAATAATACAACATGTGAAGATATAACTTGCTACCTCAAGGATCAGTATTTTAACATGGTTAATACATGTTCTAGCATTAAAAGACAGTAAATGAGTTTGTAAATGTACTTGCCTCGAGCAAAACAATAATACTAGTACGAAGATATAGATGTCCAGTGTCCTGTCAATAATAATAAACAACTCAGCCTCTAAGTTACACTACAAGAAAAAAAACCCTTTTACAATGTTGCAAAAATGTTGTAAAAGGTTTATTACAACGTTTAATAGAAGGTTGTTATATCCAGGATTGTAAAAGGAGGATTATCTTTCATAATGTTTGTTTGAGTGTTGTAAAAATGTTGTAGAAGTTCTTCCCACAATAATTTATAAACATTGTTAAAATTTATAAAATCTGACAAAAAAATTTCTACGACATTTAGCAAGTATTGTAAAAATACTTTTTAAAACGTATTACAAGTGTCGTAAATATATTTTTAACAACATTTTGCAACTGTGATAAAAATAATATCTACCATGTTCAATAAACATTGTATATAGATTTTCTACAATAGTGTAGAAACATTGTAAAAAAAGTTCATACAACCTTTAACAAATGTTGTATATGTTATTCAATCGTGTTTGCCAAACGTTGTAATATATATATATATATATATATATATATATATATATATATATATATATATATATATATATATATATATATATATATATATATATATATATGTTGTAATTATAACATCAACAATGATTTATAAGTATTGTAAATAAATTTTACAATGTTTAAAAAATGTTATAATGTTATCTTACAACAGTTTTGAAACGTTGTTGATTATGTTTTCATTTTTTTAAAATTATAATTTATAAATAAAAATATATTGATTACAATTATACTAATACAAATACATTACATTATTTTAATTTTCACTCGACTCGTAAACAATTAGTTCAGAGAACACAAAGTTAAGGTTGAACCAAATAATGAGCAAAAGGAACAAATAACAATAACTTAAACACAATACATATTACAAAAGCAATATTTTTAGAAGGCTAAAGAAATGTTCTTTACATCTATATACTTGTCAAACTCCACAGATGACAAACAACATGGGATACTTAATTAACTTACAGTTCAAACAACTGATTTACTCAATACCCTAACAGATATAAAGTCAACCTTCTAACTGTAGTTTGATTTTGATTTTGTTTTTATCGATGTTACAATCAAAGTATGATGGGGATCAGAAAATATTCCTAAACTAACATTTTTTATACAATCATTTGCATGTTCAAAATGCTATTGCGAAAAGTCCTCAGCCTTGTTAGCAATCACCAGAATAAAACTCGTATTATACGCAAATTTTTCCGTATCTTACATAAACGTATGATACTTACGTACTTTTGAAAAATTCGGATTTGTACGCGAATTTTAAGCCTGTGGCGTTTTAAACACGTACCGTACGAATTTTTAAAAAATTTGGCCAAAAAAATGTGACCAAGAAACCCAACAGTCTCGATTTTCTCGACTCTTGCTGCTATTAGATATTAAGTCCGGCACAATTCTACAAAATTATCAAAAGAAAAGAAGAAAAAGTCTCACAGTAACCAAAAAAGGAAACCCAAGAGTCTTTGCACATGTTGCTTGCAACAATCAAAGAAAAATCTTTCGGTTTTCCATCATCCAACCTCTTCTTATTCTCATACTGAATCCTTGTTTATGAAGGAGTAGAGGTGGATGGACCCTATATATATGCCGAATTTTTAGTGCCGAATTGGTTCATATGAAACATACTAAACACGAATTAAATCTGATCCGAATATTTTTCGTTAGACGAATTTTTGACCGAATTTTTGACCGTATTTTACTTATATTGTGCCGATTTATACTCGTACTTTTACCGTTCCGAATTTTTTCCGTTTGCCGAATTGCTAACAAGGGTCCTCAGAGCTTTGGAAAATTGAACCCCATGATCACTCCACCTTGACTCTGCAACTCGTACTAAATCGACTCTCATGTCTGTCATGCTTTGGTTAGTTTTAAATGTGGAACAACATTCATTGATTGTAGTTCCTGAACGCACAAAAGAAGAAAGAAGATATAATCATAAGTTTTACATAGGGAACTAAATTATTGCAAAACATAGTAGTAAAGAACAAAAAGAATCCATATTTATTTAAGGGTATATGAAATGAAAGGGATGTGAAAAATACCATCCTTCACTAATGTTAAGGGAAAAAACATACAACTCCCTATTTTTCCTGAAACAATTTGAATTACAAGATGAAGAACTTGATCATGTGTAAATGCTAAGATGCAAAATGTAATCCAGTTTTACCATGTGTTTCAATTACTAGTTATTACTAAAAGGTTCTCTCTTTAATATGAGTCATTTACTCTAGGAGTGTGCCAACAAACTTCAAAGACTTTTCCAATCATAATCTACTAGAGAAAACCCAAGCAACCTTTCTACAAAACTCTATCTTTGTTACTAAATCAATACCACAGCAACAAAGTTCATTGTCAATCAATAAAAAGCAAGATTATAGGTACAGAGGAAAAGGTAGAGCATACAGGAAAAGATTATAGAACATAATATAATGGCAACATCAAGTTTGGTTTAAGCTTACATTTTTACATGTAGTATACTGCATATTAGAAATGTCATTAACAGCCTTGATCAGAGCAGATCATGAACCATGTGGTATATATATGGTCCATTTATATATATATTTATATATATATAATATATATATATATATATATATATATATATATATATATAAATGGACCATATATAAATGGACCATATATATATAAATGGAAAAAAATAAAATATAAATGGACCATATATATATATATATATATATATATATATATACATATATAAAAAAAAATATAAATGGACCATATATATATATATATATATATACATATATATATATATATATATATATATATATATAAATGGACCATATATATATATATATATATATATATATATATATATATATATATATATATATATATAAGCAAGCAACTGGAGCAATACCCTGAATTTTCAGAATCTCCTGAGCTAAAGAGAGCAAAATCTGGGAAGATCAATTTGCGAAAAAGTTTAGCATGGGATCGTGCATTTTTTACTAATGAAGGTGTTCTGGACACTGAAGAATTAGCCATAGTAAATAGCACATTCAGGAAAGCAGAAGGTTGTAAATTACCTGGGATTCAAGAAGATTTACGGAAATCATCAGAGTCGACTTCAACACTAGATAGTGAGAGCTATGCCTTAGAAAACCTTGAAGTAGATTTGTTTGACAACCTACAAGCTTCGATCCAAATGACTATTGGAAAACGTGATAAAGCTTCTAGTGACATGACAGATGCACCACGCCTTGGCTCAGTGAAGAAGATTGATCTTCCACGTAAGATGAAGCCTCCTGTTAATTTAAAAAAGGATGGAGTAAGTAATCAACAGCTACAATATACTTCCAAGGAGGCTATCATTGGGGTGAAAGCAGTGAAGGTAGATAGAGATTGTGGGGCTGCTAAGGGAAGCGGACAATCAAATTCGCTATCAAGGCCACCTCGTATTGTGCCCAAACCCATGTCAAAGGTGCCTAGCTACAAAATTCCTTCTGGGAGCATACAACTAAAAGATAACACCAGGAAGGCTTCATCTGGCGAAGTTATTCGGCAATCTGTTGTCTGATAAGACCAATGGAAAGTCGTCTAGTGTGACTTGTAGGACAAATTCATCACTAAAACCTGCTCCTGGTTCACAATCAGGCACTATTGTATTCTTGAAAACTTCTTCATCATCCTACAGTAGTCCGGTTACCAGTTCATCTGATTCTGCACGTAAGTCACCCTTGGAGCCCTCCAGGAAAAGAAGTGCTTTGCGAAATAGTGGTCATTCTTTGTCTGCCTCAACAACCAAGACCCCGTCAAGGACACCAAAAAGCAGATTTGGATCTTCTGATGCAATTCACCCCCCAATATCTGTAAATTCTACCTTTAAATTTTCTTCAAAGATATCTCCACACAGTTCGATTGACAGTGTGCTCTCGGACTCATCATCAGCCTCTAATACCACTAAGCCCAGTAACTCAGTGGAGAGTCTTGGTGCCAGTTCTACTTCTTCATCTCGTTCCTTGGCAGCTGCTTCTGATGTTGATTTTTCACAGGCATCAGACATGCATTTATTTACAATTGGTCAGTCACTTGTGAGAAAAGAAACGTATGGAACTCTTTCACAAAGTCAGCACATAGCTAGTGCTGGATCGAGATGCTCTAAACCATCAGGACTTTGACTGCCAAGTCCCAAGATTGGGTATTTTGATGCGAAAAAAACTATAGTTTGCAGTTCAAATAAGTTATCTCAGACTAGCCTAAGGAGTAACTTGGTGAAGAGCACCATTGAAACAAGTAATATTGCTGCCGCAAATAAACTGAAATATACTAAAATTCCTTCTGTTAGAGCTACAGTGCAACCTGTGGACATGAACTTTGCTCATTCAACAATGGAATCTCCGAAGCAGCAAAGTCATAGCACGAGGCCAGCATCACCTATGTCGATTTGTCCACCCTCAGAACTGGATCAACAACAAAGGGATCTGTCCCCTAATACCAGAAAAGATGACCACAATGTGGTTTTCACAAGTGCAAAAGTGGCTGACATGGTGCACCTAGCCTCTGCGGCAACCATACATACAGAAAATGTAAATGACCAAGGGCGTGTGGAGGACATTTATTTAGTTACCAACTCTGAGAAAGAGAATTTATCTCCTGCATCTGAAACCAATCGTGAGACTCGAGACTTCACTACTGAGAGTAAGAATATATCCATAGTTGAAATGTTGGGTAAGAAGATTTCCTCTCTTTCCCTTTCTGAAACAAGTGACATTGTTTCTGGGGATTAGAGCTATCTCCACCTTCCATAATTTGCTGAAGAGTTTCATGGCGTTGGATTTGGTTAAATCTCAAGGAAGTCACCATTGTTGCATGTTCTATTGTATTTGGGTCCAGGAGCTTGTTGAGCAAAAAGGGTTCATTTTTACGCGTAATGTTGAAATTTAGCAATCATTCCATGGTGATTGTAGCAATCTGAAGTGTCTTTCAAGATTGTAATAATATGAGCCCCCTCTTTATGGGGAATATTTTAGTGGTAACAAGAATGCCAGCAAACATCAGTTGAAATAATATTTTGTTAACATTATTGGTAATATATATATATATATATATATATATATATATATATATATATATATATATATATATAAACTAATAACCATATGATCCATTCAAGAGCAAGAATCTCAATCAAAATCCATAATTTTACAAAAAGATGTTCAATATGTATGAATACATAGGCAAAAAAGAAACTAGTAAAAAATATGGCAATGCAAAAATTTACCTATCAGATTTCTTTTCCTTAGAGATGAGTAAGCTCCTTCTCCCTCCTCCTTTATCTGGGCTTGGGATCGGCAATGTAAAAACATACAACTCCCTATTTTTCATGACAATAGAATTACAAGACGAAGAACTTGATCCTGTGTAAATGCTAAGATGCAAAATGTAATCCAGCTTTACCATATGTTTCAATTACTAGTTATTACTAAAAGGTTCTCTTTAATATGAGTCATTCACTCTAGGAGTGTGCCAACAAACTTTATAGACTTTTTCGATCATAATCTACTAGAGCAAACCGAAGCAACCTTACTAAATCAATATCACAGCAACAAAGTTCATTGTCAATCAATAAAAAGCAAGATTATAGGTGCAGAGGAAGAGGTGGAGCATACAGAAAGAGATCATAGAACATAATATAATGGCAACATCAAGTCTGGCTTAAGCTTGCATTTTTACATGTAGCATACTGCATATTAGAAATGTCATTAACAGCCTTGATCAAAGCAGATCTTGTAGTATACTGCCTAAAGATACAAGCCTTGGAGAAACAAATAAGAAAGCTGCTTTAGTGAAACTTAAAAAACCTGGAGAATATGATGTCAATCAGAATTTGGAGATTTATAATATTATGTAACAAATATGATTTTCTTATCTATATTTTCCAAACCTTTGGGGAGGAATCAACAGAAGCTGAAGGTGCTTCCAATGCTAACAGTGGCAAAGAAATATTTTGTTAAGGAAGAATTGAGCGTCGAGCAAAATAAGATAAGAGTAAAGAGCACAAAATTGGTCAAAAGAAGAACATGATATAGGCATACCATTGAGACACTTGCATTTTGTTCACGTTCTATAGCTTGGTGAGGTGAACGGGACTGTGAGCTCTGAAGAGAAGTTCAATATGATGTGTTAGACAATAAAGTTGACACTTTAGGATATGCCAAATTAATTTAGAGGAAACATACTGAAGAATATAAAAATACAAGTAAATAACATAGCAACAAATTAATTTAGAGGATGATTTGCTAAACTGGGGTTGGAGGGGGAGCATGATTTACTAAACTCAAAATAGAAACCAAGTCAATATTCAGTTATCATGGTATAAAAGATAACAATACCTAATGATGAAGAAAATTGAAAAGCAATTGCGAATCTAACTTGAAGGCAGAAACGAAGAAAACATACAGAATCATCACTAATTGGTGGCTTTTCATCTAGAACAACATAGTTAGCAAAGGCAAGGCGACCAATCACATAGTTATAGGGGTAATAAAAACATTGACTTCAGTTTTGTAATGAAAATATTCTCATATTTTTGTATCCTAAAACTCTCTTCAATGTGCTATACAGATAGTTTGACTTTTTGTCAAACACCTTTTGTGCATGAAATTGAAATTTGATTTGATTTCTTAATTACCTCCTCCAATTTCAATATAACTTTAGCTAGCCTTTCTATCGAACACCTTATGTGAAATAAAAGAAAGGAGAAGAAGAAGGAACAGGAAGGAGGGAAGGAATTCTAGGGCTTACGTCATCCCAGATCATGACCAGGTCTTCGACAACATACTTTCAAGTATCACAATAACAACATAATAAGCAGCAACTAGCTCTGGAGCCTTAGAAAGAGCAAACACACATTAAGTGTGCGTATGTATATACATACCAATACCATCATTGATGAGAAGGAGGTGTCTTGTCAGAGACAACGTCATTCATGTGCTCTCTTTCCTGAGTCCACGACGGCATGAGGAAACCAGAGAAGCCATTGCCACCTCCGCTCGCTCCAAACTCAATGTGCTCTCTTCCTGAGATGGGCAACATGGGAGGAGGCCAGGTTCCATAACTCCGAAACCTTCGACATGGCGGCCGAAGATTTGACCAGGGTGTTTGAAACAACACTGATTTCTTATCAGAAGAAGCGGTGGCGGGGACGAAGCTAAGGCTGCAGCCGAAGTCGAACTCGTATGGCTTGGTCGAGATCAGAGAGTCCAACAGGATGGCCACATGGATGTCAAATGTCTGGTATAGACGAGATCGTCGAGGCAGAGAGGATAGGAGGAGGAGAGATGGTAGGTTTCTAGGGTTAGGGTTTGGGGCAGGTTAGGATTTGGAATTTGGAAGGAGGATGGGGAGAAGAAGATGATGGGTTAGGGTTTCAGATTTAGAAGAAGGAGGAGAGGTTAGGGGTTCTCTCGTGGAAATTGAGGATGGAGAGAGAGAGAGAGAGAGGGAGAGGGAGAGAGGGGGGTGTCGGTGTTAATCTTATAAGTGGGATTGAAAATTTCGAGCGAACTCAAAAAAAAAGAGCGGGCTGAAATTTTTTCAGATAAAATATAGTTTTTTTTCATAAATAAAGTATTATTTATGATCAGTTATAATTGTCCTCACAATTACGTTACTAGTTGCAATGGATACAATTTTTCTTCAGAAATAACTATACCTTTTTGCTAGGAAAAAAAATTCGGTCGAAAATAGTATGCCAACAACTCCCTCCAATTATTGGATAATTTCGACAAAAAATAACCTTTGTACCGAGCGCACGTTATGCGTCGGAATTAATATGGACTTCCATTAGATAGTTCTAATGGAACAATTTTTTTTGTCGTAAATACTACTTTTTTCGAGAACCCTCGTAAATGTCCTTCGCAAATGAGAATTTTTTTTGTAGTCATTTCCCCTAGAAGCATGAATGTGGACTGATCAAACAATATTGTTAAGAACGTTGCGTCTTACAATCTTGAAGTATCCCTATCTAATTTTGCTAAAGTAATGTCGTTCCATAAATCTATTAAAATACATCCTTGCAATATAAACAATTTAGAAATACCTCAGAACTAAGGTTGTCAATAGAAGATGTTGTAAATGAGGGCACAATATCAGAGTCATCTATTTGATAAGGAAAATTGAATTTTGCGACCCCAAAACCTAGGGTTTTTCCCACCTTGCAATATAAATGAACCCTGCTATTTGGCCCGCGGGCGGGCCAGTCCGCTCGCCACGTGGCACTCCCCCATTGGCAGGTCAACGGTATGGGCCCTACGTTAACAGGGGGCAATGGGGAAGTGCCACGCAGGCGAGCAGGATGGCCCGCCTGCGGGCAAAATAGCTTTTTCCCAATATAAAATACAATAGCACTCTGAAAGTTTTATGCCAACAATATGTCGCGTCCGTATCATATTGTGCCATAATTTATATCGGCGCAATATAGGTTGACCTTAATATTTATGTATCAGCTTTGGCCATTATTAACTTCTGCCAGGAGTGATGCGAGATATAGTCAATTCCATCTAAGCAGTAATATACATATTAAGCTCCAATTAATATTTCTATTTTGCAATTGCAAAAGTGTCACGTGTAAAGTGCATTTTAAAAAAAATTATTAGAATTGTTGAAACATATATGTCCAATTTTTTAAAATTTTGGAAAACCAAGAAACGAAAAATATTTCCATATAAGTAATTCTAAACATTTGGTTTGACATGCAATTTTTTGAATTGCATTATTGCTTTCATTTTGCCTATAAATAATTCTAATATTTTAAGAAATTAACTTCTAGGATATTTGGTGGAAATGATAATAATGATTAAATTCTTACATTTGGATAAGATGCAAAAATACATAATATTGCTTGCCTACATTAATAAGTATTATATTTAAATGTAGATTTTATATAAACATTAACTTTAAATTCTAAATTTTATTTTCAAATCATATTGAAGTTGTTGAAATATTAAATTTAGAATGTATATTTGGATGAGATTTACTTTCAAAATAAATTAAAACTTATAGAATAAGATTAGATAAATAAATCTTTGCGTTGCACACGCATTGCGTGTGCCCCGACACTAGTGTTCTTATAAACGAAATCCGACCCATTGTTTCTGAACCTAATATCAATTGTTATTATGGTCGATTTTCGGTCAAAATCCATTAATTGCTCACCCCTAGTTAAATCCATGTGAACTCCTAGGATTCGAACTCCTCCCACAAGGGTCACTTGCCTATACACTAACCACTTGGACTATCGGTCATTGGCGCACACATGTGCATTGTACTTATTTAATCATCTTTAAATTAACTTTTTTCTTGGAAAGAGCAAAAGACACCAAAATAGCAAACTATATTTCCCTTAAAATAAAATCTATACATAATTACCTAACTAT
Organism: Iris pallida; assembly: GCA_029216955.1. Taxonomy (NCBI): domain Eukaryota; kingdom Viridiplantae; phylum Streptophyta; class Magnoliopsida; order Asparagales; family Iridaceae; genus Iris; species Iris pallida. The sequence goes on from JANAVB010035417.1 coordinate 10,413,894, forward strand.
CCTCATTAAATTTAATAATTAATTTTAATTATTAAAGTTAGGCAAGGACATATTTGGAGGAAAAAATTCACGATGAAGCCAACTTTTCTTATTATATAGTAGTATATATAGTAGTTAGATACAGGGCTGGACCAAATGAGTTAAAATTGAACCTACTTATTAAGTTTGACCTATAAATTAATGTTTGCAGGTCTTGTTGCTGATCTGCAGGTCTTGTTGCTACTAACATGCATTAGAACCTAGGCTCTACAAAACTATATATTGAACTATTTAGGGTTCTACCAGGGCCGGCCCTGAGCACGTGGGTGTCCGAGACGAACTTTTAAAATAATGCCCTCATAGATCATGTAAAAAAAAAAAACTAAAATTAAAGTAAACTAAAAAAAAGGTTACCACCAAAATTGAGCTAAAAACCTTTAGCATACAAGTTTAACATACTAACCACTACACCACAAGAGGGCTCATGGTACATACTAGTTCTATTTTAGATATAATTTTTTTAATATATTTATTTTTAAATTAATTTTTTGGGCCCTCATGATCCATGGACCCTGGGCTGTCGTCCTGGCTGCCTTGGGCCATGGTCGGCCCTGGGTTATACCATCTGGTACACCAAGGTGATATGTATGCATTTGCATGGTTCTCAACAAAAGTTAATCTCATAATCCTTTAATAAGTGTTATATTTCCAACTTTCCATTTCAAAATGTTGACATTTGAAATTAGCAATAAAGTGGCCTATTTTGTTCCTCTAAAGTTCTTTATCAACTCAAGATACTTTAAAAATAGAAAATACAACATATACAATAATCCATAATTGATGATTTGCAAACTAGTCAAAACTTGTAATAACTAATTTAAATAATAGAAAAGTCTCTCTTTTTGAATGAAAAAATAGGGGAGAAATTCACCTCCCTCCCCCACCTCCCACCCACCCAACCACCACCACATAGACACACACATAAAATAACGTTTAACTTATAATTGGGTGTGTCTCTTTTTTTTTCAAATATATGGATATGCAATTTAAAATACTTAAAAGAAAAATACATTCACAACGTTTATTTATAGTGGCAAAATAAAATTAGATTTACAACATTGTATAAACATTATGAAATACACATCTTTTACAATATTTTATAAAAGTTGTTGAATATAACCCTTTTACAATGTCTCTCAAACATTGTAAAATGACAATACATACACAATGTTTATATTGAGTGGTAAAATAATATTAATTTTACAACATCGAAGAAATATTGCAAAAGATAAAAAGTTTACAACAGTCAATAAACGTTGTTGAACATAATATTTTACAATATTTTAAAAACATTGTCAAAATTAGTAACGTTGACAACATTAAATAAACGTTGTCAAAATTAATAAATTTTACAATATTAATAAAACGTTGTTGAAGCCAGTAATACACAACTTTTGTAAATGACCATTGTACAAGCCTCAACGTTTGAATATAAAACATTGTTTATACAAGATTTTACAATATTTTTACAATAAAGATTGTATAAGACCCCTCTTTTTTACAATATTTTTAAGATGTGTTGTAGATGAAACGTTGTAAAAGGAGTTTTTTCTTGTAGTGTTAATTATGTTCAAGATTACACTAGTAGTGTGATACGACTCCTGACTGGATACTAGCCAAGTGGGGACCTAGCAAAAAAGTATAATGTAGAGTGCCACAATATCTAAACTAATTTTCTAGGATCTTTACACTAGTGCGGGGTGAGGTCCAATACTACAATAACTCAAATCAACACAAAACTTGCAAGTCGTAACTACTCAATAAATAAATCAAACTGTACACTAAGTTCCAATAATTTTTGAGATAGACAAAAGGCTAAATTATATATAAAATAAAGTAGCAGAATGATCCTTGTTAATTATAGAAATTTATACTAATTTTTTGGGGATTTATAAACCTTCATAAATATTTATTAAAAATCAGCAAACATATGTATCCTAAAAATGAGTTCTGTTTTCCTATTTTTATAAAATACCAAAAGTACTTATTAAATACTGGAAAAATTATAATAAATTAGCTAAATTAACATAGTATTTAAATACAATTTTTTCTAGATTTTTACAGTAATTAAAATATATATAAAAAATTTAAAAACAGAAAGTAACAATTTCTGGAAAAATAATTAATTATAAATTAAGGATAATACATAAGCAAAATCTACAGATGTTGTCGGATGATAAAATAAATATCACCAACGTGTCCAGAACAGTCAAATTAGCTAGGATAGCCTACCCAAAAGTCTAATTTGGACACAGGAAAAAAATGGTAATTTCAGATCAAAATGATGTCCGCCGTTGGACACACTTTGCACCGAAAAATGTGTCAGAAAAGAAGTCTACAAAACCTAGAAAATTATATGTTCATGAATCCAGAATGATGATACGAACCCAACGGTATGTCCGAAATAGGATTCCGATGTGCCGATCTCAAAATGACACGTTGACGCGGACACTTGGAATCCAGTTTGCACCGAAATGCCTGCCAGAGCAAATGTTTTCAAAATTCAGCAAATTATATGTCAACGAGTCCAGAATGATGATACGAACTCAACGGTATATCCGAAACTGGATTCCGATGAGCCGATCTCAAAGTGACACGTTGACTCGAAAAGTGGGACCCACTTTGTATCGAAATGCGTGCCAGGGCCCATGTTCTCCAAATCAAGCAAATTTTTATATAAAAACATGCCAGAACGACACCATGAGTCTACTGGTGGTGTCAGAAATTTAATCCGGAGTCCCGGGTTCAAAAATAGAATTTAACAAGTGCAAATTAAAGAATTCGGACGGCCAACTTTGGCGTCAAATTCGACCAACCGAACGTGCTTATAATGAAACAAAACTTAAAGGAGACAGGAAGATGGTTATACCAGCTGCACACAGGAACTGGTAGCGCGCCAACCGAAGCTGTGACGACGAAGATACGAACCCGCGAAGTTGGCATCATGAAACTGTCCAAAAATAGTTCAATTTAAAACGTCAACTTGGTGGCCAATTTTGAGGTATCAAACGACGAAATTTAACGGACGAAAATTGAGAGGAGTGAAGATGGATATACCGAGATTGAGACTGAGCAAGGATTTCGCCGATCCAACGGTCGGATATCCCAAAAAATGTGCGCGAAGTCGCTGCGACGAAGCACCATTTTCGAGTTCAAAACTCGCGCGCGCCGACGGGATCTCGTTCAAAATGCACGAATAGCCTATTCGGCACGTCGGAAAAGATGATGGCGCACCCCAGGGGTTCGTCGGAGGCACGCGCATCATGGGGGGCGACCACATCGGCCGTGAGGCGGCGCGACGGCACGGCGGCGCACGATGGCGGCCCGCGCGCAGCGCGCACGGGCGCGCTGCTGCTGCGAACGCTGCTTTGCTGTGCTGCTGCCGTGCGGGGCCGTCCTGGCCGGGCACGGTGACGACGGCGGGCGGTGGTGGTGGTTCGGGTTATGGTGGCGGAGGTGTAGTTGATGGAGGTGGTGATGTTAATGGTGATGGTGTTGGGCTTGATGGTGAAGATGATGAAGAGGATGGTGGTGGTGATGGCTTTAATGGAGGAGGAAGAGAGGTGGAGGGGTGAGGGGTGTGTGTGTGTTATGGGAGAGAGAGTGAGATATATATATATATATATATATATATATATATATATATATATATATATATATATATATATATATATGTATGTATGTATGTATATGGGATATTTGTAAAGAGAGAGGAGATATTTTTAAATAGGAAAAAAAAGGAAAATTAAGTGGGTTACTTGGACAGTCATGAAAGGACAACGTGGAGCTTGGGTTCGGGTTCGGTCGAGCCAGGTCGGGTCAAAATCGGACCGGGTGCAATAATTGAATTAAAAATAGGGATTTATAATCATGGGTAAATAAATAATATATGGGGACTCCAATAAATAGGACACAAGCGTCATGTGGGTAGTAGGCTTCATGTGGGCCACGTCCATACTTTGGGTCGACTAGGTTGGGTCGATGTCGGGTCCCGAAATTAAATTGGAAATTAAATCAGGTTTTACGGTAGAAAATAAATTGGCCTAAATTGACCCGAAAGTTGTGCTAAGGAAATGAAGCACAAAATAGAGTGTCTGAGTGGGACACGAAGGTCATGGGTGAAGAGCGTCTCGAGTAGATCATTCATGAGAAGTTGGTTCTGAGAAAACGACTGGTCTGGTGCTCCTAAATTAAAAGTCACGGTAACGTACAAACGAAGATCAAAGATAAAAGTGGAAATAATTATTCAACGATTAATTGGTCTAAGTTGACCCGAAGTTGCACGATACAAAAAAGAGCACAAGAGAACGAGTTCAAGTGGGACATGATATATCAAAACGAAGATAATCTTGTCTACTTCAAAACTCGTGAAGAGAGTTTACAGAGATTGGTATCCCTGACGCTCCAGAAGTCAAAGTCACGGGAATGAACATTAATGATCTAAACAATTAAATAATAAAACATTTATCAAAAATAATTCATTAAAAAAATAAAAAATAAACCCTAAAATTCAGGGGGCTTACACTGACCTCCTTTGTCTCGTCCCTCTACTTCAAAATTAATATGTGAAGTAAATGAATGCTTGTTATAATAGTATAGAATCAATGGAAACTCCAAACTTCTGCGCCGGTGCTAGGTACTGGCCATGTCTCTATGGCCACTATCTTCTGGGGGTCCATTTCCACTCCACCTCTGGTGATGATGTGACCTAAGTACGAGATACGATCCAACGAAAACTCGCACTTACTGAACTTCGCGTACAACTGGTGTTCCCTGAGTATCTAAAGAACTACACGAAGATGCTGCTAATGCTCTGCCTCACTCTTGCTATAGACTAAGATGTCGTCTATGAACACTATCACGAACTGATCCAAATAGGGCATAAAGATATGATTCATGAGGTCCATGAATACGGCTAGCACATTGGTCGCTCCAAATGGCATAACAAGGAACTCCCAATGTCCATATATCGATCTGAATGTTGTCTTCGGGATGTCTTGCTCTCTGACTCTGATCTGATGGTACCATGACCGCAAGTCAATATTCGAGAATACAGTCGCTCCCTTGAGCTGATCAAATAAGTCATCAATGTACGATAATCAACACATAATCTTGACGTACCATCCTTCTTCATCACAAGAAGCATCGGTGCACCCCAAGGTGATCCACTAGCACGAATGAATCCCTTGGTTCTGAGTTCTTCAATCATCTTGTACAAGATTTCCAACTTTGAAGGTGCCATCCTGTAGACTCTCTCCGATACTGGTGCCGTCCCTGGAATCAAGTCGATGGTGAAAACTCTGCCTCACCGGAAAATAAAAACTCTGCCTCACCGGAAATACCAAAAATAATCCTGCCAATATGGTAGTCTATTCTTGTGTATTGCTCCTTCAACCAATCCATTCATACGCCAAGGGACCGATTCGGCCCGTCGTAAAAGGGTCGCCGTCTAACCCAGCTATAGTTCGTGATTACTTGACATTGTCAGTGGCCTTCACACCCTTTCACTGCTTAACAAATGCATGTGACACGGGACGATTCTTGCTATAACTTCGATAGCCCAACAAAACTCTTTTCTAACGTGTTCGTGCAACGACATGACAAGCAAAGGCTACGTAAAGCCTTGCATCGAGTGAACGTGTTGTGCACGCGTTCGACTTGAACAATCAAGTTCTTTGGGTGCATAAACTTAAGCAAGAAGCAGTAAAATACGACTTAAACTACGGGACAAGCGAATGTTAATATTAATTGTAGTTCCAATTACATTTTAAATAAAAAAGAATACAATTTTAACTTTTAACTAGTTTGAAGTAAATGTTAAATCAAAAACTATTTTAAATTTTAGTATTAATATTAGTTTCAATAATATTGTAAATTTTAAATTAACAGGAATGCCACTGTATTAGAAACCTAGCTGATGTCACGTTGCTCGGGCTCGGTTAGTGTTCGTCTAAACTCGTACGTGCGAACTAGTTATTAGTAATGAAAATCAAAAATTAAATTTTAAGTTTAAAATCTAGTCGAGCTCGATCCTTTCTCTTTATCCCATCTCCCACTCTCTCTCTCTGGTTCTCTCTCACAGGCTGTGTTCACTAATACCATATCATTAGAAATAATTAAACAGCAGATCCCAAAAGCATTGAATGCTGCTGCATGCGTTATCCTACACAATTTAATAATAAACAGTGATACAATTTCATTAGAAGAGTAAAAGTTGTCTTGGAAGTTGTAAAAAATTACTTTGTATTGTCTTCTCAATACTTTTTTGCTTTGGAGATGAATTTTTAAACTTATTGTCATTTGTGAATATAATCTTGCAGCCTATATAAGATATTGTCTTGTGCCTCATGCCACATAGGATACACAACACATAACAAGACAATAGGGTTGTGTAGCATTAAATGCTGCTGCATGCGTTATCCTACATAAGAGGGCCACGTAGACAATGCTGCTGCATGCTTCCTCATGCATTATTAGTTACACAATTTAATAATACATGTACCCAGAAGACAACAAAGTTGTGTTGTTGGAAGTTGTTTCCTTAAAATTATGCTTGCTTCTAGAATCACTCAAGATTTTCATGAGCCATCAAAAGAGGGCCACGTGGCGGAGGTACAAGGAAGACGAAAAGGTCATGTTATTGCCTTGCTGGAAGTTGTTTCTTTCTGAATAATACCATTTGTACCTCGAAATTGTACTTTCAAACTGTCCCTCCTTACGTGGCAGCTGACGTGATATGTTAATCTGGCAGCTGACGTGGCAATTTTTTTAAAAATAAAACTAAAAATAAAAATTAACATTAAAATTAATTTTAACATTAACATTAATATTAAAATTAATATTATCGTTAACATTAACAATAATATTAATATTAATATTAATATTAATATTAACATTAATATTAATATTAACATAAATTAATATTAACATTAAATTAACATTGATATTAACGTTAAATTATTATGGAGAAAATTGGGTAGTTAACTTTTTGGATTAAAATTTTCCATGTCATCAGTCATGTCAGATGACACACAATATTATTTAACATGCCACATCAGATGGGAGGGCTATATATTAGAAGGACAATTTGGAGGTGCGAATATCATTACTCTTTCTTCTTGTATTATTTCTTGTCCTTCGTTTCTTCTGCTGGTTTTTAACATACTATATTTTCTTCAATGGCTACGTCACATGGAGAAACTGATCGTCGTGTGGAAGATTTAGTCGATAAAGAAAGCTTCCTTTCAAGAGGAGTGTCAGATGATTTGGATGATGAGCAAAGTTTGGAAGCTGTTTGTCACTTCCAATTTCCAGAATACGTATTTCTAGAATGCATGTACTGTTTAAACGTATTTATTTAATATTTATCCTGTATTATTCTGTATTTAAATCCCTTTAATTTTATGTTAATTAATTTCCTGCAATTTTATTTCTGTACTTTACTTTCTGCTTTTATACTCTGCTTTAGCTTTGCTATGGGTTCAGCTCAGATTGGTTTAATTATGTTGGTTCATCATGAACCGAAATAAACCCCCACCTACCACCACCCCATTTAAAGCCCCAAACCCTTTCTCTCTCTTCATTACTTCTTCTCATTTCTCTTCTTCTTCCTCATAACTCTCCCACCAACCTAGGAGAGCAAGGCAAGTGCCAACTTGCTTCCTGATGGATCCCCATTATTTTTGTTCCATCATCTTCCTTATTTGATTTTAAGTCTCTTTAGTACTTAGCATTTTCGATTTCCATGGTTTATTTATTGTAGATCTAAGTTTGTTACATTTTCGAATTTCTTAGGTTTTGATCTAGTAAACTTTGTTATCTTCAAGTTTTGATGGTTCCATATTGTAGAAAATTTTGTTCAACCCAATTTTGACCTATGGAAGTCCATATTTGGGCTTGGGATGAAGGATTTATGGAGCTTGGAAGGAATGGCTTCCATGGTTCTGTTCTCAGAAAAATTCGGAGAGGAAGAACAGTCCCAGCCGCACACAGCCGCATGAGAATCCCATTTCTCAGCCGTATGAGTCTCCATTCCTCAAGCGCATGAAATTATTTATTTTCCAATCTCATCTCACAGCCGCATAAGAATCTCATTTCTCAGGCGCATGAGATTATTTATTTCTCAATCTTATTCCTCAGCGCATGAAATCTCATTTTCCACAGCCGCATGAATCTCAATCCTCAGGCGCATGAGATTATTTATTTCCTAATCTCATCTCACAGCCGCATAAGAATCTCATTTCTCAGGCGCATGAGATTATTTATTTCTCAATCTTATTCCTCAGCGCATGAAATCTTATTTTCTACAGCCGTATGAATCTCAATCCTCAGGCGCATGAGATTATTTATTTTCCAATCTCATCTCACAGCCGCATAAGAATCTCATTTCTCAGGCGCATGAGATTATTTATTTCTCAATCTTATTTCTCAGCGCATGAAATCTTATTTCCCACAGCTGTATGAATCTCATTCCTCATGCGCATGAGATTATTTATTTTCCAATCTCATCTCACAGCCGAATAAGACTCTCATTCCTCAGGCGCATGAGATTATTTATTTTCCAATCTTATTTCTCAGCGCATGAGATTATTTATTTCTCATTCACTTCCCACAACGCATGAGATTATTTATTTCCCATTTATTTCCCACAACGCATGAGATTATTTATTTCCCATTCATTTTCCACAGCGCATGAGATTATTTATTTTCCATTCATTTCCCACAGCGCATGAGATTATTTATTTCCTAATCATTTCCCACGGCGCATGAGATTATTTATTTCCCATTCATTTTCCACAGCGCATGAGATTATTTATTTCCCATTCATTTTCCACAGCGCATGAGATTATTTATTTTCCAATCATTATTTATTTTCCAATGTTTATTTCCCGTATTTGGCATTAATTAATATTGATTGTTATCTTGATTAATTATTGATCATGCGTTCCTAGATGGAACTAAGAGACTGGCTAGTCGTCTTATCGAATTAAATGGAATAAGACACGTTCATATTTGCAATCGATTGGCCAATCCCGAATATTGACATACAGATACATGCAGGCTACAATTTATTTATTTATTTTATGAAAGCAGCATGTGTACTTTATGGTCAAGACATGATTATTTCGTGGATAGTTTTGATTGTTGCATTACGCTATGTAAGACCTACAACCTAACCGCATGGGTATCGTTGTAGAGTTGAGCATATCGTACTTTGTACGGAAGTACTCATTCTGAATGACCATGATCCACGACATGGAATTTCACTCAACGTAGAGACTATTAAGTTAAATAAAATAATGATTGCATGGAGAGAATGGATTCTCGAGTTCTTACATGGCAGCCCTCTTAGGACTAGTAGTGCCCGACAGGCCGGTTGGTCCCCACAGATACTGTAAATCTGTCACACGGGCAGGGTACGGTATCTTGTTATATTATCTATTGTATATTGTATATTGATGACGGGCGTCCCGCTGGGACTCGTCTAATTCATGATTGGCGCAATTGATTGACTGGGTAAACTAACCTTGCTTGTCCATAGTAAGAACTGAGAAATCTTTATTGCATAATTCTAGGATAACTTGGAACTCACAGTAGTAAGCCGTAGGAGTTGGATGGCCGTTTAAGTTGATTTGTTTATGTACTGTACCTACTCTATTACCTAACTGAGATAATCAGAGCATCAAGACATGACGGACCAACTTCTGTCCTTGTTTGGTTGGGAGGTTGGTTCGAAGTGTCGTGATGTTATGTGAATCCTAGTAGCAAGCAGAGGTATATATATTATATTCTCTTATTTACTGGTTTATTGTCTCATATCGTGCTTCCTTGCGGTACTTGCTATTTAGAGGTCTAACCTCTCTGGTTTTGCATGGCCAGATTTAGAGCCGGTTTCCGAGGACTCAGCTTACCTCTACCTCCGAGATGGTCAATACTAGAGGGATGATCGCAGGAGGACTAGAGTGGGTTCCTTACCTCCCCGCTCATTTTGTTATTTACTTTATACTTTGCCATTTGGCACCGACATGTTAGTCAGATTGTCTTACACTTACTTTTGCATAATTATAATTAAGTCAGATTGCAGCTGATAACAATTGTGTATACTTTGCTACATCATCTGGCTATGTTTTGTAAAGCCAGATATCAAGAACATTTTGACTGAGCGTTTGGGACGCCTTACTGCTTTATCTTATATGTTCTCTATTTCTATTTCTTATTTGAATGATTGAGACAATAGATGTGAAGTGACCATAGTGAGACTTTCATGTAGTATGTACCCCCTTGTCTTTTAGACAGCATTGATCGTATTATACGGTATTCATCTACCCATAATACGTAGCTGGCTGAGTCATTTCCCCGCTCTCCAGTATTCTGGTTCTGGGGCGTGACAAGGTTTTAGTGGTGGCCCATGCAGGTCTGATTTCAGACTTGTGGGGTATTTTAATTTATAGTGTCTCAATCACCCATGTTCCCCCTTGATCTCATGATTCGTTACTCTCGACTCTAGCTTGACATTCTGGTATCCTTTGACTTCATTGATCTTTCCTGTCCGCTCGTTTGATTATTCTTTTGCCCCTTTTCTTAGGGGCACTTCGTCCGTATCTGCCAGGACTGGACAACAACAATAGAGAAATACAGACAACCTGACCAAGTTGGTCAGCAACAAGGGCCGGTACTAACTCAAGAGGCTATTCAAGAAGAAGTGATAGTGGAAGCAGCAGCTGGATCGCAGTATCCGGATGTTCCACCACCACCAACAGTTCCACCTACCCCTGTGGGAGTAGAAACACCAGCCCTTCTGGAGATCATGAGAGGGATGATGGCTACTCAGCAACATCAGATGTTAGCCCAGCAGCGCATGCACGCTTAGTTACAAGAGCAGAACGTACTACTCAACCAAGGGTTGCAGACGACATTGGAAAGAGGGGCGAGGACAGATTTAGGAGCATCAGCCAGGTTTTACAAGTACAACCCCCATCGTTTCGAGGGCACGGAAGATGCCATCTCAGCAGATGCGTGGCTTAAGGATGTTGAGGCTATTCTGACAGCAGCTAAGGTACCGGCGGAAGAACGTGTGGATGAAGTGAAGTTGTTACTTCAGGATCTCGCATGTGATTGGTGGGAATCAGATGAAGTAGGCATCAGACGTCCTGTTGCTTGGGATAATTTTACTGCAAGGTTCAAGACGAAGTACTATGGAGTTGTGGCGCAGTTTGAGCTGCAACAGAAGTTTATCAACCTCAAGCAGGCCGGCAAGACGGTAGATGCTTACGCAGCGGAGTTCTGCAGATTGAGTAGGTTCGCCCCAAAGATGGTAGCAACAGAAAGCCAGTGGGCTATGAGGTTCCAGCAAGGGTTTTACCTTGAGCTCTTGCAATTGATAGAGGGACACAATTATCAGACTTTTGACGAAGTATTGACGGCAACCCGAAGGCATGAGATCACCATTCAGAGGATCACGGCGAGGACTGGGGGTCCGAAGAGATCTCACAGTCAGATTGAAGGAGGAGGGGGAGCAGCGCCCCGAACAACAGCACCATCCATTGGTATTCGCATTTACGATGTGGCAATGCGAGGGCCAGTACCACCACCCAAGCAGCAGCAACAGCAACAGAGGAAGAACCAGCAACCCCCAGCGGGCTGCACTTATTGCAGGAAGATAGGGCATACTAGAGATGTGTGTCGAACATTGAACGGACTGTGTTTGATATGTGGAAATCCAGATCATCGGGTTACCACATGTCCCACGAATTCGAGGTCAGGAGGACCAGTGCAGCAGTTTCCTGCTCTGCCAGCACCAGGGGCAGGGCAGTATCGAGGACCCGCAGTGGCAGTGAGACCATTGGCCCAGCGTCCGTTAATGCCACAGGCTCAGATGTTTCGGCAGCAGGGACCGCCGATGCAGTAGCACCAACATAGACCACCCCAGCATTATCAAGGAAGGGGCCAGCGGCAGCACCAGGCTAGGCCGCAGCATGGGAACCAGCAAGTAGGTCGAGGGCAGGCATTCACTCTGTCCTTGGAAGAGGCATTGGCATTGGGAGATGTTGTGGCAGGTAACATTCTCGTCGCCTCTTATCCCGCAGTAGCATTGTTTGATTCGGGAGCATCACACTCATTTATATCTGCACAATTTGTAACACGGCTAGGAATAGAATTCGAGACATTGCCAGGGAGGTTGAATATACTCACTGGCAATGGGCTCGTAGGAGTTAGTAGAGTTATTCTAGCGTGTAGCGTTGTAGTTTGCGGGCATTTCTTACCCGCCCGGTTGATATAATTTCCTGTTGGAAATTTCGACGTTATCTTAGGCATGGACTGGCTGAAAGACAGTCATGCGACGATAGATTGTCGTAGAGGGAGTGTATCTTTTGATATTCCAGGCATGAAGAGATTCACCTTAGTCAGATCAGAGGCAACTCAACAAGAGCAGGGAGTAATAACGACAATGGAAGAAGTTCAAGTCCCGATGGTAGTTGAAGAGTTTCTATACGTATTTTCTGAAGAACTTTCAGGTCTACCACCGGTTAGAGATATTGAGTTCAGTATAGAATTAGCACCTGGATCTAAACCGATATCAGATCGAGTTTATAGAATGGCGGATTCCGAGCAGGCCAAGGTATATCAGCACATAGAGGAACTGAAGGAGAAGAAGTTCATCCAAGCTAGCATATCACCATGGGCAGCACCAATAGTACTTGTGGAAAAGAAGGATGGGTCATCCAGATTGTGCATCGATTACAGAAAGCTTAACGCGGCAACAGTGAAGAACAAGTACCCACTACCCAGGATCGACGACTTATTTGATCAGTTGAGCAAAGCTAGAGTTTTCTCCAAGATAGATCTTCGTTCAGGGTATCATCAAGTGAGGGTTCGGAAGGAGAACATTCCCAAGACAGCATTTAGGTCGAAGTATGGGCATTATAAATTCTTAGTAATGTCGTTTAGTTTGACCAATGCTCCAGCAATCTTCATGGATTTGATGAATCGCATCTTTATGCCATACTTAGATCAGTTTGTCACTGTATTTCTTGACGACATTCTCGTATATTCTGCCAGTGAAGAGGAGCATGAAGACCACCTCAGGAAAGTGTTACAGGTTCTGAGAGAGAACCAGTTGTATGCCAAGCTCAGCAAGTGTGAGTTTTGGTCGGATCGTATTTCATTTTTGGGTCACATCATATCAAGAGCTGGAGTAGCAGTAGATCCCAAGAAGGTAGAAGCCGTAGAGAGTTGGCCAGTACCCAAGACTGTAGCTGATGTACGGAGTTTCTTAGGATTGTGTCACGACCCGCTCCCAATTTTGGGATACGAGTACGTGGCCAAGTCCAGCCTACGCCGCAGCATCGGCGGTAGTACGCTGTTTATGATAACAATGGTCCACAACAAGCACAACACGCTTATATATCATCCACAACTAAGCCAGCAAAATCACTAAAATATCCAATAGTCTCAATAATAAATATGAAAAATCTACTACAACTCAGAAAGTCTCGGGAACAAACCCGGCTAACAGAAAATAAAATAGACCACTAACTCCATAACTCTAACTACTAACAAATGCGAATCCATAAGGAAGAAAATATGCTAATTCGCATCAGTGCTGGAACCGGGTACGCCAGTGACATCAGGGTCGCCAACATACTCACCGTAGACCTCGGGGCAAATCTCTTCGTCTAAAGCTGAAAAATAGTTATCCAGTCAGGATTGGAGCAAGATCACCATAACACTACATTACACAATATAGTATACAAGCATGAAGGAAAGATAAAAGGAATTTAACTGAAGATAAGTATAGGCATGACATTGTATGATAAGAAAGTACCTTTGAGACGTGATAACAATATGAAGGTAGACTTTGACATACCACTAAGACATGATGACAATAAGAAGGTAAACTTGACGAAAGAAGAACAATAGACGACATAGCAACAATAATTAAGTCACGTGTACTGTGTGTTTTAGAATACCAACTTTCAGCATGTAGACGGCTTGGGATATCCGTCAGTCATACGTGTGGTGCATGACTGATATTATGCAATCAATGTATAGGGGGTCTGTATTCAATTCGTTGACCACATGCTTACTTGTTGTATTCCCCCGCCCGACTCACTCACAATATATGTCCACTACGATAAACATTAGCAATACGATAAACTGTAAACAATAGGAAACAATGAGTAAAAGATGAACATGTATATATCCTAACGATTCTAACTCTCGTGCACAATATTAATCATGAGCAATGACAATCATGGACCAAAAGGAAGTAATAGTGAAACGACGACACGAAGATACATGCAGCATAAAATAAAGGAAACATAGGTCATAGTGATACTTGCCTGCTCCGATAGATGATAAAGTCACAAGTCAAGACGTCGTAGTCCGATCTACCCCGTCACATAAAAACCACAAGTTAGATCAACGATTCCCACTCTAAAATCCTAGAAAGTGGCTAATGGGTTAAGTCAATTAATACTATTCTAATTCTGGAATAATCATCTAAAATCCTATTTTAACCTATTTAATTCTGAAATTAACAATCTACACACAAAAATTTGGCCAAGGAAATACACGGTTCCAAAATCGGGACTCGTGGCACGCAAACCGAGACATACTGTTGACTTAATAGTCAAACATTATGAATTCAAAATTTGAGTGTGCAACATGATAGATTTCAGCGCCATGAGTGCACTGTAATCGACCGCGCCGCAAAATCACGCTTTGGTCAAAAGTTATCGCCATTATGGCTAACCATGACCAAATCGATGAACTGATGACCAAATCTGACTTCTAGGAATAAAATAAAATAATACATGAAATTCTGAATTTCTGGAAAAATTATATGTTTTAGGGCTCTGTGTCAGCTTTCCAAAACTTCAAACGGATCGCGAAACGGAGTTCGGGATCGCTCGGAATCTCGAAAACCGTACGACGTGTAAATTTTTGGACAACCGACACTCAAATAATTATTCAGAAATTCGAGGACAAAATACCAGAAAATAAATTAAATAATCCGAAACCTAACCTCAATACGCTTCTAATAAAAAAAATGGCGCACAAAACGGACATCTAGATCAACGGCAATCCCCCCGCAAAGTCGAAGAACTCCAATTGAACTCTCCACAAAAAGCTGCTGAATAAACTATGGTTTTCGGAAAACCTAAAACTAATATATATATATATAGAGAGAGTCGGTGGCTCTCAGCGGCTAAGGGACACGTGGCATAATCCAGTGCCTCCCGCCGCTAGATCAGATGGTCCATATTAAGTTGAGTTCGGCTCGGCTACGATTTGGGCGGCTCCGAGTCGAACTCGGATCCTAACCCGGCTCGGAGACCGACCGCACCCGCCCCCTCTCTATGACACGTGGGCCCGCCCACTCCGCTCCAGCGGCTGACGGGTGGGCCCCCGTGAGGCTGACTGGGTAAATAAATTAGAAAATAGGTTTTTAATATTCAGAAAATTAATTAAAAATTCCAGAAAAATCCTAAAAATTCCAAATAAATCCCAGAAAATTCCTAAAAATTCCTAGAAAATTCTAGAAAATATTTTAAGGGTTCTAGAGCCTATATAAATTCTTTGACCTAAAATGTACCCTCGGGTGCACTCACATAAATTCCTAGAAGCTTAAGAAATAATGAAACAATATATAATAATTATCTAAAAATCTTCAATAAATCCTGGAAATTCTAAAATGGTGAAATAACACACTAGGGTCAATCTAGGGGCCCTAAAGACTATATATAGTCTAATTTCCTTATATCTAACTTATAGTCTTAGGCAAAAATCTTATGATTCCAATTAGATATCCTAGTAAATAATTGATGCTAACTAAATAAAAATAAAAATAAATATCTAAAATAGAAAATAAATTTTTGGAACCCAAATGCTACAAACTATCCCCCTTAAAAGATTTTTGTCCTCAAAAATCAAAACATCACAATGGCATAGTATAATACATAACTCTTACAAGCAATAAATTCTTAAGCTAAGTCACGGAGAGATAATGGCTAGGAACATAAGGGTACTAACAACTAACTAAGCATGCATAATAACTAAAACTAAGGAAAGCTCTAAGAACTCGGTACTCTCTGCTTTCGATCCCTCGGGTTCGGGAGTAGCAAAAGGGTTAGCTACCCTTTTCCCCCTACGGATCGCACTGCGCCTTGTCTCAACCATTGCAAACTAAAAGGAAAAAAAGGATATGGTTAGAACGGTAGATACAAACATATCGAAGAAATCACGGACGGAATCAAGCAAGATGCAAATTAAGAGACAATAAGATCCTAAGATAAAATAGACTCGTAAGGTTGGAGATCCTATTTGTGGATGATATAACCTCCTAACTTCAAATCTATTCACAGGCTCGTAGTAGTACAGCTAACTTAAGCACTACCACGAGTTCGCAGTCTTTTGCAAAATTGGACCTGCATGGGCCACCATAAAAACTTGTCACGACCCGCTCCCAATTTTGGGATACGAGTACGTGGCCAAGTCCAGCCTACGCCGCAGCATCGGCGGTAGTACGCTGTCTATGATAACAATGGTCCACAACAAGCACAACACGCTTATATATCATCCACAACTAAGCCAGCAAAATCACTAAAATATCCAATAGTCTCAATAATAAATATAAAAAATCCACTACAACTCAGAAAGTCTCGGGAACAAACCCGGCTAACAGAAAATAAAATAGACCACTAACTCCATAACTCTAACTACTAACAAATGCGAATCCATAAGGAAGAAAATATGCTAATTCGCATCAGTGCTGGAACCGGGTACGCCAGTGACATCAGGGTCGCCAACATACTCACCGTAGACCTCGGGGCAAATCTCTTCGTCTAAAGCTGAAAAATAGTTATCCAGTCAGGATTGGAGCAAGATCACCATAACACTACATTACACAATATAGTATACAAGCATGAAGGAAAGATAAAAGGAATTTAACTGAAGATAAGTATAGGCATGACATTGTATGATAAGAAAGTACCTTTGAGACGTGATAACAATATGAAGGTAGACTTTGACATACCACTAAGACATGATGACAATAAGAAGGTAAACTTGACGAAAGAAGAACAATAGACGACATAGCAACAATAATTAAGTCACGTGTACTGTGTATTTTAGAATACCAACTTTCAGCATGTAGACGGCTTGGGATATCCGTCAGTCATACGTGTGGTGCATGACTGATATTATGCAATCAATGTATAGGGGGTCTGTATTCAATTCGTTGACCACATGCTTACTTGTTGTATTCCCCCGCCCGACTCACTCACAATACATGTCCACTATGATAAACATTAGCAATACGATAAACTGTAAACAATAGGAAACAATGAGTAAAAGATGAACATGTATATATCCTAACGATTCTAACTCTCGTGCACAATATTAATCATGAGCAATGACAATCATGGACCAAAAGGAAGTAATAGTGAAACGACGACACGAAGATACATGCAGCATAAAATAAAGGAAACATAGGTCATAGTGATACTTGCCTGCTCCGATAGATGATAAAGTCACAAGTCAAGACGTCGTAGTCCGATCTACCCCGTCACATAAAAACCACAAGTTAGATCAACGATTCCCACTCTAAAATCCTAGAAAGTGGCTAATGGGTTAAGTCAATTAATACTATTCTAATTCTGGAATAAATCATCTAAAATCCTATTTTAACCTATTTAATTCTGAAATTAACAATCTACACCCAAAAATTTGGCCAAGGAAATACACGGTTCCAAAATCGGGACTCGTGGCACGCAAACCGAGACATACTGCTGACTTAATAGTCAAACATTATGAATTCAAAGTTTGAGTGTGCAACATGATAGATTTCAGCGTCATGAGTGCACTGTAATCGACCGCGCCGCAAAATCACGCTTTGGTCAAAAGTTATCGCCATTATGGCTAACCATGACCAAATCGATGAACTGATGACCAAATCTGACTTCTAGGAATAAAATAAAATACTACATGAAATTCTGAATTTCTGGAAAAATTTTATGTTTTAGGGCTCTGTGTCAGCTTTCCAAAACTTCAAACGGATCGCGAAACGGAGTTCGGGATCGCTCGAAATCTCGAAAACCGTGTGACGTGTAAATTTTTGGACAACCGACACTCAAATAATTATTCAGAAATTCGAGGACAAAATACCAGAAAATAAATTATATAATCCGAAACCTAACCTCAATACACTTCTAATAAAAAAAACGGTGCGCAAAACGGACATTTAGATCAACGGCAATCCCCCCGCAAAGTCGAAGAACTCCAATTGAACTCTCCACAAAAAGCTGCTGAATAAACTATGGTTTTCGGAAAACCTAAAACTAATATATATATATAGAGAGAGAGTCGGTGGCTCTCAGCGGCTAAGGGACACGTGGCATAATCCAGTGCCTCCCGCCGCTGGATCAGATGGTCCATATTAAGTTGAGTTCGGCTTGGCTACGATTTGGACGGCTCCGAGTCGAACTCGGATCCTAACCCGGCTCGGAGACCGACCGCACCCGCCCCCTCTCTATGACACGTGGGCCCGCCCACTCCGCTCTAGCGGCTGACGGGTGGGCCCCCGTGAGGCTGACTGGGTAAATAAATTAGAAAATAGGTTTTTAATATTCAGAAAATTAATTAAAAATTCCAGAAAAATCCTAAAAATTCCAAATAAATCCCAGAAAATTCCTAAAAATTCCTAGAAAATTCTAGAAAATATTTTAAGGGTTCTAAAGCCTATATAAATTCTTTGACCTAAAATATACCCTCGGGTGCACTCACATAAATTCCTAGAAGCTTAAGAAATAATGAAACAATATATAATAATTATCTAAAAATCTTCAATAAATCCTGAAAATTCTAAAATGGTGAAATAACACACTAGGGTCAATCTAGGGGCCCTAAAGGCTATATATAGTCTAATTCCCTTATATCTAACTTATAGTCTTAGGCAAAAATCTTATGATCCCAATTAGACATCCTAGTAAATAATTGATGCTAACTAAATAAAAATAAAAAAAAATCTCTAAAATAGAAAATAAATTTTTGGAACCCAAATGCTACAGATTGACAGGATATTACAGAAGGTTTGTATCAGATTTTGCAAGACTTTCAGCGCCCATGACCCACTTGACACGGAAAGATGTACCTTTCGTCTAGTCGACAGAATGCCAGACATCATTTGAGAATCTGAAGCAGAAGTTGATATCAGCGCCTATTCTTACATTGCCAGTTGGACCCGAAGGTTTTACAGTGTATTGCGATGCGTCAGGTAAAGGACTTGGATGTGTCCTCATGCAGCATGAGAAGGTGATAGCATACGCATCTAGGCAACTTCGGGACCACGAGAAGAATTATCTGACTCATGACTTGGAGTTGGCAGCAGTAGTATTTGCTTTGAAGCTATGGAGACATTACTTATATGGTGATCGAGTGGACATGTACACAGACCACAAAAGTCTGAAGTACATTTTTACTCAGAAGGAACTGAACATGAGGCAGAGAAGATGGTTGGAGTTGATTAAGGACTATGACATGGAGCTTCAGTACCATCCAGGCAAAGCTAATGTGGTAGCAGACGCTCTTAGCAGGAGAGGCGGCGCATTTATGTTAACAACCCAGAAGCACATTTTAGAAGACCTTCAGGAGATGGGCATCGAGGTTATACTTCCTTGTGATGTAGGAGTTCTGGCGAGTCTATAAGTTCAATCCGACTTGGTAGATAGGATCAAGACAGCTCAGGCACAAGACCCAAGGATTCAGAAGCTTAGGGCAGAATATGAGTCAGGACTCAGAAAGGAGATGCAAATCCATAAAGATGGTACACTTAGGTTTGGATCGCGTCTATGTGTGCCTAGCAGAGATATCAGACAGGAGGTTATGGCAGAAGCTCACAGCTCTCAGTATTCCATACACCCTGGAGGGACCAAGATATACCAAGATATCAAGCAGCACTTCTGGTGGAACGGGATGAAGAGGGAGATAGCTAGATTTGTTTCCCGTTGCTTGGTATGTCAGCAAGTGAAGGCAGAACAGCAGAGGCCAGCTGGGTTATTGCAACCACTTCCTATCCCGGAATGGAAGTGAAAATATATTACAATGGACTTTGTGACCGGTTTACCGAGATCACCAAGTGGTAAAAATGCTATTTGGGTGATAGTAGATCGGCTGACAAAGGTGGCGCACTTTCTTCCTTTCAGAGTAGGACAATCTACAGAAAGGTTGGTAGAATTGTATATGCAACAGATAGTCAGGCAGCATGGAGTCCCAGTCAGTATTATTTCAGACAGAGATACCCATTTTACATCACATTTTTGGAAGAGCTTACATCATAATCTGGGTACCAAGTTAAGATTTAGCACGGCTTACCATCCCCAGACAGACGGGCAATCAGAAAGAATAATTCAGACTTTAGAAGACATGTTGCGAGCTTGCACTCTGGATTTTGGTGGATCTTGGAAAAGCCACCTGCACTTAGTTGAGTTCTCATACAACAACAGTTATCAAGCCAATATCCAGATGGCACCATTTGAAGCACTATATGGTAAGAAGTGTAGGTCGCCACTAGCATGGGATGATATCGGAGAGAGGAAGATGCTAGGCCCAGAAATGATTGTCTAGACCGTTGAAGTAGTTAAGGGAATTAGAGAACGACTTCGAATTACGCAGGATCGACATCATCATTGGACGGACCAGCATCGTAGGCCGCTAGAGTTTTCTGTTGGGGACCACGTGTTCTTGCGGATCTCACCTACCCGTGGGGTCATTAGGTTTGGCGTTCGCGGGAAGTTGAGTCCGCGGTACGTGGGCCCATTTGTTATTCTTGAGAGGATCGACGATGTTGCTTATCGTTTATCCCTTCCACCTTCATTACGAGAGGTGCATGACATATTTCATGTATCTCAGTTGCGAAGTTATGTATCAGACCCAAGCCATATCCTTGATCATTCTGAGCTGGTTGTTGGTGCCAACCTGTCTTACGAGGAACAGCCTGTATCTATTTTGGACCGAAGAGAGAAGATACTCAAGAACCGAACAATTAGCCTTGTCCGGGTTGCTTGGGGTCATCACTCTTTAGGGGAGTCAACGTGGAAACGTGAGGATGATATTCGATCACGGTATCCGCACCTGTTTGACTCACAAGGTATATCTCTTTCTGTATACCTTGATTGTCTTAACTCCTCATGCTTGCCACCTTACGAGTAGAATTGCTTGGTGTCGTCGATAGTTAAACATAGATATGTTACTTACTATTGACATTGTAGAATGATTGCTTACTTAAATTGCTTATACCTGGAGTAGTCCAGCTCTGATGTTTCTATCCTGCTTGGATTTGAAATTCCGAGGACGGAATTTTTCTAAGGAGGGTAGAGATGTCACTTTCTATTCCCAGACTATGTATTTCTAGAATGCATGTACTGTTTAAACGTATTTATTTAATATTTATCCTGTATTATTCTGTATTTAAATTCCTTTAATTTTATGTTAATTAATTTTCTGCAATTTTATTTCTGTACTTTACTTTCTGCTTTTATACTCTGCTTTAGCTTTGCTATGGGTTTGGCTCAGATTGGTTTAATTATGTTGGTTCATCATGAACCAAAATAAACCTCCACCTACCACCACCCCATTTAAAGCCCCAAACCCTTTCTCTCTCTTCATTACTTCTTCTCATTTCTCTTCTTCTTCCTCATAACTCTCCCACCAACCTAGAAGAGCAAGGCAAGTGCCAACTTGCTTCCTGATGGATCCCCATTATTTTTGTTCCATCATCTTCCTTATTTGATTTTAAGTCTCTTTAGTACTTAGCATTTTCGATTTCCATGGTTTATTTGTTGTAGATCTAAGTTTGTTATATTTTCGAATTTCTTAGGTTTTGATCTAGTAAACTTTGTTATCTCCAAGTTTTGATGGTTCCATGTTGTAGAGAATTTCGTTCTACCCAATTTTGACCTATGGAAGTCCATATTTGGGCTTGGGATGAAGGATTTATGGAGCTTGGAAGGAATGGCTTCCATGGTTCTGTTCTCAGAAAAATTCGGAGAGGAAGAACAGTCCCAGCCGCACACAGCCGCATGAGAATCCCATTTCTCAGCCGCATGAGTCTCCATTCCTCAAGCGCATGAGATTATTTATTTTCTAATCTCATCTCACAGCCGCATAAGAATCTCATTTCTCAGGCGCATGAGATTATTTATTTCTCAATCTTATTCCTCAGCGCATGAAATCTCATTTCCCACAGCCGCATGAATCTCAATCCTCAGGCGCATGAGATTATTTATTTCCCAATCTCATCTCACAGCCGCATAAGAATCTCATTTCTTAGGCGCATGAGATTATTTATTTCTCAATCTTATTCCTCAGCGCATGAAATCTCATTTCCCACAGCCGCATGAATCTCAATCCTCAGGCGCATGAGATTATTTATTTCCCAATCTCATCTCACAGCCGCATAAGAATCTCATTTCTCAGGCGCATGAGATTATTTATTTCTCAATCTTATTTCTCAGCGCATGAAATCTCATTTCCCACAGCCGCATGAATCTCATTCCTCAGGCGCATGAGATTATTTATTTTCCAATCTTATTCCTCAGCGCATGAGATTGTTTATTTCTCATTCATTTCCCACAGCGCATGAGATTATTTATTTCCCATTTATTTCCCACAGCGCATGAGATTATTTATTTCCCATTCATTTTCCACAGCGCATGAGATTATTTATTTCCCAATCATTTCCCACGGCGCATGAGATTATTTATTTTTCATTCATTTCCCACAGCGCATGAGATTATTTATTTTCCATTCATTTTCCACAGCGCATGAGATTATTTATTTCCCAATCATTATTTATTTTCCAATATTTATTTCCCGAATTTGGCATTAATTAACATTGATTGTTATCTTGATTAATTATTGATCATGCGTTCCTAGATGGAACTAAGAGAATGACTAGTCGTCTTATCGAATTAAATGGAATAAGACACGTTCATATTTGCAATCGATTGGCCAATCCCGAATATTGACATACAGATACATGCAGGCTACAATTTATTTATTTATTTTACGAAAGCAGCATGTGTACTTTATGGTCAAGGCATGATTATTTCGTGGATAGTTTTGATTGTTGCATTACGCTATGTAAGACCTACAACCTAACCGCACGGGTATCGTTGTAGAGTTGAGCATATCGTACTTTGTACGGAAGTACTCATTCTGAATGACCATGATCCACGGCATGGAATTTCACCCAACGTAGAGACTATTAAGTTAAATAAAATAATGATTGCATAGAGAGAATGGATTCTCGAGTTCTTATATGGCATCCCTCTTGGGACTAGTAGTGCCCGACAGGCCGATTGGTCCCCATAGATACTGTAAATCTGTCACACGGGCAGGGAGCGGTATCTAGTTATATTATCTATTGTATATTGTATATTGATGACGGGCGTCCTGTTGGGACTCGTCTAATTCTTGATTAGCACAATTGATTGACTGGGTAAACTAACCTTGCTTGTCCATAGTAAGAACTAAGAAATCTTTATTGCATAATTCCAGGATAACTTGAAACTCACAGTAGTAAGCCGTAGGAGTTGGATGGCCGTTTAAGTTGATTTGTTTGTGTACTGTACCTACTATGTTACCTAACTGAGATGATCAGAGCATCAAGACATGACGGGCCAACTTCTGTCCTTGTTTGGTTGGGAGGTTGGTTCGAAGTGTCGTGATGTTATGTGAATCCTAGTAGCAAGCAGAGGTATATATATTATATTCTCTTATTTACTGGTTTAATGTCTCATATCGTGCTTCCTTGCGGTACTTGCTATTTAGAGGTCTAACCTCTCTGGTTTTGCATGGCCAGATTTAGTGCCGGTTTCCGAGGACTCAGCTTACCTCTACCTCCGAGATGGTCAATACTAGAGGGATGATCGCAGGAGGACTCGAGTGGGTTCCTTACCTCTCCGCTCGTTTTGTTATTTACTTTATACTTTGCCGTTTGGCACCGACATGTTAGTCGGATTGTCTTGTACTTACTTTTGCATAATTGTAATTAAGTCAGACTGCAGCTGATAACAATTGTGTATACTTTGCTACATCATCTGGCTATGTTTTGTAAAGCCAGATATCAAGAACATTTTGACTGAGCGTTTGGGATGCCTTACTGCTTTATTTTACATGTTCTCTATTTCTGTTTCTTATTTGAATGATTGAGACAATAGATGTGAAGTGACCATAGCGAGACTTTCATGTAGTATGCACCCCCTTGTCTTTTAGACAGCATTGATCGTATTATACGGTATTCATCTACCCGTAATACGCAGATGGCTGAGTCATTCCCCCGCTCTCCAGTATTCTGGTTCTGGGGCGTGACACTGTTAACTTACGAGACAGTCAAGAACAAGATGAAGAAAACAACGGAAGAATGTATCATAACGATGACGACGACATCAACGCAAACAACGAAATGTTATTTCGCATTACCCTTTCTAATAGATTTAAGAAATGTATTATATTTTTATATTTATTTCTCATATTTATTTGTTTTATTCTGTTCTTAGGGACGACGGTGAATCTCCATTAGATTTCGATGCAGCGACGATGAAAAAAATATTGCAGTCTGCCAATATTAACAAAGATCCAAAACAACTCTTAGAAGAAGATATTGTTGGCCTACAGTTCAACTCTATTGAAGAAGCAGAGATATTCTACCGGATATATTCAAAAGCATATGGTTTCAGTATTAGAAAGAACGAGGTAAAGAAAAACAAATCTGGGATGGTGATGGTCTGTAGTTGGTGTTGTTCGAATGCGAGATTCAGACACAAGAAATTAATACACGGAAGCTCCTAACAGGGTTCGTGAGCCAAGAAGTGAAATCAGAAGTGGTTGTAAAGCAATTTTTCGTATTGGGTACACCGATTCTACAAAGATGTGGGTCGTCAAAAAATTTTATGTACTTCACAACCATAGCCTGGCGAATGATTATGAAACAGTTTTTTTGAGATCCCATCGTAAGATATCACCCGCAGAGTTGGAAGAAGTTAAGCTTATGAAGCAATCAGGGATGGGGATTGGAGCGATTTGGAATTTAATTGTCCACAAGAAAGGTGGCTGGGATAAGGTTGGATGGACGAAAAAGGATTTATACAATGCTCTAGCTCAAGATAGTAGAGCACTAGACGATGTTAATGCTATTATAACACTTACATTTCTTCAATCTAAGGAGGACATTGACCCAGATTTCTTCTACGCATACAAGGTAGACGAAGATTCCAGATTGACCCATCTCTTTTGGGATGACGGTGCATGTCGATTCGATTACGAATTATTTGGAGATTCACTAGCATTTGATTCTACATATAAAACAAATAGAAGTCAAATGCCGTTGGTGGTTCTAGTGGGTACAAACAATCATGCAATGACTTGTGTGTTTGGGTTTGCAATGATCCATAATGAGACTGCAGAGACATATTCTTGGGTTTTAGAAAAATACCAAGAGTGTATGAATGGCAAATTACCAGTGACAGTTCTCACAGATGGTTGCAGATCCATGAATAAAGCAATTGAGGATTTAATGCCCAGCGTAGTTCATCGAACGTGCTCATGGCATATCCTAAATAATGCAGCCAAACATGTACACCGAGAGGGTTTTCACAATAAATTGAGTCTTCTGATTAAAAGATACATCGCACACTTGCTACTTTACTTTGAAGTATGTTGTTGTTACAATATTACAACTTTAGTTACTGTCCATGTTTTCTAAACAGGTAATATTCAGTCGAAGAATTTGAAAACCGTTGGCAGCAGATGCTAACGAATTATAATGTATAGAACAATGAGTGGACCACTGCATTGTACAGAACGAGGCAACAATGGGCAGACACATTCCTACGTGAAAATTATTTTGGCGGTTCTACTGCAACAAATAGATGTGAATCTATGAACGCATTTCTGAAAAGATTTTTTGAATGAGAAGCTGCCACTATGGAAGGCCCTTCAAAATTGTGACTACGGTTTGGCGGCCTTACGTTACGGCCAGATGAGTAAGCATGTCACTGATAAACTCTCATCACCAGTTGTAAATCAAACTAGCATGGCCGTAATAGAAGATAAATTTGCCATAATTTACACTAAAACGGTGTTTATAGAGGTAAGGAAGGAAATCACACGTTCTGATGCATATACTGTTCTCCATCATCACATCATAAGAGAGGCAGAAGTTTGCACTATCCAAAAGTATATGTCGCCAAACAGTATCAATCGGAAGGTTATATTTGATCGGGCCGACAACATCATAAAATGTGAATGCTTGTGGATGGAGACCAAGAGGATTCCTTGTAGGCATATTTTTTCAGCAATGAAGAGATTGTAAATTGGAGATATTCCAAAAAACTTGATAAAATCTCGTTGGCTCAAGGATTGCAAAGAGAGTTATCTCTCCGGACCTGGCACAGAAAGAAGATTCATCCACCCAGACAGTATTGAGAGCAGAAGGTACGGTGGTATTAATGAACAAGTTAATCTGTTTATATACTATTGTAAAAAATTAAGAAAAATTCAAGAGAAGAGAACAGAGTTGATGTCGTCTGTTCTGATGGAGTTGAAAAAAATGGTGACCGATATTGGTGAAGATGAACAAATAGTAGCTGATGCAGTTCATGGAGTGCATGAATCTTTAAAAGAGCCAAATCTGGTAGCAACAAAAGGAAGGCCTTCTCAAGGAAAATCAAGCCAGCCTACAGTAAGTCAGACTATACGAAGCCTAGAACTTGTAGAGTTTGTAAAAAAATGGGTCACAATTTTCGTAATTGTAAAGTACGAAAGCGAAATAGCGACAAAGAGCAAATGGAATCAAATGAAACGTCGTTGACTTAAGACAATGTCTTTCCTATGTTGCAAGATGCCATTCACATAAGACAATTGTAGCTCCCCTTTCCGAAATTTTTTTTGAATTATTTTTTCTATTATTTATTTGATTTAAATGGTAATTTTAGGATTTTTATAAATAATTACTTAGTTAATTGTTACGGTAGATGATTTTAATCATGGTTGAGAATTGGAGTACAAGATGGCTAGGAATCATGGTACGGGTAGTGCGGTAGTGTGCCCTGACTAGTGTATTAGCCAATGTAGGGAAGATCAAGCCATAGTAACGTCCTAACTAGGAAAACCAGGCCAAGTTGCGACTAAGCCCATACTGAAAATTTTAATTATTATTTAATTATATTATTGCGTTTTCGAGAACCCGGTTGTACCGAACCTGTCCAGATTGGACTTAAGTCAAATTCAAGCCCATGTAGTCGTGCGACCCGTCCAAAGACATTCAGGTTGATATATTTCTGGTAGGATAATGTCGTATTCCATTTTAGTGATCCAATACAGATTTGTTAGTGGCACGATATTTAAATTGTCTAAATTTTTATTACTGGCCCACATGACCCGATATTTTATGATACATGCTAATATTTTGTAAATTTCATTATACCAGAAATATTGGCTTAATTGGCTGAACAATTTGATCATGTGTTAGTTGCTTGTTATTCTGCTACTTTATATCTTCTATGATTGGTCAAAACTTCGATGTTGTGACCCATCAAATGAAGTGCAGTATTGCGAATATATATCATTAATCAATAGGCAAAGTTATTATTCATTTCTATGGCGATCAACCTGTTATTATTGCATATATGCTGTTGGCATTAGCAACTTTCACATGCTATGTCATATTAGCTATTTTTCTTCTTATTGATTTGATCTATTAGTGAAATATGAATCCATGGGTCAGTCCGAAGCACGGATGGGCTCGTCTGGGCTTATTTTTGTAAGATGAGGCCGGGCCATTATTTTTGGCTCGAAATATTATTGGGCAGGTTATAGACCTTGCCCAGTCTGACTCGATCTGACCTATTATCATCCCTATCTGTAGGGCTCATTTCATGTTCAAGTTTGGCTAGTTACTAAAACTGTGCTAGCTTTTATGATGCTGAGTTGTGTTAGTGTGTTGTTTTATTCTCAAATGGTGCCCATTTTCATGTTCCTTTGCAATATTCTATACTCTCTTCCTTCTTCCAATGGCAAGATGCCTGTGCTGCAGCAATTTGACAACATGAAGAGCGTAGAATATGGATTATTTCTACATTGCAATGGAAAGGTTTATTGTTTTGTTATGAACTTCAAGTAGAAATATGGTGTGTATATTGCAGGCCACACTGTTGGCAACAAGACTTTCCTTGCTTTGGAAACGGAAAAAAAGAATCTCCAGTTTACAAAAAAATCCCAGCCCAGCCATCCCCTGCTTAAACATCCCAGCTACGGCCCGGTAAAACCTTCCAATAAAGCCCAACCCGAGCTATTAGAAACTGAAGGGAAATCCCCCAGGCCGATCCCCTGTTACAGTATTATATACGAGAGGTCGAGAGATCAACCGATCAAAAGAACCCTAACACTTCAAACAACTGACGGCGCGCCCCCATCCCCCGCGCGCGCGTGTGCGGTCTCCACGCCGCCGCCATGATGGTCGGCCGCTGGCCGGAGGCGACAGCAACAGCACACGCGTGATACGGAGAACAGCAGCAGCAGCAGAACGCAGCGTGCGGGCGGATTTTGTGCCGACTTTTCGTCGCGTATGCACGTTCACTTCACGAACCAGTTGCTCCGGTATGACAAAAACCCTTACGACTTTAATTTCCTTCAATTATATTGTATCTAGATGCCCTAAGTTGTCGGCAAAATGACGCTAAACTCGACCGAAAACCTGTCCAAAAATAGGGTATAAAACAGTCCAAGCATCTACGTTGGAAGATCGTTTTCGATCGATCCAGTACTCTATTAGAAATTCTATTTGAACACACCTTTAGACAACCTATAGGGCCTCGTAACCCTTCTTGTAGATTCAGATTTTATTGAGTAGATTAAAGTTATTGGATTCCGAAGTTTACCGAAAAACTGTTTTCAAAACTAGAAAAACTCATCCACACGACGTGCGTCCCGCCAATCCGGACGACGTGGTCGTGAATCGAAGGCATCGAAAGGTACGTAACGGCTTCATGGTCGTGTAAGCTTTGACGGAATTCAAATTAGTTGCGTGTGCGCGACGAATTTGATCCGTATCCGTCGAAATTCACCGTATCGGCCTCTGTGCAAATTTCTCAATTACTTCGTGCACGTTCGTCAGATCGAGACGAAACTTGTGCCAACAAGACCGTATCATTTTTCTGGTCCTATATGCTAAGTTTGGTCCGATTCTGAGACAGTTGATAAAATTGCCGTTTTGTGGGCCCCGCGGTCCGACTCAACGGGTAATTTTATGCACGGCCCACCGGAATCCAACTTCGGACATACGGTTGGGTTCGTATCGTTAAACCGAATCCGTAAACATGTAGTTTGACGACTTTAGAGACCATTGACCCTTGCACATTTTTGGTGCAAAGCGGGTCCAACGGCGGACACCGTTTTGGCCCAAAATTATCGTTTTGCCCCTATGTCCGGAATTGGACTTAAGGACAGGCAATCCTAGCTAATTTGACTATTCTGAGAATGTTGGTAATGTTTATTTCAGCTTTCGGAGACATTTGTGATGACTTGGACTTTCTGACTTGTTGATTGGCGATACATTGTTGGTTCTCCGTGCAACCCCCAGGCAAGATACCTTACCTCCCTCTACAGTTTATCTACATGCATATTTATATTATTATACAGTTTTACTAGTTGATTATTTATGTGTTATTTGTATATCGTGCCTGCTAGTGTATATATAGCCTTGTTTATAATTAGCTTTGTAGTTCATATTGGATATACGTATATATAGTTCTTGTTCATAGTTAACTTTGTAGTTCATATTAGTTTGGTTTTCTCGTATATCGTGATTGGATCATGTCGTGTCATCACTTGTACTTGGACTGAGTCGTATCGTGTCATAGGATGAATAAGTCATATCGGAACTGCTTTACCTCCTTGTCTTGAAATCTTGATGCTAGCCTGCGAGTCCACATTAGGGACGAGGGTTAGTAGTATATGGTTCACTCCTACGAGTCCATACTAGGGACGAGGGTGATTCTAGCCTGCGAGTCCAAACTAGGGGCGAGGGCTAGTAGTTGTTCAAACCTACGAGTCCACACTAGGGACGAGGGTTTGAGTATTCGATTGGTTATCCATTGACATCGTGATATCGTGTTCTCTTGTTTTTTCCAACAGTTCGTTTAGGCGTAGTGGTTCTTCCAGTCGTGTATATTCGTGTTTTCGTGCTGATTGGTCTTTTCCTATTATTTCCTGTATTTTCTTTATTGCATGATAAACTGCTAGATAGGCAAGTTTTTATGTATCTTGCTATGTCCCCTGAGGACCTGATGATCTCTTCAGGTTAGTTATTGCGTGGAGTTAGTTAGCAGCTCTGGATGGTAGACGTGATGATACGCTTACGGGATTCAGGTATCGTTATTGTGTTTATTATCCGCTCGTGCTTTTCTTCTTTATCATGAGATATACTGTTTCTTGATTCAGTTTAGACTCTTGTTATTTTTCTTTAGAGTCTTATCGGACATGCATGCTAGTGGGCTGCAGACCACGACCCATACTTGTTCATTCTTGTTTATTATTCTTATTGTGGATTGAGATATGGTTTTGCCTTGTCTTGATTTGGCCCATTGTCATAGCAGTGACAGCGTTTACGTATTCGAGTCGGGCTGGAGTCTGCTCGATACGTAGCTGGCTTGCTCACGTACTTGCATCCGAAAAGCGGATACGGGTCGTGACAATAATTAGATAAAAAAATATGTTCTCCAATGCAAAAGTTTGAGAAGACAATTAGATAAAAACTTTTTATTTAACTTCCAAGACAACTTTTTCACTTCTTCTTTTTTGTATGTATAAAAGTCATTTTGAAGGGGCAGATGCTCACATTCTCAATCTTTTTAATACTCAATCATTTTAATACTGGGAACGACATTCTTCGTGTAATTCAAACGGAGAATAGCATTCTCTGTTTCAAATGACACGGAGAATATCATTTTTCGTTTAAATTAAAACAGAGAATGAACATTCTAATATGTTTTTAACACTGGGAATATTATTCTCCATTTCAAGTTAGACGGAGAATGCCATTCTCCGTGTAATTGGAAACGGAGAATGCTATTCTCCGTTTAATAAAATACGTAGAATAGGATTTTCTTTCGTTTTAACTCTTGTAATGCCATACTCCGTTTAATTGGCACAAAAAACGTGGTAGAAATATGTTTAATTAACAAAATTTGACAACATATTTAAGAATGTGAAGTTTCTAATCTCAATATTTCCATTTTTGAATATTTGATTAAAATTTTGAACATATTTTTTTTGCAATGAGCCATTCTATACTCGTAAAATTGAGAAGGGACAGATTCATTGGTATTAATTTTCGAATATTTGATTAATATTTGAGTAAAATTGAAACCCTCAAAGTTGGCAGAATTCGAAGGGACAGATTCATTGGCATTAATGGCATATAAATGACAGTAGTTGGGAGAGTTTGTTCTCGTCTTATTTAGCTTTACTTGAGAAGGGGCAGATGCATTGGTATTAATGCAAATTAATTGAATTGAATTCGAAGTGACTGCCACTTGGCGCATGAGTTTGAGTTGTTCCTTGCCTATAAATGGCAGTAGTGTAGGAAGAGTTCGTTCTCGTCTCACTTAGCTTTTCTTGCGGAGATGGACTCTACCAATCCCCTGTCTTGGAAAGACACTTTCCTCTTGGTTGTCGATCTCCTCGTTCGAAGAAGCTTTGGTGGTGAAGTCCTTCAGAAGAGTGGGATGTGCCTAGAGGACTGTCCGTGTTCGTGCACTTCATCGACTGTGTGCCATGATGTTGGTTTCTGGAAGAGCCCCAGAGTTTCGGTTGATTGCCAACCCACACTCTGTCGAAGCGCCCGCACGTTGATTCGTTCGGACTATGCACGGTGTTCCTTTTCCTCAAGGAGTTCCTTTGCCTCAAGGAGTTCCTTCGTCTTAAGCTCCTCCTTGGCACGTTAACGATGAAGTGATTTGCTCTGACGATGTACGGTGTTCCGTGTTCGTGCACTTCATCAGAAGTCTGAGATGTGTCGAGTTTCTGTATTCGTGCACTTCATCGACTGTGTGCCATGATGTTGGTTACTGGGTCCAGGATCGTTGCGGCCCAGTTTTTGTTATGCTC
Source organism: Iris pallida (assembly GCA_029216955.1). Taxonomy (NCBI): domain Eukaryota; kingdom Viridiplantae; phylum Streptophyta; class Magnoliopsida; order Asparagales; family Iridaceae; genus Iris; species Iris pallida. Next base: position 10,446,102 of record JANAVB010035417.1, read on the forward strand.
CGACGATGCACGATAAAGTGATTTGCCTCAGGGAGTCATCCAACAGTTCCTATGCTCTGACGATGCACGATGAAGTAAATTCAGTTCATCGTGCATCGTCAGAGCAATAGAACTCCTTGATGCAAAGGAATTCCTTAAGACAAATCACTTTATCGTGCATCGTACATCGTCAGAGGAATGGAACTTCTTGAGGCAAAGGAATTCCTTGAGATAAATCACTTTATCGTGCATCGTCAGAGCAATGGAACGCCCTGAACAATGGAACTCTATTGCTCTGAATTCACTTTTACATATGCACAGAGTTCTTTTGTTCAGGGCGTTCCATTGCTCTGACGATGCACGATGAAGTGATTTGCATCAAGGAATTCCTTTGCCTCAAGGAGTTCTATTGCTCTGCGATGCCCGCACGCAGCTCACATTCAACTTTTTTCTTGTTAATAGAATTTTATGTAGTAGTTCAGACTTTCATATGTAAATAAAAGTCAAACTTTTTGTGGTTTTCACAATGTAAATGTAACTCAAAAATAATTTTATTATAAAAGACAGAGCAGAGCAGACATTATAAAAGACAGAAGTTCCTTGCCCAATTACATAATTACGTTATTATTTTACAATATCATTGCTAGGTCGGTGGTGTTACATATTCTCTTGAAAGCAAATTCTTAGCCCATACCAACCTCATCATTGTAATCTTCTTAGCCTATACCAACATTGTCATATTCTCATCAAGCTCATCTTCATTCTCTGTTTCAAACTAAACGGAGAATAACATTCTCCGTTTCAAATGACACGGAGAATGTCATTCTCCGTTTAAATAAAAACAGAAAATAAATATTTTAATGTGTTTTACCACTGGGAATGTTATTCTCCGTTTCAAGTTAAACGGAGAATGTTATTCTCCGTTCCGAAATAAACGGTGAATAGAATCCTCAAACTTTTTAATTTAAACGGAAAAGTTATTCTCCATTTAAATAAACGGAGAATGCTATTCTCCGTTCCAAATAAAACAGAGAATATAATCCGAAGGGGCAGATTCATTGATATTAATGGCATATAAATGGCAGAATTCATTGGTATTAATGGCATATAAATGGCAGATTCATTGGTATTAATGGCATATTAATGCCATTCTCCATTCCAATTGGGCGCAACAGTCCACGGAGAATGGTGTTCGCTTGGCAGAATTCGAAGGGGCAAATTCATTGGTATTAATGGCATATAAATGGCAGTAGTTGGGAGAGTTCGTTCTAGTCTTACTCAGCTTTACTTGAGAAGGGGCAGATGCATTGGTATTAATGTAAATTAATTGAATAGAATTTGAAGTGACTGCCACTTGGCGCATGAGTTCGAGTTGTTCCTTGCCTATAAATGGCAGTAGTTGGGAGAGTTTGCTCTAGTCTTACTTAGCTTTACTTGAGAAGGGACAGATGCATTGGTATTGATGTAAATTAATTGAATTGAATTCGAAGTGACTGTCACTTGGCGCATGAGTCCGAGTTGTTCCTTTCCTATAAATGGCAGTAGTGTAGGGAGAGTTTGTTCTCGTCTCACTTAGCTTTTCTTGTGGAGATGGACTCTACCGATCTTTCGCCTTGCAAGACACTTTCCTCTTGGTTGTCGATCTCCTCGTTCGAAGAAGCTTTGGTGGTGAAGTCCTTCAGAAGACTGGGATTTGCCTAGTGGACTGTCCGTGTTCGTGCACTTTATCGACTGTGCGCCATGTTGGTTTCTGGAAGAGCTCCAGGGTTTGGGTTGATTGCCAACCCACACTCTGTCGAAGCGCCCGCACGTTGATTCGCTCAGACTATGCACGGTGTTCCTTTGCCTCAAGGAGTTCCTCTCTCAAGCTCCCCCTTACGACGTTGACGATGAAGTAATTTGCTCTGACGATGCACGGTGTTCCGTATTTGTGCACTTCATCAGAAGACTGAGATGTGCTGAGTGTCCGTGTTCGTACACTTCATCGACTGTTTGCCATGATGTTGGTTACTGGGTCCGGGATTGCCGCGGCCCAGTTTTTGTTACACTGGAAGAGTCACAGGAACTCCGATGATGCACGATGAAGTGATTTGCCTCAAGGAGTCATCCAACGATTCCTATGCTCTGACGATGCACGATGAAGTGATTTGCCTCACTTCATCGTACATCGTCAGAGCATAGGAACCGTTGGATGACTCCTTGAGGCAAATCACTTCATCGCGTATCGTCAGAGCAAGAGCAAGAGGAATTCTTTGAGGCACAGGAACAGAAGCAAAGGAATTCCTTGGCACTTAAGGAGTTTCTTTGACCACAGGGAATGTTATTCTCCGTTTCAAGGTACACGAAGAATTTTGTTCTCCGTTCTGAAATAAACAGTGAATAGAATCCTCAATCATTTTAATTTAAACGGGAAAGTTATTCTCCGTTTCAAGTTAAACGAAAAATAGCATTTCTCAATCGTTTTAATACTGGGAATGGTATTCGCCGTCTAATTCAAAACGGAGAATAGCATTCTCTATTTCAAATGACACGGAGAATGTCATTCTCCGTCTTATTCAACTTTTTCTTGGTAGTAGGATTTTATGTAGTAGTTCAGACTTTCATATGTAAATAAAAGTCAAACTTTTCGTGGTTTTGACAATATAAATGTAATTCAAAAATAATTTTATTATAAAAGACAGAGCTTATAAAAGGCATAAGTTTCTTGCCCAATTACATAATTACATTGTTGTTTTACAATGTCATTGCTTGGTTTGTGTTACATATTTGCTTGAAAGCAACTTCTTAGCCCATACCAACCTCATCATTTTAATCTCTTGGTGAGTGTCATCGTAATTTCCTTCCTGTATTTTGAAGGGAGTAGTCATCAACATCTTCATATAATATGCCGTGTACAAGAGTCAGTTGGGTGCCTATTGTTGTGGGCAATTTGGAGAACAATTCAGTACTTTGCTCTCATACTCCATCTTCGTCGGGCATCTCTCCCTCATCATATCAACTTTTCTCCTGACGAAAGGTTCTAAGGTCTTCTTCACTAATTCTACATCTACCTTGCCCTTTTCGTACGTGGTTTGCCTCAAGGAGTTGTAGTGTGTCCAATCGTAGGAGATAAAGTTGAATGTGAGCAGAGTATAGTGTCTGATGGATAAATTAAAGAGTGGGATGAATAGCAACTCTATGTCGTCCTCCAAATCCATGACAAAGTCTACTACATCTGTTTGGAAGTCTTCAAGGGAGCCGGCTTTTGCGTCTAGTTCATTGGCACGTTCAACGATGTTCTGTTTTCCAAAAACAAAATACAATATCATGAGTAATTTTTTTTGTCATTTTTCATCGGTGTACACATGAATATAGATTTTTCTGTTTGAATTCTTACCAATATATGGGACATCAAGAATGCAGACCACTTATGTGTTTGGGGCGCCGGCTTTTGCTTCTGGTTCAATGGCACGTCCTTTGAACTAGACGGGGCCCATTTTCTATTAATGCTTTGAATTTCTCTCAGCTTCCTTATTATTAGGTTCAGTATGCCAGCCTCCATGTCTTCATAGTTGAGTATGTCTTGCAGGTCTATTGTCGACAGCTGGACTGAAACTTCATTTTTATCCTCTTTCGGCAAAAATAAGTATACAATATCACTGCACATAAATTTAGTTTAGATTAAATTAATAGAGATTCTCATTACATAGTTTTGAAAAAAGTCTAAAAAAACAAAAGAAAAAAGGATTCAAAATACATACTCTGGACACTTCTTTTTGAAAATTACGATGTCGATGTAATGCTTCTTCAGCTCTTCATCCATATCTTTCCAAAGTAAGAGTTCATCGCATTCCCTTAGTATGACACGGTTCTTCTTTAATTCATCCATTTTGGCGTCTTCTCCGAATTTCGGAGCCGTATTAATCTACCGCTTTTTATTAGCCTCTCTAACTGTATTCTTTTCCAAGGGAGTAACATCTTCAACGGCTAATGGCGCTGATGGTTTTCTGAACCTCTTTCCCTCCGATCCTCCTCTTCTTTTGGCTTCTTTTGGAGCAGCAAGTTCAGCAGCTGCTTGAATCTCCTAACGCTGCAATGCTACAACCATGGCTTCGAGATCAACAATTTTTGTATCCTTTTCAATGGCTTCAATATTCAACAATTCAACTTTATTTTGAAGCTCCTTTTTCTTCTCAACGAGCCTTTTATTTGTTTTTCTGAGTTGCTCGGTTGTTTGCACTGAAATAAAACAAACAACAATAAAATGTATGATGTGATAACACGGAGAATGACATTCTCCGTGTAATATAATACGGAGAATAGCATTCTCCGTTTGGAATTACACGGAGAATAACCTTCCCAGTATCGAAATAATAGAGAATAGCAATTATCCGTTTCAAATAACATGGAGAATGCCAATCTCCGTGTTATAATACACGGAGAATAGCCATTTTCCTGGAAGATTACAAATCAGAAATTTGAAATAGAAAAGATTTTACCTTGTGCATGTAGCTCTGCAATAAGAACAGAATTCTGCTTTCTCAAATCCTCCAGTTCATGCACAGAGCCCTCCATCACAACGTTGACTGCACGTTGTTGCGCTTCTTCTGCCTCGAGCTCTTTCAGCTTTTCTTTAAGTATGGCATTCTCAAGGTTGGCTGCACGTAACTGCGCTCCTTGTGCCTCTATCTCTTTTAAGTTTTCTTTGAGTTCTTCATTCTGCGCAAGAATATCAGAATGATGTCTTCTCAAATCCTCCAATTCCTTTGCTGAGTCGTCCATCACAGCGTCCATTTCATGATGCTGTGGTATCCGTTGTTCATCAAAATTATCCCCACCTGCTTCTTGGTGTTCTTCCTCTCCTTCTTTTTTAACTTCTTCTATAGGTGGCTCATCTTCTTTGTGCCCTTCTTCTTCCCCAACAGGTATAACCAGATCTTCCAATATCAACTTCGATCTCAACTTGTTGTGATATTCGGCCTTGAGGTAATTTGACATTTCGTACCCATTCCATGTAAAAAATCTTGGGTAATCAGGAATTGGGGCGAACTTCCTTTCCACAAATTTTTTATGTTCTACAAACCAATAGATGTCACGCCCCGATCCCACAGAGTCCTTTCGTCCTCGCTTCGGACTCTTCGAGACCGTTCGTCCTCGCTAAGGTGTGATGCCATGCAAGCCTAAGTTGTACTTGCATAAGGCCAAGACCTGTAACAAGACAAGATAGACAAGGTTGACAATAACGCAGCAGGACATATAGCAGATAATTGAAGCAACAACGGACATATTTTCAGAGTACATGCATTGAACACAATGGTAACAAGAACAATTCTCTTTATTGATTTCATTTGAACAGATTACAAGCTCTCGATTCTCTCTGATACAATGTTACATTCTCTCAGAACTTTACATATTACAATGATCCTGTTCCCATACATTACATCCCTTTATATACAAAACCAACTCTTGTAACATATGTCATCTCTTGGCATCTCTTCTAATTTCTGGCTCCTGAGGATGAGGCACGGGATATCGCTTCGGACTATCCTTCTCGATGCATATTGCACTTGCATGCAGACTGATGGTGGGTCAGTATATCAGCATACTGGTGAATTGTGGACAAAGGGGCTACATTCTTCTGAAACGATCACTATTCATTTAGTGTGAAAACATTTTCTTGTGATGTGATCTTGCTACTTTTACCTATGTTCATTCTATGCATACAGAGTCAGTTTACATCTTTTTTGAAAATATCTTTGAAAAGCCACAGTTCATTTCTTTTCTTTTCATGTCAAGCATACAAGGGACTATTCATTTCTGTGGAGTGCGCAACGTGTTTCATGAGCATACTCATTTCTTTATTGAAGCAACTCTTAGGGACAATTATAAGCACGATGTCATATCTTTTCTGAAAAAGGGGCATAGCATTTCATTGTATAGATAAATCTCTGCAAACAATTCATGTCAAAGGCTTAAGCAGTACATGTGCATCACTTTTAAGTGATTCTTACCATAGGCGACCGTCCATCCCTGTACAAGACAAGGATTAACATAAACATGATAAAAACTAATATTTTCTCTGTTCGTCTCTGCGTCGTTAGTGTAGTTGCCCTTCCCAGAAAACTTAGAATATTTTCTATTATTATTTATTTTATTGGAATGATGATTTTTAGATTTTATAGATAATTATTTAGTTAATTATTACGGCCGATGACTTCAGCCATGGTGGAGTTTTGAAGTACATGACGGCTAGGAATCATAGCACGCATAGTACAGCGGCGTACTTTGATTAGTGGATTAGCCCTGGTAGGGAAGGAGTGATGTCCTAACTAGGAAAACCAGGCCAAGTTGCGACTTAACCCTTAACGAAGAATTATTTATTTATTAATTATGGTATTGAGTTTCAGGGAACCCGGTGGTACCGAACTAGTCCAGACTGGACCCGAACCGAGCCCAAGCCCATATAGTTATGCGACACATCCAATGACATTCGTGTTGATGGAATGTGACATGAAGGTGTTGTTTTCCGTTTTAAATGGTTTAATTAATACTTTCTAAGTATTCATAAATTAAATATTATAATATCATCACAAGTTGTTAATCAATGATATTTGTATAAAATAGGTCATTATACAATTTTAGGATTTTTAGACTATACATATTGGAATATACGCCTTTATTTGGTTTATTGAATTTTGTTATTATTATTATTTTTATTGTCATTATTACCGAGGTCATTATTATATAATAATAATAATATTATTATTATTGGTTATATTTATTTGGTTATCAAATAAATGTTATTAATATTCATATTTATAAGAATAGGCCTTACTCTAGGAATATATAGCATTGGGTTTTTATTTTAGATTTTATGGATATATATTATATAAGTATGTATACGGGCATATAGGTATATGTATATATATATATATATATATATATATATATATATATATATATATATATATATATATATATATATATATATATATATAGAAATATATGTAGGCTAATAATTGAAACCAACTGTTCTCGCAAACAGTGGACTCGGCCCACACAAGGAGCTAACCAGCATGAAACCCCCCCGTTTAATTTTTCCAAAACCGAGCCAACTTCCCAGACCCGCTCGGGTTCCCGTATATATACACATATGTATAGAGCTCGACGACCTCATAACCCTAATCCTTCACCTACGCCACGCGACCCCAGACCATGGGCGGCCACCTCAACGTCGAAGCATCGCCGGAGGACCGCCGGACGGCGTCCAGGGATGTTGCGCGCGCACATGCGCGAGGGAGCAGCAGTATATGCGAGAAGTAAGGTACTGATTTCATCATCCGATTTCTTTCCGTACACTCAATGGAATTCAATTCCGTAAAATCCTATAGAATGCCCATATGATCACCTAGGATCCTTGTCAATTAGTTCTTATGGAACTTATTCAGATTCGTCGAGAAATCGACGCGAACATCAAGGAAAATCTGTTCTAAAACAGAGTAGATAATAGTATCTCGACCCAACTTGGTAGGCTTTTTCTGAACCAAAAATTAGGGGATTTTAAAAACTAATTGAAGATAGACCTAGAGAACCTATATGTCTCTGTAACCCATTTTGCAGAAGTCGATTTGATCGATAGAGCGTCGAGAAATCGGCGTCTCAAATTGACCAAAAAAACCCGTTTTCAAATATAAAAAATATTAAAAATTCCTCCGATACGACGTGCGTTCCGCCAATTCGGGCGATGTGGTCACGAATCAAAAGCATCGAAAGGTACGTAACGGCTTCATGGACGTGTGAGCTTTGACGGAATTTAAATTGGTCGCGTGTGCACAACGAATTTGATGTGTATCCGTCGAAATTCACCGTATCGGCCCCTTTGTAAGTTTTCTAATTACTTTGTGTACGCTCGTCAGATCGAGACAAAATTTGTGCCAACAGGACCGTATCATTTTTCTGGTCTTGTATGCCAAGTTTGGTCCGATTCTGAGACAGTTGATTGGATCGCCGTTTTGCGGGCCCTACGGTCCGACTCAACGGGCGATTTTGTGCACGGCCCACCGGAATCAAACTCTAGACATACGGTTGGGTTCATATCATCAAAACGAATCTGTAGACATATAGTTTGATGACTTTAGAGACCGTTGATTCTGTCACACTTTTTGGTGCAAAGCAGGTCCAACGACGGACATCGTTTTGGCCTAAAATTACCGTTTTGCCTCTGTGTCCAGAATTGGACTTAAGGACAGGCAATCCTAGCTAATTTGACTATTCTGAGAACATTAGTGATGTCTATTTCAACATCTGGAGATTGTTGTACGGGTTTTGACTTTTGTGGCACACTGAGTGGTTTGGACTATCGGTTTCACCAGCAAAGTACCACAGGCGAGTACAGTTTATTGTCTGCATTTCGATATTGATCTTCACTATATTTCATTGATTGGTCATTGATTATGTGATTTTTATATTTTATTATAAATTGTTGAGTCGGAAATGTGAAGTACCAATGATGTATAATTTGACCTTAGACAGTGTAGACAGTAATTTATTATTGCAAAGTAGACAGTGTAGACAGTGATTTATTATTACAATTAGACAGTGTAAACAGTGATTTATTATTGCAAAGTAGACAGTATAAACAGTAATTTATTATTGTAAAGTAGACCATGTTTCTTTATTGCATTATTTGATGTGGACAGTGTAACTTTATACAATGTAGACAGTGTAGACAGTGTCGTGTAATTGTCCCAAGACCGATCACATATCAAAGGTACTTCTACGATTGGGAAGGTATTTTGTTTATTTATTTGCTACTGATTTTTCGTCCTTTCTGTTTATTTTTAAAACATGTAGTAGATGTCTAACCTCTATTTTATAGTCAATTTCAATTATTGAAACTGCTTTCAGTGAATTGTACTCGTTCCATTCCTAACTGGAAACTAATATTTTTCAGGTTAGCCGTGAATTTATTTAGCATGGGAGATACGGGGGTACTTGCAGACAAAAGTCTAGTGACCTGCTAGATAGTTGAGTTGTAGTCATTCAATTATTGTACAAGTTTATATTTTTCTGCAGATGTAAAACTTGTGAACATTGTAAATTGAATTAATTTTGTGAACGAGCATTATTTGTGATTTTAAGCTTCATGGCCGTGACAGTGTTCTACCGCCGACACTGCGGCGTAGGCTAGCTTGGACACGTCTCATATCCGTAAAAAAAACGGGTGCGGGTCGTGACAAGTTTTTGTGGTGGCCCATGCAGGTCTGTTTTTCGTAAATCATGCGAACTCGTGATAGTACTTAAGTTAGTAGTACTATTGCGAGCCTGCAACTAGGAAATACTCATTCACGAAATAAGGATTAATTTAATTTGGGAGAATGACTAGGACTAGGAGTCCCTTGAACAAATTTACCGATGGGTAGTCTAGGCATGCAATTTAGATGAGGACTAGTTATTAATTTTGATAGTTTGTCAGATCTCCATAGGTACACTATTACCTATTAATATGACGATATGATAAAATGTGGATAGATTATTCACTTGGTGAGATCGGGCTTCCTAGGATTGATAATCTAACCTTGATAAATTATTCAGTTCCTCCTCTTGGCCTCTTAGATATCATCCCCATACCCTAGTCCGAATTGCTTATTTAGTTCCTAGTTGCCCTAAGGATTAGTATTTTCATATAATTCCTGGTTATGTTATCTATATACGAACCTCGAGTTAGTTTCGACCCAAATTTTTTCCTCAATGGTTTGAATATACATGAAAGAGATACTAGAATGTTTGTAGTTCTTTTGTCTTCGGTTTGTTCCTCCCTGTGCAATCTTTTATTTTAAGGGTTGTGACCGATAGGAAATTACTTACGCTTTATTTCATAGCCAATTGTTTGAATCTCTAGAACTTATGAACTTTTACAGATATAGTTAAATGAATGATTAGTTAACTCATAATGGTAGGACAGCAGCGCACTGTCGCCATTTATTTAAATTTTGGAGACTATGGGTTCACTGTAGCCGGTAGCACACTGGCAAGACACGGCCCCTAGATTTGAAATTAGTTTAAGAAGATATAGGTTATAGAACATTGCTAAAACCATGTCTTCGTTGACCTCTTTAGACCTTGTGTCAATATGAGGCAGAGTATCTGACAGTGTATCACATCTGAATCATGAAACCAAGGGTGTACCACCGCCCGAGTATACGAGCGAGGCATAATTCTCGATAAAATAATTTCAGACGTGATTACAAGTTTAGGATGCTATAGAGGGTAGGAAAATGCCATGTATGTCCCATAGGATCCAAAGCCAATACTAGTGAAAGTTCTGTAGTTGGATAGCGTGTCTTCCAACCTAGCATTCCGCAGTCCTTGTCACCTATTGATGAAGTAATTAACTGACACTAATAGGTTTACCAGGAATATGGAATTTAGAAGTCCATAACCCATTAGTCGACCAAGGATTTATGGATAAGAAGATAGCAGGAAGACAGTATAAGCAAGAACATCGGGTAAGGTTTGATTCTCACGTCAAAACTCGAACTACTTTTGCCTTCTTTCAAAATCTCGCATACTTGTATTTTGACTATCTTAACCAATACTGCTATTACAACCTAGATTTGCAAGCTCACTCTGTTCTCGAGCTTGATTCAAGACATATGTTTAGTGGGGACGCCTACTAATATATTATCTAATCAGAATCGATGTATTACGGTTTGGTCAACCGTAGTGCACTCGGTTCGCTCTCTATTTGATTATCCCACGTGGATTGAGATTTTGAGGTATTATCTATGATCTCATCCGTGACTGCTTTGACAATTCCTCTTGAATTATATGTTCGCCTTTGAATCACTAAATTGTATTCAGTAACATCTCCCTTGAACTCTTTATCGTTTTTGTCTTCCACTGATTTAGAAAGACGAAAGTTCGTAATTTGTAGAGAGATACAGAGTATCCCCCATGGCTACGATAGTAGTATACACAAGTGTAGCTACCATCGGCCAGCCATGTGGTTGAGTTACTCGTTCTCCTCTCAACCCTCAAACTACTATTGGGACCTTATAGCCATCTGAATTTGGGAATAATTAGGGTTTTACCCTCAGTCAAAATGCCAACCTAGGAGACTACCTATTCTCAAGAAACCAATTTGTTACAACTCTCTAATTAATTACTTGAAGCTCGCCTTAACTAGCAACCCGTAAGCATTAACCCAACCTTTCCACGACCAAGCACACAGTTTAGACATGAGATATATAGACAAAGGTAGGGACAATCATTTACCATGACTATGGTAGGCACTCATCTCGAGATTGGTTTCCAACAAATATTGCCCTAGTTATGTAAATTTTATTATTAAGACCTAACTAGTATGGGAACCCCACAGTCACTAGCTTATCCAATACCATAGCGTAAAATACCCTGTCATGTTATGACCTACCAGTTGTCAACAGCAATGCATGATCACTACAACTCTTGTATATTGTGGACAAGCATACCATTCTATTTTATCGACCATGTGTCATTGTACATACTCGTTTTTCCATTTATTGAGGAACAATCCTTGACTTGACTTATATCTACCGTATTCCGTTACGCAGTACCTTATTCTTTATTAACAAGAGGCGAGGTACAATAACCGAACTTTGAAATTTTTTTAACCTCATTATTCCTAAAACCATGTCCTAGGTTCTAAGGTGAATAGACTGTAAGCCTTCTAAAATTTTAGGATATACGAGATTTACCAATTTATTAAAATAATTTTCATTGGGATGATAATTAGTGCCCCATGGACTCCCACTTTCTATTTAGATTATTTTGTTTCCGGTGGTGTCATTAATATTCGGAGCACGAGACCAGTTGTTACCTTCCAACAAATTTTATATGCAAGATCTAGACGAGTCCACCTTCATCTAGGTCTATCACGTCCCACTCAAACTCGTCCCCTTGTACCATATTTGTATGGCACGACTTTCAAGTAAAAAGGACTTGCTATAACCCTTACCATAATACTGTTGTACTTTCCGATTTCCACTAGAATCTCAACCTTGACTAAATTATCGGACCCAATATATGATTGTGGTCTACTCGAAGCCCACTACGCATATGACACTAGTGAGCCACTCAATTGTGTTATCTCATGCTACTTAAACACAAAAGTCACTGAAGACACATTTTTGGGCTTTAGGAACCTATTTAAGCATTCCGACTGCCCAACTAGCTCAACTACTTGGGTGAAAACCTATTCTAGGTTACCCTAACCTAGTAGAAATAGTTTACCATTGGGATCTTGTCCAGCCAATATAGTTTGAAATCTAGGGTTCATCCAACCAACGATTGATGTCCAATGAGGGAACCCATTAGGACCCAGTAAAATCCATCTAGGCATACCATCCTATTTGGACTATAAAACCGAACTACTTGAAATAGGTCCCTATACCTATTATGTAGTCTCCACCTCTTAGAATGCGAGGTCATCCGTAACCCTTATTCTATCTACCTGGGAGTCGCGATACGAACTAGTATTGCATTTATATCCCCTGCTTGTGTGTTTAAATAACCACGAAAAGAATCTCAATCTTGATTTCTCCAATTTCTGTTCTATTATGGAACCATGTTTAGATTAATTTCGAGAACGAAAATTCTGTATTGCACGGATTGCAAGCCACTCTAAGAGACGAAGGGTTCTTCGTTTTAGCAAGTGACTAGACTAGAGTAGCCCACTCTAGAAAATAAGTTAATGGTTTATAAACCTTCTTTCTGTCTGCATCATTGGATACTCTCTGTCGCTCGAGAAACTCCATATTGCTCTCGATTATTCTCCCTTATCTTCTTGTCCTTCATATTGCAGAGTGACGAATGGTCATGCTTATTAGAATTTACCAATATTTCTTAGCTACTTGTGTAAACTTGTTGCTCGTTAAATTTTGGATCGCTTGATAGATAGGAGAGGATTATAGGTGTCATATACAGTAGATATCTATTGGTAGCAATTTTAGCAATTAGTGGAAGATTCTAAAGTTTAGCGACATGAGATATGAGGGAGTAGTGTGATCAAAGGTGGGTAGGAATCTTCAAGGATTCGTAGTACAAAATGACCATAAGAATAGATGATAGCAAATGGAAACCGTCTTCTATCATAGCGGATGGACTCTTCCCTTAAATTTTGAGGACGAAATTATTTTAAGGTGGATAGATTTGTAGCTGTCCTTCCAAGAAAACTTAGAATATTTTCTATTATTATTTATTTTATTGGAATGGTGATTTTTAGATTTTATAGATAATTATTTAGTTAATTATTACGGTAGATGACTTCAGCCATGGTGGAGTTTTGAAGTACATGACGGCTAGGAATCATGGCACGTATAGTGTAGTGGCGTGCTTTGATTAGTGAATTAGCCCTGGTAGGGAAGGCCGAGCCATAGTGATGTCCTAATTAGGAAAACCAGGCCAAGTTGCGACTTAACACTTACCGAAGAATTATTTATTTATTAATTATGTTATTGAGTTTCAGGGAACCCGGTGGTACCGAACTAGTCCAGACTGGACCCGAACCGAGCCCAAGCCCATATAGTCATGCGGCACATCCAATGACATTCGTGTTGATGGAATGTGACATGAAGGTGTTGTTTTCCGTTTTAAATGGTTTAATGAATACTTTCTATGTATTCATAAATTAAATATTATAATATCATTACTGGTTGTTAATCAATAATATTTGTATAAAATATGTCTTTATACAATTTTGGGATTTTTAGACTATACATATTGGTATATACGCCTTTATTTGGTTTATTGAATTTTGTTATTATTATTATTATTATTTTTATTGTCATTATTACTGAGGTCATTATTATATAATAATAATATTATTATTATTGGTTATATTTATTTGGTTATCAAATAAATGTTACTAATATTCATATTTATAAGAATAGGCCTTACTCTAGGAATATATAGCATTGGGTTTTATTTTAGATTTTATGGATATATATTATATAAGTATGTATACGGGTATATAGGTATATGTATATATTTATATATTTATATATATATATATATATATATATATATATATATATATATATATATATATATATATATATATATATATATATATATATATATATATATATATATATGTAGGCTAATAATTGAAACCAACTGTTCCCACAAACAGTGGACTCGACCCAGACAAGGAGCCAACCAGCATGAAACCCCCCCCCCCCCGGTTTAATTTTTCCAAAACCGAGCTAACTCCCCAGACCCGCTCGGGTTCCCGTATATATACACATATGTATAGAGCTCGACGACCTCATACCCTAATCCCTCACCTACGCCACGCGACCCCAGACCATGGACGGCCACCTCGACGCCGTAGCGCTATCGGACGACGGCCTGGGACGTCGCGCGCGTACATGCACAAGGGAGCAGCAGTATACGAGAAGTAAGGTACTGATTTCATCATCCGATTTCTTTCCGTACACTCAACGGAATTCAATTCCGTAAAACCCTATAGAATGCCCATATGATCATCTAGGATCCCTGTCAATTAGTTCTTATGGAACTTATTCAGATTCGTCGAGAAATCGATGCGAACATCAAGGAAAATCTGTTCTAAAACAGAGTAGATAACAGTATCTCGACCCAACTTGGTAGTCTTTTTCTGAACCAAACATTAGGGAATTTTGAAAACTAATTGAAGACAGACCTAGAGAACCTATACGGCTCTGCAAACCATTTTGCAGAAGTCGAATTGATCGATAGAGCGTCGAAAAATCGGCGTCTCAAATTGACCAAAAAACTCGTTTTCAAATATTAAAAATATTAAAAATTCCTCCGATACGACGTGCGTCCCGCCAATCCGAGCGACGTGGTCGCGAACTGAAAGCATCGAAAGGTGCATAATAGCTTCGTGGACGTGTGGGCTTTGACGGAATTCAAATTGGTCGCGTATGCGCGACGAATTTGATGCATATCCGTCAAAATTTACCGTATCGACCCCTTTGCAAGTTTCCCAATTACTTTGTGCACACTCGTCAGATCGAGACAAAACTTATGCCAACAGGACCGTATCATTTTTCTGGTCCTGTATGCCAAATTTGGTCCGATTCTGAGACAGTTGATTGGATCGCCGTTTTGCGGGCCCCATGGTCCGACTCAACGGGCGATTTTGTGCACGGCCCACCGGAATCAAACTTTAGACATACGGTTGGGTTCGTATCATCAAAACAAATTCGTAGACATATAGTTTGATGAATTTAGAGACCGTTGACTCTGACACGCTTTTCGATACAAAGTGGGTCCAACGGCGGACATCGTTTTGGCCCGAAATTACCGTTTTATCCATGTATCCAGAATTGGACTTAAGGACAGGCAATCCTAGCTAATTTGACTATTTTAAGAACATTGGTGATGTCTATTTCAGCATCTGGAGACTGTTGTACGGGTTTTGACTTTTGTGGCACACTGAGTGGTTTGGACTATCGGTTTTACCAGCAAAGGACCACAGGCGAGTACAGTTTATTGATCTATATTTCGATATTGATCTTTACTATATTTCATTGATTGACCATTGATTATGTAATTTTTATATTTTATTATAAATTTTTGAGTCGGGAATGTGAATTACCAACGATGTGTGATCTAACCTTAGACAGTGTAGACAGTAATTTATTATTGCAAAGTAGACAGTGTAGACAATAATTTATTATTGCAGTTAGACAGTATAAACAGTGATTTATTATTACAAAGTAGACAATGTAAACAGTAATTTATTATTGCAAAGTAGACCATGGTTCTTTATTGCATTATTTGATGTAGACAGTGTAACTTTATACAATGTAGACAGTGTAACTTTAGACAGTGTAGACAGTGTAACTTTAAACAGTGTAGACAGTGTCGTGTAATTGTCCCGAGATCGATCACATATCAAAGGTACTTCTACGATTGGGAAGGTATTTTGTTTATTTATTTGCTACTGATTTTTCGTCTTTTCTGTTTATTTTCAAAACATGTAGTTGATGTCTAACATCTGTTTTATAGTCAATTTCAATTATTGAAACTGCTTTCAGTGAATTGTACTCGTTCTATTTCTGACTGAAAACCAATATTTTTCAGGTTAGCAGTGAATTTATTTAGCATGGAAGATACGGGGGTACTTGCAGACAAAAGCCTAGTGACCTGCTAGATAGTTGAGTTGTAGTCATTCAATTATTGTACAAGTTTATATTTTTCTGCAGATGTAAAACTTGTGAACATTGTAAATTGAATTAATTTTGTGAATGAGCATTATTTATGATTTTGAGCTTCATGGCCGTGACAGCGTTCTACCGTCGACACTGCGGCGTAGGCTGGCTTGGACACGTCTCGTATCCGTAAAAAAATGGGGTGCGGGTCATGACAGTTAGCCCTCAACAAAACATTCTTCTGCAGACTCATGCAACTCGATTGGCAGCTGTAACGTAAGGCCCGGCTCTGCACTAATATATACGTAGACCAGTAGTTGTGACACTCCGGGTTAGCTTGTACTGATAACGCACATACTAGCAACTGTGCGCATGGTTCAGCTCTTTACCAACTAACACTTATCTATATGATGGTCCATGGAAAATCCATGATTTAGCCACTGTGACTCTTAGGTTCAGCTCGTCGCTAAGTGGACACTCTATACACCCCTTGGTCTCTTTACCGCAGGGCGTTACTCTATCCCCCCTAGGCCGAACGGCTCCGGTGCCCCAGAACCGGTCGTGAGGATCTATACTTGTGCACAAGTTGTCCAAGACCAATGCAAATGCAACTATCAGATAAAACTATCAAGCATCAATCTAGCAACTTGTAAACATTTACTTCTTCTGTTTCATGTATCGAGCTAATGGCTCTACTCTTTTCTCTATACGGACAAGCCGTATCATCTCTTTTAACAGCACAATGTGCCTTCTCTGTACATCTCTTTCTTTATAGCAACAATCGGGGGACAATAAGAAATCTCTGTTTAAACAAGCACGATAACAAGCATGAATTCTACTCTTGATAATCATACTCTATTCTGGGCATGTAAACATTCTCTTTTCTTTACTCATTAAGCATGGCAACAGTTCATTCATTCGAGGCACATCTCTAATTTAGCACAGCATCAACTCATTGATTTAACAAGGCAACATTTATTCAATCAAGGCATCAAGTCGATTCTTATTAGCATACAACAATTCCTTTTTCCTTAGCATACAGATTAACTCTTTTTTTGTTCTTAGCATAGCAACATGTGAAATCTTTTACAAGCATACTCAATGATTACCATCTTTTTATTAGCAACAATATTTATTCAAAAACTCTGATTCTTATTAGGCGCAAGCGAATCATAAAATGAGTCTTTGTCCACTCATCCAGATTAATCGTCTTCTGTTGCAGAGCCAGCAATCCGATATCTCTGTTTATCTAGTGCCTTCGCAGAGCGGGGCACTACATAATTATCCACCGAAAAAAGTTTCGTCCTCGAAACTTAAGGAGAAACTTACGATATCCTTAACAGCGATAGTCCTCATCCTTCGCCATCATCAATCCATGAAATCATAATTCAGATCATATCAAGACTCTTGTTCAATAAAGTATTTAAATCTCAATCAATCAAATCGATAAAAACATATGCTGGCATCATTAAAATTATTTACGGACTTATTGTATGGAACGTTCATCTCATTGATGACATCAAGTAGGCAAGGAAATGAGGAGAACTTCTTTGAATTCAATCGAATCAATCGGCCAGAGGACCGTGTTGCTTTGATACCATTCTATCATGCCCCGATCCCGTAGAGTCCTTTCGTCCTCGCTTCGGACTCTTCGAGACCGTTCGTCCTCGCTAAGACGTGATGCCGTGCAAGCCTAAGTTACACTTGCACAAGGCCAAGACCTGTAACAATACAAGATAGACAAGGTTGACAATAACGCAGCGGGACATATAGCAGATAATTAAAGCAACAACGGACATATTTTCAGAGTACATGCATTGAACACAATGGTAACAAGAACAATTCTCTTTATTGATTTCATTTGAACATATTACAGCTCTCGATTCTCTCTGATACAATGTTACATTCTCTCAGAACTTTACAGATTATAATGATCCCGTTCTCATACATTACATCCCTTTATATACAAAACCAACTCTTGTAACATATATCATCTCTTGGCATCTCGATTCTCTGTTCGTCTCTGCGTCGTTAGCCCTCAACAAAACATTCTTCTACCGATTCATGCAACTCGATTGGCAGCTGTGACACAAGGCCCAGCTCTACACTAATATATACGTAGACCAGTAGTTGTGACGCTCCGGGTCAGCTTGTACTGATAACGCACATACTAGCAACTGTGCGCATGGTTCAGCTCTTCACCAACTGACACTTATCTATATGATGGTCCATGGAAAACCCATGATTTAGCCGCTGTGACTCTTGGGTTCAGCTCGTCGCTAAGTGGATACTCTATACACCCCTTGGTCTTTTTACCGCAGGGCGTTACTCTACCCCCTAGGCCAAACGGCTCCAGTACCCCAGAACCGGTCGTGAGGATCTATACTTGTGCACAAGTTGTCCAAGACCAATGCAAATGCAACTATCAGATAAAACTATCAAGCATCAATCTAGCAACTTGTAGATATTTACTTCTTCTGTTTCATTTATCGAGCCAATGGCTCTACTCTTTTCTCTATACGGACAAGCCGTATTATCTCTTTTAACAGCACAATGTGCCTTCTCTGTGCATCTCTTTCTTTATAGCAACAATCGGGGGACAATAAGAAATCTCTGTTTAAGCAAGCACGATAACAAGCATGAATTCTACTCTTGATAATCATACTCTATTCAGGGCATGTAAACATTCTCTTTTCTTTACTCATTAAGCATGGCAACAGTTCATTCATTCGAGGCACATCTCTAATTTAGCACAGCATCAACTCATTGATTTAACAAGGCAACATTTATTCAATCAAGGCATCATGTCGATTCTTATTAGCATACAACAATTCCTTTTTCCTTAGCATACAGATTAACTTTTTTTTGTTCTTAGCATAGCAACATGTGAAATCTTTTACAAGCATACTCAATGATTACCATCTTTTTATTAGCAACAACATTTATTCAAAAACTCTGATTCTTATTAGGCGCAAGCTAAACATAAAATGAGTCTTTATCCACTCATCCAGATCAATCGTCTTCTGTTGCAGAGCCAGTAATCCGATCTCTCTGTTTATCTAGTGCCTTCGTGGAGCGGGGCACTACAATAGAGGAAGTATATTGTGCAACCTTCCAACTTGTGGAAAGCCATTGAGTAATCCCCCCATTCAGTTTTGCTTCTACTCCTCTTTATGCTATCCATTACATATGCCAGGATTAACCTTGGCCAGCATATACTGTTGATAACGTCCACACTGTCTACCAAGGCCAAGAATCTGCACGACAAATTTGAACCGCCAGACTTTGTGAAGAATACTGTTTTGCACAAGTAGAAGATTATTAGCTTGGCCAAATCATCTAGATTAACAGCATTATCTCCGCCACGAAGCCGTCATAACAATTCAAAGAACTTGTCTCTCACTTCCTTATTCGTGACTTCTGAGTGTTTGCCCTTAGTATTAGCCAGCAATCTTGTGAAGTGATCTCTACATAGGCTCAATGATGCTGGTGGTGTGGGCTGCTGTTGTTTTTCCTTTATAAATCTTCTGTAAAAAAACATCATTATCGCTTTTTTCATTCAGCGGTAGACTGAAGATAACTACCATATCGTCGATGCTTGGCGCGATTTTAACAGTGGTGCTCAATTCAAAGCACCCGACGCCATCTTTTTCTTCTGTGTAACTTGCAATTAAATTCTCAAGCCCTTCCGTTACCTTGGACAATTCGAAGACGTGGACTCTGTTTTGGTAGAAAATCTCGACAAAATTCCAAAATCGGTATTCTTCAAGGAATCAATAACTGGCTCAGATAAATGGCCAACATCTTGATTGACTCCTCCATAAGATTTAGCATTGGCTTGAAGGTAGAACGGAAAAGTCTTGAATCCTTATTCCTGACAGATTTTTTTTCTACAAAATAAAAAAAATAAAAAATTAGGTCGGAGAATGGCCATTTTTATGGGTTTTAACACTGGGAATGACATTCTCCATGTAAACTAACACGGAGAATGTCATTCTCTGTTTCAAATGACACGGAGAATGTCTTTCTCCGTTTAAAATAAAACGAAGAATGAACATTCTAATATATTTTAACATTGGGAATGTTATTCTCCGTTTCAAGTTAGACGGAGAATGCCATTCTCCGTTCCAAATTAAACGGCGAATAGAATCCTCAATCGTTTTAACACTGGGAATGCTATTCTCCATGTAATTGGAAATGGAGAATGCTATTCTCTGTTTGTAAAAATACGAAGAATAACATTCTCTTTCGTTTTAACTCTTGTAATGCCATACTACGTTTAATTTAACACAGAGAATAGAATTCTCTGTTTCAAATTAAACAGAGAATAGCATTCTCCGTTTAAATTAACCCGGAGAATAGCATTCTCATGTGTTTTAACACTGAGATTGCCATTCTCCGTTAAAGTAAATGGAAAATGATATTATTGATTTAATTTAGACGGAGAATGACATTCCAAGTGTAATTTGACAGGGAGAATGAACATTCAAATACGTTTTATGACGGAGAATGTCATTCTCCGTGTAATATATACAGAATTTGCGAACATAAACTCAAAGTTATACCTTCCGTTTGCACTTCTTCTTGCACTTCTTTTTGTTTAGCAACTTCTCCCTTTTTCTTCTGTGCAACTTTCATAGAATAGGGTTTCGGTTGTTCTCCGTCTTTCTCTTTTGGATTTTCTGTAACTGGTGCATCTTCTCTAATTTGTGATGCTGCCGGTGATGATTCTGCCGCTGATGCCGACATGGTATGTAGATTGCGAATGGGAATGAAGGTTTGAAGATTTTGGAGGAGAATGATCTAGGTTTGAGTACAGAGTGGAGTATGGAAGAAGAGGAAGAATCGAAACGGTTTTTCTTTTCTTTTTTTTGTAATAAAATAGTTTGGGGGTGTTTTGAATTAATTAGAAGGGAAAAAAATGTCATTTGATGGAAGGGAAAAAAGAATCGAAACCGTTTGGACTCATTTCTGCTTAATTATATTAATTAGAAGGGCAAAAATGATTATGCTTAATCAAAAAAAATCGAAACCGTTTGGCAAAAATGTCATTACAACTCAACAAAACAAATGAACATAATACCTTAGATATAAAAGAAGAAAAAAATCATCGTCTTCCATATTCAATCATTTCAGATTGGACTCCTTTCTGCTTAATTATATTATATATACAACTTTTTTAGTACTTCATTGTGCTCTGAAGTTGTAATCCATTCAGCAGCTTCGCGTCTTTCCATTCCCGCATCAAACTGCATATAACAAACATAACATCAAAAATATTGCTCTAAAAAGTGTAAGTTTTTGACGACATATTTTCAGACTTACATTGAGAGAACGGTAGTCTAGACTACATCGGTCTTTCATGAATGCAATTATAGAAATCCCACAATCAACAAAATTGCCTTGGCGGGGAACATAAGAACGACGTTTTGTTGCAAAAGTAGAAAAACTGAACCTAGCATCTCTCAACTTCAAAGTCTCTTCTTCGAGAAAGAGATCCAAATTTGAAAGCTACAATTACCAGAATACAATATTAGTATACCACGTATCTTGTACCCAATTCATAAAAATTTATGAATATGAGCTTACTATTTCTTTTACGACTGTTTTATTTTGAATCGGATCATCTTTAGATGCAAGTGAGTCCCAAATTTCAATACTCCTTGTTTTAACCAGAACTCTTGCAAGAATATAGTGTTCGTCCAAAAGAATGGGTATGTATATTTGAATCGGGATTAATTAGGTAAAATAAATTAGTAAATTTTCAGAAAATTAGGATTAATATTTAAACAAAAATACATTAATACCTCGTTACAAATGCTTAAAGATCCCATGTAATCCTAAAAATATTTGTACTTCTTCCATATTTCATGAAGCTTTTTGTCCGATGTAGGTAACGTTTCTTTCTACATACACATCAATTAATACATTACGAAGGACAAACAAACGAGAAAATTGTTAATACATATGCATTGAAGAATAAAATGCTCACTCACCGATATCCTTATTGGTAAAAACCATACATTAGCTTTATTGGAGGTTCTTTTCTGTTCCTCCGCGGTGAGAAGAGCAGAGGCAGTGCCTACAATCTGAATAAATCATTAAAAATCTCAGCGATGGAATCGAAGTAAACATAGATGGCATCTAAGAAGAAATATACTATCTATACATACCCCATTTTTAATTCTCGTTAAAGGAGCTAAGGTCTTCATCTTAAACCGAGACACATATATTTTGTTGCAAGATGATATTATTTCTCTAAGAAAAGAAACGAATAAATTAGGAGAAAAAAACTGTTGGAATTAAATCAAAACTCATATTACTTACTCGTCAGGTCTATCATCAGCAAAAATATAGTCGTAATAACTCGAAGAACCACTAGTACAATTGCTAGGCTTCGAGGTTGAGCCCCTGTTAAACGTTTCGATGGTGTGACCGGATCTAAATTTCCATGCATTCTTTTCGAAGAACTGCTAAAGTCAGTTTCTTCTGTAGGACACAATACGAGAATTCGGTCCAATGCTTTACTACGATTCTGTAGCATCACGTCCTCCTCATCGGAAGATTCAACGTAAACCTCCTTCACATTATTAAATACTCCAGATGAAGATGCCTTCTTCAAAGCTGGAGATTCTTCAATCTTCTCAAAACGCCGAGATAAATTCATTTGTTTAATTTCTAATGAACAAAGCTTAGAATTGATCTTTACAACTTCAGCTGAAATCGTCGATAGATGTTCTTCAATCTTGCGCAACATACGCGGAATGAAGGTTTTATTTGGAGCTGGCAACCAATCTTCTACGTCTTCTATATTTTCCACTACACGAGTAGACATCTTGAGAACAAGAAAACTATTATATTTCAGAAAACTATTCTATGTATTTCAGAATGAATAATAGTACTATGAAACAAGAAAACTATTGTATATATAGCAAGAGAGAAGTACAAAAAGTGAGAAAGATGGAAAGATAAATAAATTTTGAGGCTAGCAAACAATCTACTAGCCGTTTGATTGAGGAGGGCTCGAGGAAGATTCTACTAGCCGTTTGAAAAGTACAAAAGGTTATCATGATCAACTTCAATTAACGAACTCTATAAGTGATTTAATTCCGTTTGATTGAGGAACTCGACGAAGTCCGCCGTGAACCGGAACTTCTTCTTCTTTCCTTCTTCATCTCCGTTTCTCCTTCCACCACCACCACCATAGCCTGTAGCTTTATAACAAAAATATTAAATTGTTAGATGAAAAAAAACTAATTACAGAAAGATTACTAATTCAAAATCAAACAGAACACATATTCATAGAAAACATGAGATTAAAGATGAAAGTGTCACAGAAGCAACACCACAATTTTACAACAACTAAGCAGACTCTGCTAAGCAATAATTAAAATTAGGGATTGTGTCCTCTTTGAATTTAATTTACACAAAAAAGAGATTTGAGAGAACGAGCTTTTATCGGCTTCCTAAATGTACCATTCTCCGTCCAAAATGTACCATTCGTCGTCGGTGTCATCATCTAGATCGCCAGCGACCGTGGTGTCGTCTACATCGCCTACAGACCTGGACACACTGTGTCCTTAGGGATTGTGTCTTCCTTGGATTTAATTTACACAAAGAAGAGATTTGAGAGAACGAGCATTTATCGGCTTCCTAAATGTACCATTTTTCGTCCTAAATATACCATTCTCCGTCCTAAATGTACCATTCGTCGTTGGTGTCATCATCTAGATCGCCAGCGGCGGTGGTGTCGTCTACATCGCCTACAGACCTGGACACACTGTGTCCTCCTTGGATTTAATTTACACAAAGAAGAGATTTGAGAGAACGAGCTTTTATCGGCTTCCTAAATGTACCATTCTCCGTCCTAAATGTACCATTTGTCGTCGATGTCACCATCTAGATCACCAGCGGCGGTGGTGTCGTCGTCTACATAGCCTACAGACCTGGACACACTGTGTCCTTCCTTTCCGGCCGACACACAATTATTGTTTTATATACGTAGTTGCATAAAATATTAAATTACATGGACGAAAGAGAAAGTAAATATGAGTTAATTTAGGGTGTTCATTGAAAAATTGTATTGAAGAATGACCTGCTATAACAAGTTAACGAGAGATAAAAAGTCAAAAACAGCATTAAATGATGTCTCCTGCATTATTTCATCTGAATTTAATCTGAACCGTTGGATTAACATCCAACGGTCCAGATTTTGGATGTATCGATACATCCAAAAAGGGTGGATGTATTGTAGAATTTTCCATATATATATAAATAAATAAATAAATAAATAAATAAATATATATATATATATATATATATATATATATATATATATATATATATATATATATATATATATATATATATATATATATATAAAAGTCGGGTTAGGGTTCAAATATTTTAACCCAAGTCCGAGCCCGAATCCTAGAATCTTCAACCCTAACCCAACCCATTAACTGGTTTACCCGATCGGACTCGTGCTTAGCCCACCCAAGTTGCACCCCTAGTCAATAGAGAGCAGGGCGGGCACACATGGGGTTAAGTGGGCTATTGAAGATTTTTTTTTTTGAAATTATATAACAAATAGGTTATATAGTAGGCAGCTAAAAAGAGCTTTTCTCTTAACAAGTTACTATATAG
Source organism: Iris pallida (assembly GCA_029216955.1). Taxonomy (NCBI): domain Eukaryota; kingdom Viridiplantae; phylum Streptophyta; class Magnoliopsida; order Asparagales; family Iridaceae; genus Iris; species Iris pallida. The sequence continues at coordinate 10,470,887 of JANAVB010035417.1, forward strand.
CAGCTAAAATTTAAAGTTGCAAATATTCTTGTACATTTAAACCCAAAATTACTATATAGTATATTGAAATGAACAATATACTATAGAAAATTATAACGAGACAATGTTAAGCTTCTCTCAATAAAAAAATTGAAAACTGAAAATTTTGCTATATAATTTTAAGTTTCACTTTTTTAGCTGCCTACTTTGTCATGAATGATAATTAATAGCCAAAAACTTATTTTTTGTAGACATGTGAAAAATATATTAATTTTAGTATATAATTTTGTTTTTGATTTTTTTTATTTTGAGGTTGACCTCTCTTTTAAATTTCTATGTCTGCCAGAATCATTATTAGGAAGATTGCAAGCAAGTAAATTATGAAAACTATAGCATAAATTATGGAAAGGCGGAAACTAGTAGACTGATTTCTCTACAAACAAATAATATGCATACAAATGGAATTGTGTAGTTTTGTACTCATGCTGGTTCTTGGCATTCAACAGGAGTTTCTTTGATGCTTAATTAATTTCCACTCTTCTCATGGTGCCAAAAAATTGAAATTAAAAAATGTTTGGACAAGGACACATATCCATCGGGACATACATAATTTGTCTATTTTGGCACAAACAGACTATTCATATTTTGCTTTGCCTTTTCCTTTGGGTCAAGTAAGTAATTAAGCATTCGGATCAAGTTGGCCGTCCCCTCCCTCTTTCTCGATACAATTATTTATGTGTTTTATTATTCTAAATTACAAATAAGTAGAGTAGAAAAATGGGGCGACGTACGAAAAAATCGGCCATTTGTTTCTTTATACGTTTTCATTCGGCCATGAAATGAAATTGCCCATTCCTGAAACTAGGTATTTACACACTGTTTAATGGAGTCACCGCATTTTGGCCTGCGCGCCACCTGTCAGCATCCCTCTATTAGACTGGGCCTACAACTAGAAATTCGGGCACGTGGCTTGCGGACCAAAGGTGGTCAAAAACTGCGGGCCAAATAGCAGTAGCTAATAGTTTCTAGGGTGTGTTTCGAATGAGGATGGTTTTTTTTATTTTGGGACAAATTTAAGAGAAATTTATTACAATGTTCAGTTTGAGTAATAAAATTAATTTCGAGAAATTTTGAATGCCATGAAAAATAATATTTTCACGAATGATGGAAAACCTATTCCCCAAAAAAGGTGAGCATATTAGTTTTCATGAAAATAAATTGGCTCGACCTTAAGTTCGGATTGTCGATGATGATTATTATTATTATTATTATTATTATTATTATTATTATTATTATTCACCCATTTTTATTTTATTTTGCATTTTTTTATTTTTTTCGTTAAATTTTATTTTCTTTAATTTTTCATTTTATAAATAATTTCATTTTTTTGTCTTTCTAAATATGTTCTCTTCATTTCTAAAAAAACTACATTCTTTTTGTTTTTGTTTTTTCTTTATTTTTCTCCTTTTTTTTTTTTTACTCTTCTTCCTTTTTTTATTGTTTTTAAAAAAACATTTTTTGAGCTGGGTCGATTTGCATTATGATGAGTTATTGCATATCAGATTATAAAGATTAATTTATAAGTAAACAAACTTGTGGTGTAAATATGATTTGAACTCTATTATCTGGAATACTAACCTATCACCTAGAACAACTATAATAAGTGACAAAAATGTTTAACAACTATTAAATATATTTAATCATCAATCAATAATATTATATTTGCTTATATGAACTAATTATATATTTCAAAAATATTTATGTATTCACGATATATGATAATATAATTTTCTTAAAAATTTAATGCCAATTTTTTTCCTCAAAAATATGGAATTTGCAGCTTCGTAATATTTTCACCCTTACTGGCTTCTATAAGACTCTCTTGCAAATAAATAAGGCTTTTTCTAAGGGCACTACCATTTTTACTTGGTACTAGCCCAAAAATATTTCAAAAAATTACATGTTTGTCATCCATTTTTTTTACTTGGAACTAGCCCAAAATTTTCCAGCAAGTAGAACTGTAACTAAGCTGGCAGTCCTAACATAAAGAAGAACTGCAACTCTAGGACTGCCAACATAAAGTACGTAGGACTACCAACTTAGTTGCAGTCATATTTTTCTTCGAACCCGGTAGCAACAGCAGCAGCCGCAGCTCCCTCCACCTCCACGACCTCCGTCGTCCCAACCTCGCCCCGGCAGCAACAACAACCGCAGCTCCCTCCGCCGCCCAGCAACTCCATCGACTCGACCTCCGTCGTCCCGACCTCGTTGTCGCCCTCCACCTCCTCCTCGACCTCGCTGTTGCCCTCCATCGACTCGACCTCCGCCGCCCCCGTCGCCTCTAGAAACCCTAATTTTTTGGTGTGAGCTAGTCCCAAGTAAAATTTGGGTTGTCTCCAGTAAAAGTTCCACCTTCTTGGGCTGCCCCAAGTAAGGATTAGTCCCAAGTAATTTCCAAGTAATTTTGGGAGTGCCCTTAGAAAAAACCACAAATAATTGCAAGAAATAATTTTGGCTAGATAGCCTAGATTAGTTGTGCTCCTATTGCTTTTTGTCTTATTTTTGGAATCTGCAATTTGCCCAAAAATTATAAGGAGAAGCATGATAGATAATGCCCCTTTCAATAGGAAAACCAAAGCCATTGGTGCTTAACAGGGACGGCCCAGGTGATCGGTTGCCCTATCCCTATCTAGTTTTGATTGTCCCTTAATTTTTATTGTGGGCCGATCCTGGAGGATACCCGCGACCCTGACCTCTTATGGGATCGGAATGAGCCTGGGGGTTGCCCCAATTAAAGGGGGTTGTCCAAGTCCGAAGTCTTGTCTTACCCCAGGGTCGGCCCTGATACTTAACAGAAAAAAATATTGTAATAAAAAAGAAAAAGAAACTTGCATATCAAGAACAACAATTTTTGGAAATTACAGAAGAAGAAAAACATGCAAAAAAAAATTGCTTTTAGGAGCCAATAACAGCAAATCTTGACACCCAAACAATAAACTACTTGGAGACGAATTCAAGCTTGTAGAGAATAATTGTTGTATATTTTATTGATTGGCTACTCTACTACTTATAGAGAGTCTAGCTCCTCTTCATACTACATTTTCCAATGTGGGATTAAGTCCCTTATTAGTTCTCAACACTCCCCCTCAAGATGGGCGATAGATATTAATCATTTTCATCTTGTTACATAGCTTCGACAGACTTAATGAACTAAGACCCTTAGTCAGACAGTCTGCCACTTGTTCTTCTGAGCGAACATGATCAATCTTTAGTATCCCTTGTTCCAGCTTCTCTTTGATGAAGAATCGATCGATCTCGATGTGCTTCGTTCTGTCGTGCTGAACTGGATTGTTAGCTATACTTATTGCAGCTTGACTATCGCTCAGAAGACGTAACGGTGCTCCCTTGTCCAGCTTCAATTCTGTCAGCAACGCTTTCACCCACAGACCACTGACTGTTTCTTGCTTCTCCATGAGACCAAATTTTCTCCTACAAAGACACAATATCCCATGGTAGATCTTCTATCGTCTATGCAGCTCGCCCAGTCTGCATCGCAGTATCCCTCAACTTCTATACATCCATTCTTCTTGAACCATAGCCCTTTTTCCGGTGTCCCTTTCAGATATCTCAAGATCTGAAACACTGCATCCATATGACCCATTCTTGGATCATGCATGTAGCGACTTACTACACCCACCGCAAATGAGATATCAGGGCGAGTGTGCCCCAGATAAATCAATCTCCCTACAAGTCGTTGATATCTTTCACGATCAACTAGCTCTCCTGCTTCTGCTCCCAACTGCCACTTCTGGTCAATTGGAATAACTGCTGCTTTGCATCCCTGTCTCCTTCAGCAGATCTAGTGCGTATTTTCTCTGTGAGAGAACAATTTCTTATTCATCTTCACACACCTTGATACCTAGAAAGTACCTCATCGCTCCTAAATCCTTCACCTCAAACTCTTTCGCGAGTTTTGGCTTCAACTTAGATCTCGACTTCACCATTACCTATGATTACTATATCATCCACGTATACAGCAAGTATAGTGATGTGGCCTCTTGCATGCTGAAGAAAGACCGTATGATCTGTATTTGGTTGATGGTATCCCATGCCTGTAACAGCCTTTCTGAATCTGTCAAACCAGGCTCGTGGAGATTGCTTGAGTCCATATAGCGACTTCTTTAGTTTGCACACTTTTCCATGCAATGTCCTACCGTCTGATTCTGTAGCGTAGCACCCTGGCGGGAGTTCCATGTACACTTCTTCTTGTAGGTCCCCATGGAGAAAGACATTCTTCACATCTAACTGGTATAGCTTCCACCCATAGTTTGCTACAATGGAGACCAGAGTTCTTATGGTGCTCATTTTTGCTACTGGAGCAAACGTCTCATCATAGTCGATGCCATATGATTGTGTATATCCTTTTGCAACCAACCTTGCCTTGTATCGTTCCACTTTTCCTTCTGACGTCTCCTTTACTGTGTACACCCATTTACATCCCACAGTTTTCTTCCCTTTGGGTAATGGAACCAGCTCCCACGTCTTATTTTTCTCCAGTACCCCAAGTTCTTCCATTATTGCAGCTTTCCACTTTAGATCTTTCTTTGCTTCCTGTCAACATTTGGGCAACGAAGTAGAGTCTAATGATGCAATGAAGGCTCGATAATTCGAAAAAATGTTAGAATAAGACAGGTAGTTGGCAATATCATGCTCATAATAATCAAAACAACTAGGAACCTAACCCGCATTGATGAGAGAAGATCTCCTTAAGTGAGCAATAGGTAGTGGAGATTTCATACCATCAGAGTCAGAGAGATCCGCATCAGAATCAGATTGATTCAGTGCGGGGGTAACATCTTCAAGAGTTAGAGCAGGAGTAGACAAGGGACTTGGTACAGTAGGCACAGGGCACGGTACAGGCACAGTACTGGACTTCTGCTGTCTCCTTCTGTAGACTTAGAGCTCATTTTCTATTGTCTGCTGCTCCCCCTGTTTAACATATGTATCTTCTTCATCTTCTGTATCGGAGTCACTGCTTTCTTCCCCTTTCGTCCAGTTTTTCACGACCGGACATGGGACCGATCCGACCACCACAGATGGGCTTATTTCCTCCCCCTCACATATAATACCCTCTGTGTTAGGTGTGTCACCAAACGTTGAATCGTCATCCGAACCATAATATGGTTCCAGTTATCTGAATGTAATGTCCATGCTTACAAACATCTTCCGCTCAACTGGGCTCCAATATGCGTATCCCTTCTGAGTTGCCGTGTACCCGACAAAGACACATTTAACCGCTCTAGGATCCTGTTTGCCAACTCCTGGCCTATTATCTTGGACAAAACATACACACCCAAATACTTTCGGTGGAACAGTGTACGTGGTTGCACCAGTAAGCATCTCCAACGGTGTCTTCTAGTCCAATACCTGAGATGGTATTCTGTTGATGAGATAAGAGGCCGTTAACACCGCCTGCCCCCATAAGTGTTTCGGTACATTCATAGCCAGCATCATCGTCCGTGCGACCTCCAGCAGGTGTCTGTTCTTCCGTTCGGCCACACCATTTTGTGCCGGTGTATAGGCACATGAAGTTTGGTGTAGTATTCCATGAGTGGATAAATACTCAGTAACCTTCTTATTTGTATACTTCGTCCCATTGTCAGACCGTAAGCACTTAATTTTAGTGCCATATTGTGTTTCTACCCGGCGATGAAAGTCTCGAAACGTCTCAATGACGTCACTTTTATTCTTCATAAGGTAGACTCATGTCACATGAGTATAACAATCAATAAAAGTGAAGAACCATCAAAAATCGTTAATACCGGTTGTAGGACAAGGGCCCCACACGTCCGAATGTATCATATCAAATACAGCTGAACTTCTACTTCCTGAACTCACATATGTGCTTCTGGTATGTTTACCCAACTCACATGAATTACAAAATAACTTCTCTTTATTAGCCCTTTGGTATAAGGACGGATACATGCGACTAATAATTTTAAAAGAAGAATAATCGACATGCTGGTGGTGGAGTAGCAATTCATCTTCTACACTGCGCCGTGAATCTTCCGGTGGTGTATCTGCTACCAGAGAGGCCAATGCTTTGTCCAGTCCAGTCCTGTCCAAGTACCACAGCCCCTTATGCCATGTGCCAGTCCCTAGTCGTCGTCCTGTCCCCTTCTCCTGAAAAGTTATCGTAGGAATGTCAAAGGAACCAGTACAGTTAAGATCAAGAATAATGGCACTAATAGAAAGAAGATTGACAGAAAAAGATGGAGCATGTAAGACATTGGTGAGAGTGAGAGAAGGGGTGCATACGACAGTGCCTTTACCCATGACAGGGCTGGAGTTACCATCAGCAGTCTGAATGCTCTCCGGCGTCGGTAGGTGAGTATAGTCCTGGAACTCACCGCGGGACCCCATGACATGGCGAGATACCCCAGAGTCCATAATCCAACCTGGTTGGTGGACAGCTGCTGCAAGAGCACGCGCAGGAATACCTGTGCTGGTTTGGACAAAGCAAGTGATGTGATCTCCCGAGGTAGATGATGCCCCATGACTGCCGTCCGAACCCAGCTTCGTGCTGCGTAACCTCGCGAGAAACTCCTTCTCAAGAAGGGTTAACTCAGCCAGGTGATTTTCTCCCCTTCCTCCGCCAGATTAACTTTGTGTCCTGCAGAATAATTTTCCCTTCTACCAGCATAACCGCCTCTACCACCTCGACGTCCTCCGTGGCCCCGTCCACGATCACTCGACTGACTTTACAGGGGTTTTGGACAAAATCTGATGTAATGCCCCGAGTCACCACAGTTGCGGCAAACACCGACCACATAGGGAGGCTGATTGAAGGCGGCAAGGGCAGACTTGTCAACAGCGGCTTGTTTTTCCTGAAAATAGTCGTTGTTGGGCAACAACTTCAATCGAGTCTCTTCTTGTACCATGGCAGCTATGGCTTCTTCTAAGGTTGGAAGCATGGGCTGTGCTAGGAGTACATTCCTTCTATGCTCAAACACAGGGTTAAGACCCTTCAAGAACTTCATCATCCGTTGTCGCGAAATATAATCTAAGAACTTTTGAAAATGTTTTGCAAATGCTGGTTCGACTTGTGAATCTTCCATCCCAAGAGGATCATAGTGATCCAGATCAGACCAGTACTTCTTCAACAGTGCTGCATACTCAGAGATGGTACGGTCGTCCTGGGATACCCTATCAAGTTCATTCTGCAGTTGGAAGACCCGTATAGGATTTCCTGAGCATGAGTACATATGTTTCAAAGTCCGCCATATATCAGCAGCAGCTCCATCGCCTCTACATTGCCCAACACCTGGTCGATCAAGGTGTAGTGCCCCGTTCTGCGAAGTCAATCGGAGGAATCGAAATGCCGACGGCGTTCGGACTTGGCCTTACAACGGCGACTCGAAGACATCGCTCAGGTGGGGTAGTTTCGGTGAACTTGTCTCATCTTTATCTTCACATAATAAATCGCGTGTTTTCAACTTGCAAAAGTAGGCTTAATAATAAAAGAGACGAATCCACATAGCTAAAGGAATTTATTCCGACGGATCAAATCGAGTTTAGAACATGGAAAATGTCCCACGGTCTGATTAGAGTTGGTGCTCAGCGTGCTTTGAAAATAACACTCGATCCTTTGTCCCGTGGCTTGGGAGAAGGAAAAGTTGGTATTCGACACAAACGAGGAGTCACCTAAGTCGCAGGCGTCGTCCGCGTAAATGTTCGATAAAGTATGTACGTTTCCACTGCGCAAGGCTTGGCATAGCCTTGGCTCGTCCCTCGGGTTAATTTGTAGGCTTGAGTAAGTTAGGCAAAGTTATGCCGATCGACCTAAGTCATTCCAAGTGCCGTCCCGTTCTTTCTACGGTTGTTAAGTCAAATAGTCCCACGATCTCAAGGGCCGAACATATAACTTGGGTGATAGCGTCACGTAGGACGTAAGTCAGTTAAAGGAACGAGCCACGGTTGGCACGATGTAAAGTTAGCCACGATCTATGGCACTTAAGAAACATGTTTTGTTCAAGTTAAGTTGGAAGGCTATGTAGTAATCGTTCCCTCGAGTTTAAAGAAGTTCGAGGCGGTCCCTCGGTTGGGCGTCTCGCGTTCCTATTCGCGTTAAGAAGTTCGAGGCGGTCCCTCGGTTGGGAGTCTCGTGTTCCTATCCGCGTTAAGATGTTCGAGGCGGTCCCTCGGTTGGGAGTCTCGTATTCCTATCCACGTTAAGGAGTATGAGGCGGTCCCTCGGTTGGGAGTCCTTCGGTCCCAATGTACGTTATGCAAAGTGTGGTTCAGAGCACGAGTTGCTAAGTATAGTTCCAGTCGTACCAACAAGTAGGCCATGCATTTACGTGAGTCTAGATGTCTCGTAGGTGCGTGGTCAATGGATACCTTGTCGACAAGGATTTCTGCCTAGACTGGTTATACGCCGGGGCACCGGGCCCAGTCATCCTAGGGGGTAGACGTTATAGCAGCGGATGCTTTTATTGTGTGGGTAGTCGGGGGCTTTCAACGGGGCTCGCTACCTGCGCTGAAGGACCCGCCGCCTACCCGAGCTATGTCCGCGATGGCTTGTCATGCCAGTGGCCTTTCATATAGATAATTGGCGTGCTAAGCGGCGAATCCGCATGCACGGTGTCGGTCGTAACAAAGAAAGTATAAGCACGGTATGCGTTAAATGGTGAAATGTGTGCTCGGTTGCACCCAAGGTATTATAAAGCTACGATTCGGCTATACATAAAGACACATGCTTCGGCACGAAATACGGCGTCGTGCTTGAGTTCCCAACATCGGTTCCACAAGTCGGATTAGTCGTTGCGAGTTAAGTCGAGAAGGGCCGTAGGGCATGTTTGGTTAAGTCATGTTGAGTTTCTGGGCACGACCTCGAGATGTGAGGCATGGCCGCGTTGTCACAACACGAGTATAGGCAAGACTAAGCGAGGAGGCACTGCCTCGGTGATACTAAAGCACAAATCAAGTTCATTGCACGACCTTACGTCCCAGAGTATGGCACGGAAGGCAAGCACGAGGCGATAAGTTGACGTTATTGGAACGAGAAGGTCTAGCGGTAAAGTATGAGTACACTATTAGTGCAAGGCACGATAACGGTCTAAAAGACACAAAATAGACCAAGGCGTCGGTCCTAAAATCAATCCTAAGGCAAGACTAGAAAGACAATCGTAAAGGGGCTTGTATCGCACAAAGTAAAATAAACGTGTCGGTTTTGTATGGGTGGGTGATGAGCTCACTCCACCAGTACAGTTGAGTACTGACACCCATACAGTTTTTATGTGCAGGCACAGGTAGAAGCTCGTGGCGCGGAGCTCGCTTGGATGCGTCGAGGCACGGAGTTCCTTGGCGATTCGAAGCGTACGGCCGCATGGAATCGAAGACTTATACGAGACATAATGTATGGACATCGCCTATCCGAAGCATCCGCTGGCTCGAGACAAGTATTGAGAGATGAGAGAGAGCATAGTGATTTATAATGTGAGACGAGTGAATTTGAGTGTTTGTAATCTCGGCCTTGCGCCACCAATGTAACCGTTGTTTCGATATCAATAAAGAGCTTCTTTTGAATGACTTGTGTTTTGTTCTTAACTTCCGCTGCTAGTATTCAATGTCTCTGTTTGGGACTTCTGTGCGACGACCCCGTCGCAGCCGTTAGAAATCGGCCGTTATGGAACACGCCTTGCACGAGCGCAATCTAGGCTCGTGCGGCATCACGCCTTAGCGAGGACGATCGCTCCTACGGGAGCGGGGCGTGACACAAAGAGGCTGTCAACCATCCAGCCACAACATTGTTGATAATTTCCCAAATAGCAAATTCCTTTGAGGAGGGATCATCTGGTGCCTTGGTTTGGCCATTGACGTATCCAACCAAGCCTCGTCCCTTCAGCGTCCGCATTGCCTGCTGTGACCATTTCAAGTAGTTGGACGTTCCTTCCAACTTCGTTTCTAGCTTGTCCAGCTTTTCCATTTTGTAGGATGACGGATCCACATCAGTATGGATCACACGTGGGGTTGCCTCGGTTAATCTCTTTGATAAAATATCATTAATCAAGGCCTTCATCTCTTCTGTTGTCAGTTTACCACTGATCGAATCCATGGCGTATTCAACTGTGATTCGTCGTCGTCGTCGACTTCGTCGTCGTCTTTATGTAAAGTCTTCAACAGAGACCTTACGAATGCGCTGTTAACGTGGCCAACACCCGCGTGCGCATGTAGATCCTAATTTGCAGATCGAGAACGGAAAACAAATAAAGCATTTATAATTTCAGAGGGCGTAATCTAGGAACAGATGGTGCAAATAAAGTATTTGACGTCCATCCGTCTTCGAATAACTGCCCACATAATCTCTCTCTCAAATTAGGGTTTTTTTTTTCGTTTTTGAAAAAAAAGGGGGGTTCGGCAGCGGTTGGGGTCGGAAGAGGGGGGCAGCAGCAGGGGGGGTGTTCTGTCGGCGGTAGTAGGGGGCGTCAGGGGGGCAGGGGGCAGGGGGCGTCGGGGACAGCAGGGGGGGTCGTCGGCGGCAGTAGGGGCCGTTGGGCGGGGGGGGGGGGGGGGGGGCGGAGCGTCGGGGGGGGACTGCCGGGGGCAGCAGGGTGTGTTCGACGGCAGCAGGGGGGCGTCGGGGGGAAGGGGGTGGGTTTGCCGGGTTAGGGAAGAGGGGAATTTTTTTTTGTGGGGCTTTGATACCATGTAGAAAATAATTGTTGTATATTTTATTGATTGGCTACTCCACTACTTATAGGGAGCCTAGCTCCTCTTCATACTATATTTTCCAATGTCGGACTAAGTCCCTTATTAGTTCTCAACAAAGCTCCACAATTATTGGCGAAAGAAAAAAAGAAAATAGTAGGCATGATTAATCAACTAAAATCATGGAATCTACTGTATCGGATTTCCAACATAAAAGTGGTACAAGAGAAGGGATTCATTCACCCTAGAGCTTTACTAGAGAGATTAAGAAAGTTACATGGAATCCGACTCCTTTAAAAAATAGCGTAAACTATTAGTTGTCGAAGAAGCTCGGGAAGGAAGCGGGGCTGCTGTTGGAGCCACAGGGAGCTGCTGGAAGCAGGGGGGCCGAGTTCGGGCCGAACTCTGCCCCAGGCAGAGTTCTGGCCGAACTCTGTCTCCCCATTCCAGAATTGGGTCGGCCAGTGCTGGTTGCCCGACACAGAAGTCTGGCCGAACTCTGTGTCGTCGGGGCTGAAGCGGGTTTTCGGGTAATTTTTCACCATTGGATCTAATCCAACGGTCCATGTTGGTTGCGGGATTGGGGAGTTAAGTTGGTATTTCCAAACCCTAATTCATATCGCAACGTAACACAACTTGGAGAGAGGAAGGAGGCAAGAGTGCCATTACAACTTCGGGAGAGAAGACGGAGGATTGAAGGTCATTTTCGAAGGAAATCGTGTTTCGGGTAATCTCTACTCGTCGTTCTCGCTCTTCGTAGCCTTGTAATCATTGTTCTTACTTCTGAGTGTTGTGGGGATCTGATTTGGATCGGGAGGAATTTGTAGAGGGTGTAATTTTTCTATTCCATTAGTGAAGGCTTCTCAGGGTTGGACTCCGATCGTTCCATGGTTTTTCTCGCAAGGGTTTTCCACGTCAAAAATTCTCTGTGTCTGCGTAGATTGTTTTGTGTGGTTGTTTTTGGGTTCGTGCATTTGTATTGCTCGGTCCTCTCGCCGGTACTCTCCGGTTTGGGGAAAGGTTTCCGCATTTCTTTTCCAACAGAGTGGTATCAGAGCCAGGTTCTGGAATTTAGAAGGAGTGTCAGTAGCTGACAGAGAAACCAGAGAGGAGAGATGGACGCGAAGCCGGTGCGCATGGTGAATCTGAACGGCACAAACTATCACTATTGGCGGAGCAAGATGAAAGATTTGCTGTTCGTCAAGAAGCTGCATCTGCCCGTATTTGTATCTGAGAAGCCCAGTGATAAATCCGAGGAGGACTGGAAATTCAAGCATATACAGGTATGCGGATACATCAGGCAGTTTGTTGACGAGAACGTGTATAACCACGTTGCCAATATTGAGCACGCGAAGACGTTGTGGGATAAGCTGGAATCCTTGTATGCGAAGAAGACCGGGGTAAACAAATTGTTCCTGATCCGAACGATGATGGGTCTGCGATACAAGGATGGGGCGTCTATTTCGGACCACTTGAGTGAGTTCCAGGGCGTGGTTGACCAGCTATCTTCTATGGGAGTCAAGTTCGACGACGAAGTTCAGGGACTGTGGCTGTTGTGTACTTTGCCAGACTCGTGGGAGACCGTACGAGTATCTATGATCGCTTCTGCTCCAGAGTGCGTGGTCAGTCTGGAGTTTGCCAAGAGCGGGGTGTTGAATGAAGAGATGCGGAGACGTTCTCAGGGCACTTCATCCACATCCCACCACTCAGAGGCACTTGTTTCTGAGAGCCGCGAAAGGGGCAAAAGCAGGGGTCCAGGTGGTGGCAGAGACAAGAGCAGAGGGAAGTCCAAGGGTCGTTACGAGGACTCAGAGTGTTACCATTATGGTAAGAAGGGCCACATCAAGTGGAATTGTTTCGCTTGGAAGAGAGAGAAGAAGGGTGACAAGGAGAAACAAGAAGAGAACACTACAGCGGCGGCCTCGATGGATGGAGGCGATGTGATCATCGTGGGTGATGAGGTCATTACTAACCTCGCCTGCGATGACAATTCTTGGCTGGTGGACTCAGGGGCTTCAGTACATGTATCTCACAATAGGGCACTGTTTGCCACTTACACGACAGGCGACTGTGGAGTGTTGAAGATGGGCAACGGAGATGTGTCGAAGGCGATTGCCGTTGGAGATGTGCATTTGAGAACGAAGACGGATGCGGTTCTTGTTCTCAAGGATGTTCGTCATGTCCCTGATATCAGTTTCAACCTGGTATCGGTTGGAAGGTTGGATGACGAGGGATTCTTCAGTCTCTTCGGGAACAGTCAGTGGAAGCTTTCCAGGAGTTCGATGGTGATTGCCAGAGGAAACAAGAAGTTCGGTCTCTACTATATAGAGGGAAGCGCACAGGGGGCACAGGAGGTGAACGCAGTCAGTGATGCGTCTACCGAGTTGTGGCACAGGCGGCTCGGCCATATCAGCGAGAAGGGGATGAGCTACTTGGTGAACAGGAAGGTGATTCCGGGGCTCAAGTCTACAAAGTGGGAGAAGTTCACGCACTGTTTAGCTGGGAAGCAAAATAGGGTATCTTTCCAAAGTCACCCAAGTTCGAGGAAGCCGGCGTTGCTCGAGTTGATTCACTCGGATGTCTGCGGTCCTATGAAGGTAAAATCTCTTGGTGGTGCTTCTTACTTTGTAACTTTTATTGATGACTATTCCAGAAAGGTTTGGGTCTATGCCTTAAAGACCAAGGATCAGGTGCTGCCTACTTTCAAGGAGTTTCAGGCCTCTGTTGAAAGGGAGACGGGCAAGAAGTTGTTGTGTGTTCGGTCCGACAATGGCGGCGAATACATCGGTCCCTTTGATGCGTATTGCAGAGAGCAAGGAATACGACACTAGAAGACTCCGCCAAAGACACCTCAGCTCAATGGTGTAGCAGAGCGCATGAATAGAACACTGATGGAGAGGGTGCGGTGTTTGCTATCAGAAGCAAACTTGCCGGGCAATTACTGGGGTGAGGCTCTTCTCACAGCTGCTTATGTTATTAATTTGTCTCCTAGTGCTCCTTTGCAGGGTGATGTGCCTGATAAAGTATGGTACGACAAAGAGCCGTCATACAATCACCTGCGGGCGTTTGGTTGTAAGGCCTTCGTGCATGTACCGAAGGACGAGAGGACCAAACTTGAGCCGACGACGATGCGATGCGTCTTTGTCGGCTACGGTCGGGATGAGTTTGGCTATAGACTCTACGACCCGGTGGAAAGAAAGCTCTACAGAAGCAGGGACGTGGTGTTCGTCGAGGATCAGACCATGACCAACACTCAGGATTTCGAGATGCCTTCTGAGGCTGAGGAATTGCCTGAGTTAGAGTCATTTCGCTTCGAACAGTTTCCAGAGGACATCGCAGAGGATCCAGTTATGGGGGAGCCAGTACATGGAGTTGCTCCCAACCTTGATCATCAGCCTGCTGATGGTGGTCAGGGTGTCCCTCAAGAGGATGAGCATGCCGGGGAGGCAGTTCCTGAAGGGGAAGAGGCTGTCGGTATACAGCCAGCACCAGTGGCTCCACTGAGAAGGAGCGACAGAGATCGTCGACCATCTACGAGATACTCACCGAATGAGTATGTGCTATTGGCTGACGGGGGAGAGCTTGAAATTTTTGCAGAGGCTATGGAAGACGAACACAGGCAGGAGTGGATAGAGGCTATGCAGGAGGAGATGAGTTCCTTGCACACCAATTCCACTTATGATCTGGTACGGTTGCCAAAGGGCAAGAAGGCTTTGAAGAATCGATGGGTGTTCAGAGTAAAGCAGACGGATGATGCTACTCGCCCTCGATACAAAACGAGGCTGGTAGTAAAGGCTACGGTCAGCGGAAAGGCATAGATTATGATGAGATCTTTTCGCCTGTCGTCAAGCATTCGTCTATTCGGGTGGTGCTAGCATTAGCAGCCAGTCTCGACTTGGAGGTCGAGCAGATGGACGTGAAGACTGCATTCCTCCACGGTGATCTTGAGGAGGAGTTGTACATGGAGCAGCCGGAGGGATTCTGAGAGAAGGGCAAGTCACATTTGGTCTGCCGGTTGAGGAAGAGTTTGTATGGTCTGAAGCAGGCTCCGAGGCAGTGGTACAGAAAGTTTGAGTCATTTATGGGGGAGCTTGGTTATGCACGGACGACGTCGGACCATTGTGCATTTGTGAGATATTTTGCCGAGGATGATTTCATCATTTTATTGCTCTATATTGATGATATGCTATTAGTGGGTCGGAATGCCACTAGAATAGCGGAGCTGAAGCGCCAACTGGGCACGGCCTTCTCTATGAAGGATTTGGGCGCAATGAAGACTATTCTTGGGATGGAGATCAGCCGAGAGAGAGTCCAAGCTGCTACACTTGTCCCAAACGAAGTACATTCACCCGGTACTTCAGCATTTCGGGATGGACTGGTCGAAGAAAGTGAGTTGTCCCCTTGCGGCTCACTTTAAGCTCACTGAGGAGCAGTGTCCATCTACCGAGGACGAAAAGGAAGATATGGAGCGGGTTCCATATGCCTCAGCTGTGGGAAGCCTTATGTATGCCATGGTGTGTATGAGGCCAGATATTGCTCATGCAGTTGGTACGGTTAGCAGGTATCTTTCAAATCCTAGAAGGGTACATTGGAGTGCGGTCAAGTGGATTCTACGTTATCTTCAGGGCACTGCTGGTTGGAGACTTTCCTTTGGTGGTGACGAGCCGAAGCTGGTTGGGTATACCGACGCTGATATGGCTGGAGATATAGACACGAGGCGATCGACTTCGGGCTACGTGATGATGTTTGCGGGAGGAGCGGTGTCGTGGCAGTCGCGGTTACAGAAGTGTGTTGCCTTGTCGACGACAGAGGCAGAGTACATTGCGGCGACGGAGGCTTGCAAGGAGTTGCTGTGGATGAAGAAGCTGCTGCAGGAAATGGAATTGAAGCAAGAGCAGTATACTTTGCGACAGTCAGAGTGCTATCCACCTTGTGAAGAATCAGACGTTTCATAGCCGGTCCAAGCACATCGAGACTCGATATCATTGGATACGGGATGTGGTTGAGAAGAAGGACGCGAAGCTTGAGAAGGTTCATACAGATGACAACGGAGCTGATATGTTCATGAAGATTCTAGCAAGGGGAAAGTTTGAGTACTGCAGGCAGATCGTCGGGATGACGACATCCTCCCCATAGTTGTGAAGGGGAAGATTTGTTGGAGTGGTTGGGGTTCCCAACCTATGTGGAGAAGACCTCGGAGTGCGACGAGCACCGTTCGTGTGTCGAAGAAGCTCGGGGAGGAAGCGGGGCTGCTGATGGAGCCACAGGGAGCTGCTGGAAGCAGGGGGGCCGATTTCGGGCCGAACTCTGCCCCAGGCAGAGTTCTGGCCGAACTCTGCCTCCCCATTCCAGAATTGGGTCGGCCAGTGCTGGTTGCCCGACACAGAGTTCTGGCCGAACTCTGTGTCGTCGGGGCTGAAGCGGGTTTTCGGGTGATTTTTTACCATTGGATCTAATCCAACGGTCCATGTTGGTTGCGGGATTGGGGAGTTAAGTTGGTATTTCCAAACCCTAATTCATATCGCAACGTAACACAACTTGGAGAGAGGAAGGAGGCAAGAGTGCCATTACAACTTCGGGAGAGAAGACGGAGGATTGAAGGTCGTTTTCGAAGGAGATCGTGTTTCGGGTAATCTCTACTCGTCGTTCTCGCTCTTCGTAGCCTTGTAATCATTGTTCTTACTTCTGAGTGTTGTGGGGATCCGATTTGGATCGGGAGGAGTTTGTAGAGGGTGTAATTCTTCTATTCCATTAGTGGAGGCTTCTCAGGGTTGGACTCCGATCGTCCCGTGGTTTTTCCCGCAAGGGTTTTCCACGTCAAAAATTCTCTGTGTCTGCGTGGATTGTTTTGTGTGGTTGTTTTTGGGTTCGTGCGTTTGTATTGCTCGGTCCTCTCGCCGGTACTCTCCGGTTTGGGGAAAGGTTTCCGCGTTTCTTTTCCAACAAGCCCAGGTAAAAAAGAATACTATATATTTAGTCCACCAGAGTATATATACTATATATATATATAGTCCACGAGAAAACTAACACTATATAAAATTTAATTTATTATCAAGTAATAATTTTTTGTATGTGAAAACCATTTCATATACTTAGCCCAAGAGACCACTTCCATATTTGTTGGCATTCTAAGGAATCAAGTTTTGAATGTTTAGTTTAACTTATTATTAAGTTAATAATATTTTGTTAAAAAAATTCAGAACATTTCAAGTTCAGTCCGAATAAACTAAAATTTTGACTCCACCTTTGTCCTTTAGTGCTACTTATGCCATTGTTGAAGCTAACGGTAATTACTCTCTAGATTGGTTCCTCGCATCCAACATGAGTTTCTTACTTTCTTTGTTGCTTAATCTTAATTATAAGGAAATAAATAAATAAATAATGTTTGGACAACGGTGCATATCCATCAGGACATAATTTGTTTTGGCACAAACAGACTATTCATATTACTTTATATAATATATATATATATATATATATATATATATATATATATATATATTCTTTGGATTAAGTTAAACATTCGGATAATTAATACAACTCAGTTGGCCGTCCCCTCCCTCCTTCTAGATTCTGTGCTTATTATTCTAAATTACAACAAAGAAAAAGTAGACATGGATGCCACGAACAGCACTTTGATTCCAATGTGAACAAATGAACAAATTAATCAACCGTTTGTTTCCTTGTAATTTACAGTCGGCCAAGAATAAATAACTTGAAATAAAATGGCAATATATACATTTTGTTTGATGGAGTCAAATTTGACACCCTCAATAAATGAATGGTGTGATAATCTTGAAAATGTCATGAATAAAAGAAATATATTTCTAAGAAAGAAGTAAAAAAAAAAAAAAAAATATTGGGATGGCGCAAAGAAACCTGCAGTGGTAATTTGTAGGCTATATAGTTCCTCAGTCTCTTCTTGGCTTCCATAAGACTTATAGCTAGTCTTGCAAATAGCAGCAAGAAAAGAATGATGGCTAGGTTACTTGTGCTCCTACTGCTTTCTGTCTTGTTTCTTGAAGCCGCGATGTGCCGAGAAATCAGAGGGAGAAGTATGATAGATAATGGCCTCGGCCTCACACCACAAATGGGGTAAATATCTATACTACTATATAATAGAAAAAAAAAATTAAGGGTTCACCGTGAAAATTTTTGTTCTAAATATATCTTTATTTATGTTTACTATCAAAATTGTTCATTAAATTTAACATAGACAATTACGTAATTATATATTGATAATTTTTTTTTAAGAAAGTCACTTGTTTGCTCTTCCCGCGACGCGAAGCACTTGCATATATACTAGTTACTAGATTTGACAAAACTAAAGTTATTGACTATTAAGTTCAGACAATCTCTTCATCTTTGCAATACTAAAGTAGTTACTAGATTTGACAAAACTAAAGTTATTGACTATTAAGTTCAGACAATCTCTTCATCTTTGCAATACTAAAGTAGGAAATTTTGATGCTTCACCGTGGATGTTTTTTTTTAAAATATTCTTATCTATGTTTACTAATTAAAATTGTTCATTAAGTTTAACATGGACAATTAGGTAATTATATATAGGAAAAAAAAATTATGAAGGACAGTTGTTTACTCTTCCCGCGCATATATATACTAGTTACTAAATTGACAAAACTAGAGTTATTCACTAATAAGTTCAGACATCTTTCTTCTTCTTCTTTGGCATACTAAAGAATTTAAACTGTGATGGATGGATCAGGTGGAACAATTACAACACTTTCGGATGGGATATAAATGAGACGATATTTCGAGAAACTGGTGGGTGTTTCTATATGTGGTGTTGGCTTATAGAATTCTACATTTTCGTTGTTTCTAGTTATATATATTTTTGTTGCCATGTAAAATAGTCATGGTAGGTTTGGAGAATAGGAACTTGGTAGGAAAGTAGAGAAAGCTCCGTAGTGGAAACTATTTATATTTAAGTATAGTTGAAAGCTTGAAGAAATATCAAAGTAGGGGGTTCTTGCGGTTCCTTTTAAGTAGTGCTTTAGTGAAGAAATATTGTTGTTGTTTTGTAGGGCTTAAGTGAATCCAATTAAGATAACAAAGGTTTTGTTATTAAAAGGAGAACATTAGAAAATTGAAGTTGTTAAAAGAGAAGTTAAGGAATTAACTAAATCATTAAAGTAAGGGCATAGATTTCCCTAATGATCAGTTTCTTTTTGTTTGATTGTCTTAGCTGATGCGATGGTGTCAAGCGGTTTGGCATCCTTGGGCTATGAATATATAAATATAGGTATATCCAGGATAACAACAAATTATTTTCATTAAATATCCTAACACATTCTACAAGATATGTAATTTGTTTTTTTATTTGTTTTTTTTGTCATATCCAAATTTTAGATGATTGTTGGGCTGAACAAAACAGAGACTCTCAGGTATGTATCTAATATTTTCTTAAATATATATATTTAGTCATCATAATAATATAAATATATAACCCTTTATAATCCTTACCACAACTCTAGAGTTTTGGTGCAGGACATGCATGCTATCAAAGTAGTAATTGAATTTTATACAAATTATACGTTGTGTTAATCCATGCTTTCAATCCATAAAATGTGCATGCCTTAAAGCTGGAGTGACGTGCTGGAATAATACTATACATATATATATATATATATATATATATATATATATATATATATATATATATATATATATATATATATATATATATATATATATATATATAATCAACCCTTATTACAACTCTAGAGTTCTAATATACATTTACGTTGACAAGAGGTCGATATGCATGGAGGCATTGTGTCTAATTATAACTCTCTTGGTATGTAAGATGACATCCCACCCTTAATGTCTGTTTCCTATTTCTAGGATTTCTTGTTCGGATTCCCTTACATAGATTTAAGTCTTATTACCTTGCTCTAAATAAAAAGAATTAATCAATATGTTTCAAAATATTAACTGATATTACGTAAACTAATACTTGAAATGACAGTTTACAAACTCAACACATCTTTGGAGTATAATAGCATAGATTACATTTTTATTTTGTATTTATTAATTTTTTACATATTGATCAGGGCAATTTGGTTGCTAATGCATCGACATTCCCCTCTGGGATAAAGGCTCTTGCGGACTATGTGCATGATAAAGGGCTAAAGCTTGGAATTTATGGTGATGCGGGGTATAATTAGCTACTTTCCTTGTGTTCTATCAAAAGAAGAGTTTATTCATAATATATATTTTTAAAATTATCTAGACTAAATTACTAAATATTCCACTAACTATAAATGTGATAATTGACAAAATGGTTCATGTGAGGATTGATCTCATCTAAAGATACCATGTAATTTGTTGGATTTGTAAAGATTTATTTTGTTTTTCTTCAATGCTAATCAAACAATATCAATTGCTAACATTGCAAACTATGAGTTGCTTTCCAATTTTTGAATTACCAATCAAAAGTTCTGAAAGATAACAATATAACATCAATTTCTACATACTTTATTTATTTGAACACAAATATATTATATTTAGTCTCACTTGCACACACAATAGTTTACCATTTTGCTTCATGAACTTCTTTTCATTTGTAGATAGCTAACTTTGGTGACCTTGGGCTTAAATCACAGGATATTAACTTGCAGCAAAAGAATGCCAGGGTCCCTTGGACATGAAGAACAAGATGCAAAGACCTATGCCTCGTGGGTATGTCAACTGTTTTGATGCTTAAAAAAAAATTGTTTGATAGTACATCATAAATTTTAAAATAACCCCAGTTTAGTCTCCTTTTACTTTAGTAAAAAAAAAACTTTCTTCGAACACATTAAAGTAAATTTCTACATAAAATACCTTATTAAGTATAGATTTTTGCTACATAGAAACTGATGGTTTCATATAGTGTTTGAATATCTTTGCTTTGCTTTCCAGGGAATTGACTACTTGAAATATGATAATTGCCACAATCAAGATATTAGTCCACAAAAAAGGTAATATATTAATCTTTACATATTATTTAAATTAATACATTATCCTTTGAATTTCATTTGTATGTTATTTTTCTGCCTTATATTATTCTCAATTGGTTTTGAGATGAAAACAGGTACCGTAAGATGAGTGAAGCTTTGCACAATTCAGGAAGGAGCATTTTCTTTTCTCTTTGTGAATGGTAAGCTTGCTCGTTCTAAAATCTATTGTTAAAGTTTTCAAGTTTTAATATAGAGTCAGTACATACAAATAATGTCCACAAAACTTAATTTATTATGTAAAATGCATAAAACTCCCACGAGTTTCGAATATCAGAAACTTAATTTAACATATATCACTACATCTAATAACTAACCTTATTTGGTAGAAAATATTTAATTGTATATAACATGACCTTTGGCATGAACTTCAATAGATTACCTTATTAAAAGTTGGTGAATACTTCATTTTGGCGTGATAAGAGAGATTTATTAAGATATATCAGTACCAAAATTTTCTGGAATTCTATGTAGGGGACAAGAGAACCCAGCAACTTGGGCAGGAGCCGTAGGTAATAGTTGGAGGACAACTGGAGATATAAGTGACCATTGGGACAGGTATCAAAATATTTATATGTAAATAAATCTTAACCAAGAGATTAATTTCCCAAATTATTTTGAAACTAATCTTACCCTTTTCTTACAGTATGACTAGTCGTGCTGATCAAAATGACAAATGGGCATCATATGCAAAACCGGGAGGATGGAATGGTAACTTCAAATTGATACCTTACTTTCTTACTACTAGGATCATTATATTTCTTCACTTTCATGGTCATCTGTGGAGTTAGTAGAACATTGGAACATACACGTATTGACTTTATAGAACATATAAAGATGACATCTAGGTTTTTTGTTCTTTATTATGTATAATAATTTATTAATATCGCGTCTTTGTACCTTTTAAGTTTCCCTATGCCAATTAACCTGGAAAGAGAGTATACTTTTAAGATTTTTAAATCAATAATTAACCTTGTGGATGATGTCTATACCTTTGTAGTTTTAGTAGTTCCGCATATGAACATAGACTTCACTTTTTCTCTCTTTGTTTCTTAGACCCAGACATGCTTGAAGTAGGCAATGGTGGAATGACAATCGAAGAATATCGTTCTCACTTTAGCATATGGGCTTTGGCTAAGGTAACAAATCATAGCCAATTTGTCATTCTTGATATGTTATTTATTTACGGGTAGGTCACTTGCTTAACTCGAAAATAGAAACAACTCAATTTTTTCCCTTAGTTTTCTGACTGGTCAAGTTTAAGTTGCATAATTCAGAGAGGAAAATTCATGTGCGCATTCTCCTTCTCTAGATTACTCTTTTTGTGTATAGATCAAGACCCACCTTTTATTTGGTCAAAAACTTGTTTGATAGGATGAGTTTAATTTTATGATATCCAAACTTCTTTACCATATTATGTTAGTATACACAACACTTTTCTTGAATATGCTATTGAAACTTTTTTTTTTTTTTTTTACTTTCAACCTACTATCAAACAAGATGAACACGTATGAAGTTTTTTTTTTTTTCACCCCTTCAAACTAGCTAGAGTAACTTCAAATATATATACCGAGTTCAAAATAGTTTTGCAGTATCTAAGTACACTCTCTTTGACTCATCTTTTTATATATTAATATTTGAATTCCTCCAAGTGAATATGAAACATCTTCCAAATAATATTGTTGCTGTCCTCCAATCATTTGTACTGATATCTCTATACAATATGACAAACTAGATTAATCGTTACCAAAATATCGTAATAATTTTCTCATTATATGTATATATATGTCCTTTAATTAAAGAAAGAAAACACATTTTACGATGATCCATTGTGCATACATTAACTTTTTGCATAATTTATTCAATATTTAACGATACTAAATAAGGTCTCATGTATGAATGAGTGTAGGCACCTCTACTGCTTGGATGTGATATTCGCACAATAAGTAAAGAGACTCTAGAGATAGTGGGCAACGCCGAGGTCATCGCAGTTAACCAAGGTATTCATAAGATTCTAATTAAGACCCGTTTGGTTCACTATAATGTAATCGTAATTGAAATTTAGTCAAATGAATTTTATTTTATTTTCATTTGATTACATTGCGATTACGATTACATTACAGTGTACCAAACGAGGCCTAAGTATCAATTATTTTCGGAATTCTAAAGTTTAATTTAACCTTTTCTACTGACTTCCATGATCATATGTATAGATAAACTCGGAGTTCAGGGGAAGAAGGTGAAGTCTGATGGTGACTTGCAGGTGCATATTGGTTAATGTCTACATTAATTTTCGTTCATATCATTTGATCCCTTCTAAAATTTACTCTACATTCTTGAAGGTTTGGGCAGGCCCACTCAGTGGCGGGAGAGTTGCTGTTGTGCTATGGAACAGAGGATCTTCGGAAGCATCGATCACTGCAAATTGGTCCGATGTTGGTCTTAAAACATCTGACATAGTTGATGCTCGAGACCTGTGGGAGGTGAGTGTTACAAAATTTATGTTGCTGCAGACTTTCAGTTGGTTTCTTTTAGTTCTTACTTGTTTAATTTGCAAATATTTTCAGCATAAAACAACATCATCGGTTCAAGGGGAAATTACAACCAAAGTTGGTTCTCATGCTTGCAAGATGTACATCTTGACACCAAAGTAAAGAGTTGATCATGGCGTGAAATATATGTGTAATGAAGGTTTCAATGTCAATGAAGGTTTCAGTTGTATTTTTCGTACAGTAACAAGCATGCATTACCATCCGTGGCATGGATGCTTTGTGCCATGCTTTAAGTTTAAAAGTATAATTCCAATGTATCACTTGATGTACGACGAGAAATTGAGTGTTTTCTTATTTCTTTTCTGATGTATCACTTGATGTAGCAACCCAAAAGAATGACAAAAATTGAAAATCTAGATCCCATGCATACAGTGGTGGGATTTTCTCCAATTAAACAAACCAAACATGTACTAATATGTTCTCTCAAAATGCCCGCTATGGTAGTTCCACTAGCACCATTTATTTTATGAAATGGAAGAAATAATACGCTCCTCCAGACTCGACCCATGCAACCCCCTCAAATGGAAGGAATAATACGCTCCTTCATGACTCGAATCTACACCCCATGCATCTCTCTTAATATGCCCACCATTGCACCTCCACTTAGGGGTGAGCATCATTCGGTTTTGGACCGAAAATCGAACCGAACCGAACCGAATAAGAGGTTCGGTTCGGTTTTTAAAAAAAAATTGGTTCGGTTTCAGTTTTGAAAATACTAAATTTCTTATTCGGTTTCGGTTTTGGGTTTCGGTTTCGGTCCAAAACCGAAAACCGAATAAGAAAATTTAATTACTATGTGTGTGTGTGTGTGCGCTATATATATATATATATATATATATATATATATATATATATATATATATATATATATATATATAAGTATTAGTATATATAGGTATATACTAAATATATATAGGTATATACTAAATATGTCTAGGTATATTTAGTTATTATATATATTAAGAAAAAAAGCGCAAAAAAAAAATGAATAAACCAAAAACCGAACCGATTTAATTCGGTTCGGTTTGATTCGGTTTTGGACCAATTCGGTTCGGTTTCGGTTTTGCTATTCGGTTTCGGTCCAAGTCGGTTTTGGCTTATTCGGTTCGGTTTAAACCGAATTAACCGAATGCTCATCCCTAGCTCCACTTGCACTATAACATGCTCCTCCTTGAGTCGAATCTACAACACATGCATCTCTCTTAAATGGAAGGAATAATATGCTCCTTCATGACTCGAATCTACAACCCATGCATCTCCCTTAATATGTCCGCCATTGCTCCACTCGCACCATTTATTTTATTGGAAGAAATAATACGCTCTCCATGACACGAATCCAAGCAGATAGAGGGTGGATACCTTCCACCTCAATCACTTCAACTAGAGAAAATTGGCAAAGTCAATGAGGACGTCAGTTACATATTGTTTGGGAAGGGAGGAGAATGGGGGGGGGGGGTAGGGATGGGAGGAAAATGTTTAGGGAAAAATGGAAGAAAAATAAAAAGTTATGGTGTTTGGGAAGGGGGAAGGAAATTGAGGAGAGGAATATGGGAGGTGTCACGACCCGCTCCCGAATAATCGGACACGAGTCGGACACGCCCAGCCTTCGTCGTTAGACATGACGAAGTAAGCTGTACCAAGCTAGAAAAATCTAACCAGACAAACATGAATGTGCACAATCACAGCATCTATAAAACGTTTCCAGAAAGATCACCATAATCCACAAATCTATAGAACATAAAGGTACCCGAGTCAACATGAATGAAATATACTATGAACTTTAAAAACAATATCTAGAAATAAAGCTAAATAGTCTAAACTTGAAGCATCTAGCTAAGTCATGTCTCCATCCAGCTCAGCTAAGATTCCGGACTCTGGCCCATAAGGTAGAACAATATCCTGCAAGTACACCTGCAACATATCCAGTCAGGAGCGGAGCAAAATACAGTTCTAGGTAATGAACAAGAACATCATGATATGAAAATACGTACAGGAGAACATGAAATATAAAATACAGAAAAAGAACATGAAGGTACAGGAATGTAAGTACAGGAAATAAAATACAAGAATGTAAACCATGAACCTGAAGTACAAGACATGACATGTGCACAATGTTTGAAATACAACTAGCCTATGTGATCGGCTGGGATGATTATAGGAGTATGTACAAAAGTACATGAATATCGGTACGGCTTAGGACCCGCGTGCACGGTGCGAGGCCTAAGCTATCTACATGAATATCAGAACCTGGCTTTTGTCACATAGCTAGTGTATTTTCCCTCCCCGACACAAGTAAGTAGAAGAACAGAAAAGTACAAGGGTATAAGATATCGTGTCACATCGTGTCATCAAGAGAAGTACAAGATATGTAAATGCACAAGACCATAGAAAGTACTTGCCTTGCTCCGGGAGATCAAAAGTAGGAAGATCGTAATCTCTATGTCCACCTAGAATTTGGTACAAATTGGTTAGGCACAATTAACCAATTTATAGTTAGCTAGCTTATCCATCTATAGATATTACTAATTAATCCTCTATAACTAGCTAATCAATTAACTAATCCTTTATATATAGGAAATTATAAGAAAATAATATATTTTTTTATTGAATCAACAACCAAAGCCTTAATTGATATATATTATATGTAACTAATTTTCTTTTAGAAAATGCTTCCCAACATATTACTTAGGAAAATAGACTTAATTATGATCATAAACTAATTGTTAATGAAGTTGATAATAATCCATAACTACATTATTAGCCCAACCGATGACTACTGTTGTTAAGAACAACATCTCAACCATCAAGCCTCATACAAGGTAATTCCCTTTTATTACATTGGCCTATTTAAACTCCATCCCATATCAACCCAAGCCTAGCAGATCCAACTTAATAACCAAGCATAACCCATATTAAAACCAAACAAATTGGCCCAACAATATATATATGTTTAACATGTAAGCAAAATTGGAGCTAAGCCTCACTAGCCCAATGCTAGTCTATACACTAGTTAAAGATCCAACCCATCACAACCCCTTCAATTTGGTACATCCAATATTAAGTTCCAATAGAATGGACCCATACTTGAATAGCAAAAATATGGCTTATGCTCAGAAGAACCCAAGCCCAGCTAAATTTGAATTTAACAGTTGCCTTTTCCCCTAACTGAAATACACAGAACAGATCACACACTTAACAAATTATGATTACAAATACTCCAAGCCTACAGACACTCAACCTGAATACAGAATTGAATTCCCACTTTTGCCAATACCAATCCCAGTCCATCGATAGTCCCCTGGAAACGCACAATGGCTGGATACAACAAACTAGGCACGTACACATGGACAAAACACAATACTAGCAGTTTACCACTATATTGATATACTAGCTACCATATAATACAACTCCATTGCATCAAATAAAACCCAGCTAAATGATTACACAGCCCCATTGCATCCAGTTCACCAAACTGATCCCATAGTCCCTCTGCGCCATCCCCGGACACGCACACCCAACTGGACACGAACAACACTTGGACTCGAATCAACATCAATTACGAGCAGATATGAACTCATGCCTGACATGAACACAACCCAGGATACGGACACGAACTCAGGACACGAACACAAATCTACAGATCTGGACAGTAGCATTTCAATCAAGATTCGGCAACAACACAGATAGTTGGGGAAATCAGATAAGTACCTGGAGTGAATTCGAACTGTAGTAGGACACAATTCCATGAGCAGACTCGACCCTTTGTCCGACTATGAACCAGGGTTTCTCTGCGTCAACCATCACACATATCTCGCACAGATCGAAGAAGACGTGTCTCAGAACAGGGCATAATGAATTCGACAAAATTTAACAAGGAATTCTCGGATCGATTACTCACAGTTACTTCCAGTGCCAAATTGATCACGAGACTTGATTCATTCAGTCGTCAATCCAAAATTTGATCTCGACCAA
Source organism: Iris pallida (assembly GCA_029216955.1). NCBI lineage: Eukaryota > Viridiplantae > Streptophyta > Magnoliopsida > Asparagales > Iridaceae > Iris > Iris pallida. Next base: position 10,498,119 of record JANAVB010035417.1, read on the forward strand.
CGCTCTGTCCGTACTGCTTGCCGAGAAGAACGAGGAGGATAGAACGGGGGATCTACTACTCGTCGTAGATTCATCGTCAAACAGTCACCAGAGGAAGAGATCGGACGAGCACTTCTTGATCGAAGAATGCTCAACCACGTGAGAAGATCGATGCATCGCCGAAGAAGAAGGCTTGTGGATATGAGGATGAGTCTTAGTTGTCGCCGGAGCTCGTTGTCGAAGTGGTGCCTCTGGGCTTGCTCAGTCGCCGGAGAACGAAAATGTCGCCGAGGAGGTGAAGTCGTTGATCGACGGAGAGAGTCGAACCCTAGCCGATGTGGTGGTGGAAACGTCGTACCACCATCGCCATCAAGAGCTCGTCGGGGTAATTAGGGTTAGGGTTAGGAGGAATTTGGGGGAAGGAGAGAATTGGGAGAAGAGCTCGGCTAAAATTTCTGTGAATGAACAAATGAGCTCTTCTCTCTCCTCCTTGTTTATATAGGAAGGAAAAGAGGGGTTTATTTGCAGTTAAGTCCTTCACTAATGGAGAATTGCATCCAGTCAACAAAAGTTAGTTATACAGTTAGAGATTTGTTATATTTGTTAGGAATTTAGTTAGAGAATTGGGGGGAACCTCTCTTAGTTAGTTATAACCAACTTGCCAACTAATTAATTAGCACTCTAATAGATTATAATAAAATTTTCCAAGCACAATTGCTACAAAATATAATTAGGGAAAATACTAAATGTATTAGAATATTAAAAATTTACAAAAACTGGAAAAGTGGGGTTACAAATATCCCTCCTTATAAAAATTTTGTCCTCGAAATTCAAAGGTAAAACACGGTACAGAAAATGACACAAGGTTTTAAGATTAATTAGGCATGAGTGTGAATACGGTCAATGACCGGTATGAAAATTTGTATATCCTGACAAAATAAATGGATACAAGGGCACGATTGATAATGATCAAAATTTGTCAGGCATGAAGTGAAATGAAATTAGTTAAAACCAAGCACGAAATCTGAGGCAAGAAATTAAAATGACATGATCTAAAATGATCAAAAAATCTAATAAGCACGAGATGGAATTAAGTTTTAATTACGACTTAGAGGCATAAAACCATGAAGGCACGATTTTCGAAGCACGATCAAACTCGAAAGTTTTGCACAATTGGCTAGAACAAGATAGACAAGTCATAATTAGTTAGGCATGATTGAGGCCGAAATTTAGATAAACACGATTGAAATATAGGTACGATTTAAGATCTAGTGAAACAAAATCAAAATCTAGTAATGTGTATTCATTGAGAAAATCAAATGATCCGACAATAAAATACAAGAAGGAAAAGTGCAAAGGTCGATTTGAGAAATCATATGGAAACTACCCATGAGGTATTAGTATCAAATCAAGAAAAACATGCAAGGATTTATGATTCTCGAAAACCAATAATCATATGAAAAGGGAATATAGTCTCCGTGGTATCCAAGAACATACACTACAACAAAAAGACCTATTAATAACGCTCGATAAGACGTATTGATGACGCCTGATACCGAAGCATTGTCAAAGTTCGAAATACCTTTTTTCTATGACGATTTGTGCTAATTTTGGGCTTTTTATAACGTTTATAAAATAAAGCGTTATTAATATTTTAGAACGGTGGCAAACTTGTAATAAGTTTTTCTGTAAAATCCTTTCAACCCCCGCGATATTTTGAGGCTCAAGCCCCCGCCCCCTTCTCATTCCCTCTCCAAATTCCTTCTCCTTCCCTCTCAGCTCCACTCCCCTTCTCCTCCTCTTCTCTCCTCTCACCAAACCCTAATCTTCTCCTCCTCCTTTTTTCAATCCCCCACAAACGCTAACCTAGGTCCCATTCTAAGCCCTAAGCCCCCAACCCCCCTCCCACAAACCCTAACCTAGATCCCATTCTCAGCCTGTAGCCACGTCCGCCTTCTTCTCTGCTCCAGAGCCCTCTGTGCCGACCTCCACGGCCTGGCCAGTTCGACTCCCCCCTACTCCGTCGTGTCGGATCACCATCAGCCTCCATCCTCCCCATTACTACCACAAAAATCCTCTCTTTCCCTCCCAAAAACCATAATTTTACCTCTCCTCCTCTTTTCTTCTCCTCCAACAAGAAGAAGTCACCACTACCACAGTAATCCTGCCCCTTAACCCAATTTTCATAAAAAGCAGATTTTTTGGTGTTTTTTGTTATGTTGTAAATATTTGTTTTTATTCAGAAAGGATCTGCAGACGATGTCGTCCCCTTACTTCCTGACGTGGGCCTAGGGCGGCCAGGGACCTCCGCCGATGGTCCAGGAGCGGTTCCAGAGCGTCATCGGCCAACTCTTCCAGTATGTACTTCTACTTTTGTTCCAAGTTGTTGGATTCTTAGGGTTTTATTTGTTACTTTGTTTTTCCAATGCATTTTATTTTTGTTGCTGTAGAGAATAATTCGGTACGGGGAGCTGTTGATGACGATATGGCAAATATTTTTACACACACCGTAAGGCATTCTGGTTTGTTCTTATTAATTTTTGTGTACTTTTCATGAATACCCTGAATATGCTATAAATTGTGTGCTTACAGACCCATTAGGAGTTCGTAAATCATTGTAGAGAACTCTTAATGAGCAAGCAAACAAGCAATTCTCGCATTTCTATTTTATGACTGTTGGAATTTAGATTTGATGATTGATTGGGACTTCGTATTATTATTCTTCATTTTTGCACCCTATCATTGTAGTTTGGTGTTAAATCTTAGCACTCTCGCATGACTGATTCCTTCTATTGGTCCATTCTACTTGCTTGCTATTCAAAAGTTACTATAGTGTTTATCTCACCAGACATTTTCTATTCTGTTGTCTCCATTGAAATGTTAACAAATCGTTTTGTTTCTGCAAATATAACTCTCAATTTTGTACTTACTTGGGTTTCTGCAAATATATGTGTTGATAGTGGTCTATTATACTTACCTGGGTTTCTGCAAATATATTATTGGTCAATTCTGTTGTCTCCATTGAAATGTTAAAATTGAGAGTTATTGGTGAGGACCAGTATTGGATTGGGATTAGACCAAAACGATACGTTGCATCCAACATGTGTTGATAGTGGTCTGTAGTATACTAGACACTGTTTCTAAGTTGTTGGTTAATTATTGAATGCCGAAGAACCTCTGACAATCTATAACTAGGCTGTCATAATATTTATACAACATTCTTCTTTCAATTTTAATTTGTAGAATCAAACTGAGGGACCATATACGGGAGATGGATCGGTCGACCTTAATGGAGATCCTATTTTGAAGCATCGTACAGGCAACTGGAGAGCTTGCCGATTTATTCTAGGTACCAACAGTGTACTCCCACTATATTATGTTCTTTTATTACAGTTGTCGAATTTTATTGTAATTGAGATTTGAAGTATATGTTATAGGGACCGAGTGCTGTGAACGTCTAGCGTACTACGGAATAGCAAAAAATCTTGTCACTTACCTCACTACAAGGCTGCATGAAGGAAATGCTTCTGCAGCAAGAAATGCTACCACCTGGCAGGGTACTTGCTTTCTTACGCCTCTTATTGGAGCTTTCTTAGCAGATTTATATTGGGGAAGATACCGGACAATTGCGATTTTCTCAACATTATACTTTCTTGTAAGTATGACACCTATAGGCTAACTTTTATTCTGATAGGTGTGCATCTGCAAAATGGAGCTTTATCAGGCCCTAATTAATCTTCATAGAGCAGATTAAGTAGTTCAAATGGAATTCTCCAACCTGTTGTAATGTCACTCAAAGTGTAACACCCAGTTTTCCAGAAGAGGGTAATTTTGACATTTTTGGGGTATTTTAAATTTATTAGAATTTATGGGAATTTTTAGGATTTATTTTGGAATTGTTTGGACTAGGTTGACTTTGACTAGTTTTGACCCTTGTAAACCAACCTAGAAGCTAACCCTAGTTAGTATGGACTTGGTTAGGTTATGTGATTCTAGTCTAACCTAGCTAGACTTAAGATTAGTGGTAATTAGTTCATTAGAATTAAATTGAGGAATTAGAAATTTAATGGTTTGAGAAATGGCTTGTGATTTCACAAGTCATTTCATGACTTAACCTAATAGGACTAGCCACCTAGTGCAACCTAGCCCTAGTCTACACTTGGCCGGCCACCTTAGCTAAACCTAGGAATTCCCCCACTATAAAATCTCTCCTAAAATCTAGGGTTGCCTCTTTCTTAGGAAAAGCTCTAAGTTCAAGGAGGTTAGTTTCTATTGTATTTTAATTCCTAGAACTCCTTTCCTCTTCCTTTTTCTTTCTAATTTATTCCATTAGGTCCTAATATGACTATTCTTACTATTGCTAAGGTCCCATCTCAGTTTGAGGTTGTTTTGATTGGATTGGGATATCAAGAGAGGAGCTCACAAAGAGGGGTTTTTCTTGAAAGTTCAAGCTTAGGTAACTCTCTCAAATCTCCATGAAATTTTGATTTCTCTTCATGATTAGGAAGCCCTAGGAGTCCCCTAAGTGTCTGTTTTGGTGTCGTGTCAGGTTCCATAAGTTTTGTGTCCATTTGGACACGTATCAGGACTGTAGCCTAGGTGTTTGTCGAAATGCCACTGAGGGCATTTCGATTGCTTTTGTGCCATGTTTTTAAATAGGAAATTAAGTTTTAATCTTGTTTATTGATTCCTGTTCTTATGTGGTAGTATTAGTATCGGGTTGAGTCGGATTCTTGGCTTGGACACGCATGCGCACGCGCGCTACAGTGTTCCCCTGCTACTCGGGGCCTGTAGCGGACACGACACTGGATGGTTGGATACGAGATTTTGTGGGATGCTTGGGGCACCTTCTGTCATAAGCTCCCCAAATCTTCTTGGGTCTCGTGCCCTGGTTGGAGAGAAATCGTCTTCGCATGGGGGATTGCCTGTACAGTGCACACGAGCAATCTAGCCACTGATACGGCCCTATAACTTAGGACACGACACGCGGGGACACAATGCAGACACTTAGACACGAGCACCTAGACCTAGACTAGGTGGGGACACAAGCACGAGGCCTGGGATGGCCTGTGTCGGGTGCACGACACGCGTGCCCACCCGCACGAGACTGTCCAGTCTCTGTGTCCTGATTTTTTCCTGTTTTCGATTTTTGAATTATAGACACGTTTGTGTCCACTTTTGTGGACACAAATCACTTGTGTGACACGTATGCAACACATACATAGGTTACCAACCACTTTTTTATTATTTTTTAATTGATTTTTATTGTTAAAACTCAATTTCCCTATTTCCTAAAAACTGTGAATCAATCCCAAATTTCCTGTTATTCTCAGTTTTCAAAAATGAAATTTGGCATCTATTTTTATCCAATGTAATACTCCTAATTGCATGTTTACATCCTAATATAGTTCTTCTATATATATTCTACTTGTATGACAATTTTGGGTTTGATTTGTTGTGTTTTGAGTCCAAAATCTGGAAATTAGTTATGGGACTGTTCTGGACAGTAACAGTAGGTTGGATTACTGAGTTTTGGGTTTTCTTTTATTTCATTTTTGAACTGGTTTGGTGGGTAGGAACTGATAGCAGTAGGTAACTGTTTGGCCATGTTTTACTGTAATACACATACACACATTCACTCTAGCCTACCACTCACACATACACATGTATCACTAATGACACACACACAAGTTTCAGTCTATACAAACCTATCCCTGTCACTTGTAACAGTCCACACACACACACACACACTTGATCACTTCCTCACTACACTCATGCAAGTGACACAAACACACATGCACACTTTCCCTCTTTCACTTCTTCACATGTACACTTCATTTTTCACTCTCACAATCACACACCCACTTTAGCATAACACATTGACACCTCTTTCACTCTTCACACTCTCAATATTTTCTACCATCCTATATGTATATCCTATTCTTCTATGTGAATACTAGCTAATAGGTAATGTATGTATATATATATAATGTTATATATAATGTAATGTGTGTATTTACTACATATATGTAATATACATAAATACATGTGTTATGTATTAGGTTATGTAAACATATCAATAGTGTATTGTTTAGATATAGTTTGGCATGGTGTATGTGTTTGGTTTGGCCTAGGTAGAATAGCCTATGGCCTGTATGTGAGTCAGTTGACTAGTGAGCCTAGTTGGGCTTGTACAGCCTTGTTAGACCTAGAATAGACTTGCTAGACTAGTATAGACTAGTTTAACCTAGTGTGGACTTGTTTGACCTAGTTTGACTTCTAGGGTTGACCAGAGTTGACCAAGAGTTGACTTTGGCCTAGATTGACCTAGAATCATGTAGAATGCATAGTAGGACTTTATTTTACCATTTTAGACTTATTGTGACTTGTGTTGTTCTGATTAGGAGCCAGACACCACTCCTCGGACAGTACTTTCATATTGGACACTCAGATACCAGGCGAGTACATTCTTTGATCATTTCATATCCTGCTTAGAATTATTTCATGCATTAAATTACTTTACTTGTGCTGTCACGACATTATCACGGATTAGTACTATACGGATCTCTTCATGCAATGTTATCCCCCTCGGGAGCATCGGGTACATTGTGTCATGTGCGTTTCACTTTCATTATGTACTCCTGTGCTTTCACCATACATGTACACTCTTGTGAACCGTGTACTCTCATATTCACAGAGCCTTCATGTATACTATCATATGCACCTTTCAAGGGCTCCATGTGATATCATGTACAATAACATAACCTGCTTAGATCCTTGTGTATTAATTAGGGAAAGGGGGAGTGCTAGTAGTCATGTGAACAATTCTATAGTAGTGTAGATCATGTATAATTCTTTAGTGAAGATCATGTATAAATCTGTTCCGTTCACATGTGCTATCCTGTACTCTGACTCACTAGCCACTGTTAGTCCCTTACTTATAGTAGATATTTCTATTACAGTTCTTTCTCTCTGTTTACATACTGTATTCTTCAGCACCTGTATCTTACTTTACTGCATGATTATATTTTCTAACCTGCTATGAACTGTTGAGATATACTGTACTCGCTCCTGTCCTGACTGGACCTGTTGAAAATATTACAGAGGACGAGGACGAGGAGGAGGCTTGCCTGGATACTTACTACGGGGCAGCCTTAGATGACACTTGCGAGCTGGACCCACAGGAGGACCCAACTCTAGCTGAGGATATCACCCCGATTGCCTAGACTAGATTAGTTAGGCTTATCTTCTATTATGTAGTCTTGAGGCATGTTTTAGCTAGACCTTATTCTGAGTTCTGAGATGTATATATTCTTTCATTCTGTATCTGAGACCTTGTACTTCTGGATATTGCTGGGATTATCTTAGACTACTTTTTATCTATTTGTTTTCTTGAGTTCTATTTCATATCGTGCTATCTCTTCCTTAGTTGTGATTGAGTTTATTACTGCTATGTCACCCCCATTCGGGGAGTATAAACTGTTTAGATATATATTGTTAGATGTATGTTGACCTAGGACAGCGTGCTACCGCCGACACTGCGGCGTAGGCTGGACGTACCCACGTCTCGTTCCCTTACTCTAGGGTGCGGGTCGTGACATATTTTTAGTGGTGGCCCATTGTAAGCCCCCTGAATTTTAGGGTTTATTTTAAATTTTCTAAATGAATTATTTTCGATAAGTATTTTATATTAATTTAAATACGTATTTTGTAGCGTATTTCGTATTCTCTTGATTTTCGTAATGCTTTGAAATTTTTCCTAACTTATAGATTTTTCCTTGGCCGGCATACCGCCAGTATACCGGAGTATACCGACGACATACCGTCCAGATAGATTTTCTATATTTTAGATATTTTTTATTTCAGATATTTTGATGAATAGTGTTTTAAATATTTTGATGAATAGTGTTTTGGATATTTTGATGAATAGTGTTTAGATATTTTCGTGAATAGTATAGATGCACCCTATTACCCAATGGACATTTAGTTTTGTTTGAATGGCCATGATTGACTTAGATTTTGACATGGATCACGATCCAACGGCTAAGATTAATTCCCCCTTCTATATATACCCTTTCACTTTCTCTCTCCTTTCTCTTTTCATTCTCTTCACTCTCTCTTTCCACTTCTTCTTCCTTTCTCTTCCCTTGGAGCTTTGCTGGGAGCTTGGCCTTGAGGTCTAGAGTGTGGTTTCGTACCCCTCTTGGTGGTGGACTAGAAGATTAGGCTTGGAGCTTAACCTAGGCAAGTGTATCTTGCTCAAAAGTGGCATGACCATACTTTATTTTTGTTTTCCATGGAAACTAGAGTTTTATTGGCCTATAATTTGCTTCTTTAAATTGTTAACATGTTTAGTATATAGCACTTTTGGTTTTGATTGACAGTATTACGTAGATCTGAGTTTCTAGATATGATTTTCGAGTATTTTGAGGTTTTGATCTATCAAATATTTTGATTTGTGAAAACTAAGACTTCCATGTTGTTGGAAATTCAATTCTATTCAATTTTGACTTTTGAAAGTCCAAATTTTGATTTAAAATGAAGTTTTTATGACCGAAACAAGTTTTAGCGAAAATCTGGATTTTATTGATGTTTGGAAAAACGGTATACTGCCGGTATGCCGCAGTATACCGCCGGTATGTCATTTTTGGCACCAAAAACTTACTTACTATCTTTAGTCCGGTATACCGCCGGTATGCCGCAGTATACCGTCGGTATGCCATTTTATGCTGATTTAGGCTGTTTTTGTCCGTTTTTGCCAGTTTTTGTCCGTTTTTGATATTTTCTCGATTGTAATAGACTCTTAACATGATTAGATGACCTTGGATAGTTAAAGAATGATTGTACACTCTATATACATGGTACATGCTTATGTTCACGTATTGTTCTATGTCCAAATTTTAGATAGTGGCCTGTTATGGTGCACTCCAGATTAGTATATATACCTAGCTCGATATAGTGGCTCGTAGTAGCGCACTCATGACTTGATTTTCTTATTGATTTCTAGACCCTAGAAAGTTAGTTTGAGTATAGTGTCACCCCACATTGGACTTGGAATTGACCGGAGTTGACCAGTTGACCAAAGTCAACTATAAGTCAACCTCTGACCCAGTTTGTCTTAGTTTGCCCTAGTTAACTAGACATTATAGTATGTCTTTTCACCCTAATTAGCTATTGTATTATCTCATCTTTAGGACTGTGGCTTCACTCCGAGCCTTGATTCATATTGATAGCAGGATCCCAGGCAAGTACATCTACAAACTCATTTACTGTCTTTTAATGCTAGAACATGTATTAACCCTGTTAAAATACTGATCATTGAGGTAGCAAGTTAAATCTTTATATGTTGTATTACTTCTAGTACCTGCCATGCTTATACTGCTCCCAGTATCTTCCACATATTTTTACTGTTCTCGTATCTCTCACATGTTATATATATGGGTTGTGGGGAAACTGACAGTTGAGTACGTGATCATGACCCCCCTATAGTAGCGAGCGAGGTCGCATTTTATATGCATACCTTGTCGTAGGCCATTATCCCGCATTTCTGTACGGATGTACACCTATGCTTGTGTACTTGTACGTATGTACATTTTATTTACATTATGCCTCAGCACTTTGTACATCTATTGACCGATCACGTACCTGCTATAGTTTTAAACATTACATATACATCTGTCTCTATGACATATGTATCCTTGCCTGATAGATTATGAGATATACCATGATTCCAGATATGCCATGTTCCCTATGTTACTATGTTACTGTGATCCCAGTTGTACCATGAGGCCATGTTTCCAGTATTTCCTGTTTTATAGATTTATCACACCATATTTCTTGTTGTACATCTCTTTCATTATATGTTCAGTATTTTAGTTGTAGAGGTTGTACTTGCTCCCGTCCTGACAGGATAACGTTGTAGGTATACTTTTCGAGGAGGAAATGCTATATGTTACATATTATGACACTGATTTTGAGGACCTGGTCTTTGCTCCAGTAGAGGTCCCAGCGGGAAACCTTGCTTAGTTATCTTTTTGTTTTTTTTGAGACTTAGACTCTGTCTGTACTTGTATTTGGATACTGGACTTTGTCTCCAGTTAGATACTTATAAAGTGTATTATCAAGTATGTGCTTATGTTACCTTCGCTTATAGATGCTGTGTTGTAATGAACCTTAAATATGATTTTAGAACTGTTAGCTGCTTAGATCCTTTATTGTTTATTCTAGAACAGCTTACTGCGCTTTAACCAAGCGTAGGCTGGACATGGCTCGGCCCGGCCCAATAATTTGGGTATCGGGTCGTGACATGTTTTTAGTGGTGGCCCATGCAGGTCCAGACTTAAGTTGTTTGGTTACGTTATTGTATCAAACATGCCTGCAATTAGGATCTAGGACAACTTGATAACACTAGGAATAACATTTAGAACACCTAGAGGAATGCTAGGATTGCAACATAGGAGAACTCGTCACAGCATAGGACCGTTAACTGTATTTAGTCTCTTGTTTGTATTTCAGTAGGTCAATTTAGACCAAGTTTGTACCCTTGGGATGACCCCTGAGGATCTCACTCTAATCTTATCTAGAAATTTGTTTTCACTTATTTCTATTTGTTCTTCCTTAAATTCGTTGTTAAATGTAATTTTTGATTTTTGTTGTTGACGTTGATCTTGCATCGTGATAAATTTTGTGGATTAAATTGTTATATATCCTGATAAGGTAAATGTCTGCTTTAGTTATGAAGTTTAGAATTTATCGCAGCCATATTAGCTGGTATGACAAAAACATAGAGCCTGATTTTGGATATACTATTCTATTCATAGAATTTAGATTTTCTTGCAGCCATACCGGTTGGCGTGGCGAGAATTCTAGATAACATGATTATAGGGTGTATACCATAGTTATGACTCTATCGTTTATTGCATCTAAGCATACTGGTATGGCAAAAATTCTGGCAACATGATTCTAGATAGATGTGTATGGTTATCAGAACATATCTTAAATTGATTCACTTCTTTTGACCTAATGAACAAGAATGATTCCTACTATTATTTTTTGTTTCGTCATTCTTTCTTTCCTTCTCATCGTATGATAATTTCCTCGCCTTACCATTATTTTCTTCGTCTTGATTAACTATGTCCCGATTTCACCAATCATCTATCTTGTACCTTTTCCTGTCAACTACACTGTTAAATCATTTAAATTCTTGTATCTCTTCACCTTGAAAAAGTTAAGGAAGTGTCGTAAATCATCTAGATCAGAAGGCATATTTTGTTATCAAGTGATATCTTCGTAGGAATATGAGATTTTGGAAAAAAAAGAGACTTCGTGGATAATTTTATTTAAGGTGGATGATATTTGAAAGTGTACGATGAAGAGAATATGAAAGCTGGTTTTATAATGGAGAATAAATTTTGTAAGGCCTAGTAGTATTAGATTCGATTTGGAGGAGCGTGATTTGAACAAGTTCAAGGATTTCATAAACTTGATTTAGAGGTTTCGGATCAATTTATGACAATGTGGAAGAATTTGGAATTAAAGATGATTTTAAAGATGATTAAGTGGATAGTTTTGAGTTATATGTTTTGGAAATTAGCAATTAGGCCTATGGTAAACATGTTAATGTTCAATCTTTATGATAGAAGGGTACAGTTTTGGTAGTAGTCATATAAATGTTGAATTTCACATTGGACTTGTGAGATAAAGGTATGAATGGCAATTAATGATCAGATAAATTTGATAGTATCAGAGAGATGATTAACTTGACTTCCTTATGAAACTTGTCTTTTTCTATCATAAAGGAAATTTGACTTATTCCTTATCCTTGATTTGTTTCTCAAATTTCAATATCGTTAAGATTTTGATCCCCTCTGATTATGACCGAATGAGCCGAAATAAATTCTTATTATCATTCTTCCCCGTCTTGATTAACTCTGTTCTATCTACATCTACAATTAGGATTATAGGTTCTCTAGGACTCTCCAACAGGATTGCTTTCGTGTTATCTTTTGGACATAATTATCTTTGTGTTCCGTCTTTCCTATGACTTGACTAAACTCTTTTTTTAACCTCTTGGATAATTCTTTTCGTTATGTATTCCATTGTCTTCGTACCATTCTTGGAGATATTCTGACGAACTTTCCGTCTTGCTTGACCTTTAACTTGTTTGGACACTGTTATGGATTGCTTGACCCAGTCTAAGGCCTTGTTACCTTTTATTTGATAGACGACCGAAATAGCCAAACCTTGTTAACTGATTTTGTAGTATAACTATAAATGTATTGTGTGTTTGTGATAAATACTTTTCCTAGGGATTGGTTAGATTAAGCTTATAGGACAAGTATGGGTGACTGACAGTAGTAGACTTGGAAACCATTAAGAACGATTGTATTGATAGTATGACTTGATGATAGGGTATCCAAGATGGAATAATGAAATATTATATTGTTATGACTATGGATTGAGGATTAGAATCTTGTGTTTAGCAGTTTGAGGATTTAGCATTTATAGAATTTTGGTGGGTTATCTATAGCTAATTATATGTGATTATAGGGTATATCGATATGTGGAATGATATAGAATAAGTTAGAATGAGATATAATATTGTGTACGAGATCGGGAAGATATCAGTTAAAACGACAAGGAACGAGACAAAGACATATGTACATTGGTAATTAATAAATCGGGAGTTTTGAAATCGAAGATTTATATTCAGAGGACTTGTTGAGTAAAAAGAAGAAGGCTCTACGCCAAGGATAAGAATTGAACGTATAATTTCAAGAGAAGCTGTAGAAAAGGATTGACGACAAATAATGCAAAGGGCCTGTGGATTGATAGAATATGGATACTTAGGATACGATAAAGAAATCCAGTATTTACAATTGAGGTTGAAAATATGGTTGACGATTAAGCATTGTAGGCTTATAAACATATCCAGAGAATGACCTATATTTTAGGGTATACGTTAAGATTTCAAGTTAATATGGAAGATTCTAAAGGATACATGATGTAGTTTATGATAGAAGGACTTAGTTGAACCTAAACCAAAAAGATTGTAAGGAGAAACAGAAGAGATGATTTCAAGAATAGCAGTTTGAGTATCGTAGCCAGAGCAGCTACGTGTTATAGTTTGACCTATGGGATGATTTTTAATTTCGAGGACGAAATTTTTGTAAGGTGGGTAGGATGTAAGTCCCCTGAATTTCAGGGTTTATTTTAAATTTTCTAAATGAATTATTTTCGATAAGTATTTTATATTAATTTAAATACGTATTTTGCAGCGTATTTCGTATTTTCTTGATTTTCGTAATGCTTTGAAATTTTTCCTAACTTATAGATTTTTCCTTGGCCGGCATACCGCCAGTATACTGGAGTATACCGACGACATACCGTCCAGACAGATTTTCTACATTTTAGATATTTTCCATTTCAGATATTTTGATAAATAGTGTTTTAAATATTTTGATGAATAGTGTTTTGGATATTTTGATAAATAGTGTTTAGATATTTTCGTGAATAGTGTAGATGCACCCTATTACCCAATGGACATTTGGTTTTGTTTGAATGGCCATGATTGACTTAGATTTTGACATGGATCACGATCCGCTAAGATTAATTCCCCCTTCTATATATACCCTTTCACTTTCTCTCTCCTTTCTCTTTTCATTCTCTTCACTCTCTCTTTCCACTTCTTCTTCCTTTCTCTTCCCTTGGAGCTTTGCTGGGAGCTTGGCCTTGAGGTCTAGAGTGTGGTTTCGTACCCCTCTTGGTGGACTAGAAGATTAGGCTTGGAGCTTAACCTAGGCAAGTGTATCTTGCTCAAAAGTGGCATGACCATACTTTATTTTTGTTTTCCATGGAAACTAGAGTTTTATTGGCCTATAATTTGCTTCTTTAAATTGTTAACATGTTTAGTATATAGCACTTTTGGTTTTGATTGACAGTATTGCGTAGATCTGAGTTTCTAGATATGATTTTCGAGTATTTTGAGGTTTTGATCTATCAAATGTTTTGATTTGTAAAAACTAATACTTCCATGTTGTTGGAAATTCAATTCTATTCAATTTTGACTTTTGAAAGTCCGAATTTTGATTTAAAATGAAGTTTTTATGGCCGAAACAAGTTTTAGCGAAAATCTGGATTTTGTTGCTGTTTGGAAAAATGGTATACCGCCGGTATGCCGCAGTATACCGCCGGTATGCCGTTTTTGGCACCAGAAACTTACTGTCTTTAGTCCGGTATACCGCCGGTATGCCGCAGTATACCGCCGGTATGCCGTTTTATGCTGTTTTAGGCTGTTTTTGTCCGTTTTTGCCCGTTTTTGTCCGTTTTTGATAATTTCTCGATTGTAATAGACTCTTAACATGATTAGATGACCTTGGATAGTTAAAGAATGATTGTACACTCTATATACATGGTACATGCTTATGTTCACGTATTGTTCTATGTCCAAATTATAGATAGTGGCCTGTTATGGTGCACTCCAGATTACTATATATGCCTAGCTCGATATAGTGGCTCGTAGTAGCGCACTCATGACTTGATTTTCTTATTGATTTCTAGACCCTAGAAAGTTAGTTTGAGTATAGTGTCACCCCACATTGGACTTGGAATTGACCGGAGTTGACCAGTTGACCAAAGTCAAATATAAGTCAACCTCTGACCCAGTTTGTCTTAGTTTGCCCTAGTTAACTAGACATTATAGTATGTCTTTTCACCCTGATTAGCTATTGTATTATCTCATCTTTAGGACTGTGGCTTCACTCCGAGCCTTGATTCATATTGATAGCAGGATCCCAGGCAAGTACATCTACAAACTCATTTACTGTCTTTTAATGCTAGAACATGTATTAACCCTGTTAAAATACTGATCATTGAGGTAGCAAGTTAAATCTTCATATGTTGTATTACTTCCAGTACCTGCCATGCTTATACTGCTCCCAGTATCTCCCACATGTTTTTACTGTTCTCGTATCTCTCACATGTTATATATATATGGGTTGTGGGGAAACTGACAGTTGAGTACGTGATCATGACCCCCCTATAGTAGCGAGCGAGGTCGTATTTTATATGTATACCTTGTCGTAGGCCATTATCCCGCATTTCTGTACGGATGTACACCTATGCTTGTGCACTTGTACGTATGTACATTTTATTTACATTGTGCCTCAGCACTTTGTACATCTATTGACCGATCACGTACCTGCTACAGTTTTAAACATTATATATACATCTGTCTCTATGACATATGTATCCTAGCCATGATAGATTATGAGATATACCATGATTCCAGATATGCCATGTTCCCTATGTTACTGTGATCCCAGTTGTACCATGAGGCCATGTTTCCAGTATTTTCTGTTTTATAGATTTATCACACCATGTTTCTTATTGTACATCTCTTTCATTATATGTTCAGTATTTTAGTTGTAGAGGTTGTAGTTGCTCCCGTCCAAACAGGATAACGTTGTAGGTATACTTTTCGAGGAGGAAATGCTATGTGTTACATATTATGATTCTGATTTTGAGGACCTGGTCTTTGCTCCAGTAGAGGCCCCAGCGGAAAACCTTGCTTAGTTATCTTTTTGTTTTTTTTGAGACTTAGACTCTGTCTGTACTTGTATTTGGATACTGGACTTTGTCTCCAGTTAGATACTTATAAAGTGTATTATCAAGTATGTGCTTATGTTACCTTCGCTTATAGATGCTGTGTTGTAATGAACCTTAAATATGATTTTAGAACTGTTAGCTGCTTAGATCCTTTATTGTTTATTCTAGAACAGCTTACAACGCTTTAACCAAGCGTAGGCTGGACATGGCTCGGCCCGGCCCAATAATTTGGGTATCGGGTCGTGACACCCATGCAGGTCGAGTTTATGTAGTGGTATTTAAATTAGAGTATCACTACAGCCTGCAGTAGGATCAGGATATTTGAAGGTACTCAATCACATTAGAAAAAAAACTCCTTATCAGATCCCTTTTATCTAAATATGCTACTCGTTGTTTCCCTTGAATATAAACTGTCCTCCTTGAATTTTTGTTTCATTCTCAGAAATTGTTTCTTGTTTTGATCTGTCTTCATGATGATTATGAAGGCACGATCTCATCGCTTCGGTTCGGGGGATACTATCGAGACGCTGGCCACCTCTCGTCCTGTTCATCAGGGCCTCGAGACCGCAGTTTCTGTTGTGCCGACTCAGGTTGGCGTTTCTGCTACATAGGAGGTGCACCTCTGACTGTACAAGGACTTTTCCGTTATTTTTGATTTCTCTCAGCAGCAGCAGTTCATGCCGCATCAGCAGCAGACCGAGGAAAATCAGCAGGGACGAGCTGTCGACGGGATAATTGAGGAAGCACAGACCATTGGAGATCTTGCTGCAAGTTCCGTTCTTCTCAATTCCATTCCCACAATTGCCTTTTATAACTACCTTGAAACCCGATTCCATCTGTTCCTTGTTGATTGATTAATTTTGTTATGTTACTCTTTTGTTACGTTTGTTTTCTTTTTTTTTTTCTTTCTGAGAAAATCATATAGGCTAGGTCACCTCAGTTATGGAATCTAGAATCTTCGATGGTCGTGTTAGTTGGCATAGTGAGGACATGTAGTCAGATTTTGGATGTATTTCTCGGGTATGGGAATTTAAGATTTTCGCCGTCGCATACGGCAATGCGGAAATTTTAAATACCATAAACCGAAGGGTACGTACCTTAGTCAAGGACTATGTGATTATCGTAGCATTGCCCACTAGCATGATGAGGACTCTGGACAACATGATTTTGGACAGACGCATATGATTAACAGGTTGTATCTTGAGAAGGTTTTAAACATCATATCCTTCTGTTGTTATGAATAACTTAGGAGTAGGAGTAGCTTAGTTGCTATTATAACCTTGTGTAACTTCTTGCTATAAATTCTTCCTAATACAATGAATCATTGATTTTGCTAGACCTTGACTTAGATTTGATATTATAACTCTGGTTTCAAATGGTTCCTTCTTTTAAACAGATAAGCAGAACAGATTTTATCATTATTTTCTTCTTGTCATTAATTTTTGTATTATCTTAGAATATATAATATAGTGGACACAGATGCTTGCCTGACACGTATGCATGCTACACTTGATCACCAACCTATCTAAATGCATATTAATATGTTGATGTTAATTTTCTTTTTTTAAATCCTAATGATTCTAATATAGGACAGTATCAGTGACTAGTTCTCTGTTTTCCAGATTAAATTCGTAAATTAAATTTTAAATTTCATATTATTAGTTGATGTTTATATTACTGCACATGTATGTTACATGCAGGATTTCAAGTCTTAAAGAAAATTGGTTGAGTTTTGTATTAAATTTATCAAACCTGAGACTGTGTACATATTAACCCTTTAAGCCTGAACTCTAAGTGTTTAATTCAAATTGCAGTTTTACATTGTTGTATGTAGGGATATAATGTTAGGTTTCATACTCTTACATGTTAGGTTGTTGTTGTGATAAACCTTGAGTTGGTTTGATGTTCGAATTTCTCCAAAATTTTGAAAACTGAATACATGTTAACATTTTACATTGCTTTCAAATGTGTAGTTCAATTCCAGATCTAATATGTAATGTTGAGCTAAACTGAAAGATTGAACCCTTCATTTTAAGTTTTAACCCATGTACACTTGACACTCTACACTAATGTTCACCACTGCCATGAAAACCTAATCCTTCATCTCTATGTTATGTTCATGTAGCTATATAGATATATATATATACATATTCCTGTATACATGTTATAATGTATATAGATACAATTAAAATCTCTACCTCTCTATACATATTATATATATATATATATATATATATATATATATATATATATATATATATATATATATATATATATATATATATATATATATATATATATATATATATATATGGTTAGCCATGCATGTTATGAGTAAATAGCTTGTGCCTTGTAACTGCTTAACCAATATGCCATGAATAGTGTAACTTGATAGCTATAATTGAGACACAGAACCTCTTATGCACTTTCATGTATGATTCACATAAACCACATAACCTTTACATAATGTTAGCTTTTCCCTTTCTAATGCTATATATATAAATATATTGTGATTGGATTTAAATGCAATTGACTTTCCTTCTTTAACTTCGTTTTTTATTTTCTTGAATAGTATTCCTTAATAGATAATTGGTGGTTACCTTTATTTTTTATATATATATATAAGTACCAGTTTTCTGATAGGATGGTAGACTGTATTTCAGCCTTGATGATTGTTGTTTTCTTTTTCTTTCCAGTATGGCACCCATGACCCGAGCCCGTCGCCTGAGAGCAGCTGCAGCTACTGAGAGTGTGCTTCCACCTCCTACTGTTCAGGAGGTAGTGATCCCTCTATCTGATCAGGGGGTGGTGGCACCTCCTGCCTTTGAGGAGATGATGGTAGCCTCGTCAGAGAGTCTTCATTCATCTCCTGTCATTCAGGAGAGAGCTGCAGATTTGCCTGAGACCGAGAGCCTTTTCCTACCCCTTGGGATGGTACTCCCTACTATACCACCCGGAGGTTTGTTACTTGACACAGCCCAGGTGTTTGGATATTTCCAAGAGAGGCTGTTGGAGTCACAGAGAGTTCATGAGAAGGCCATGAGGGAGAAAATCCAGAGGTTGCTACGCCTGCGGGACTCTGTGCTTCCAGGAGGAGAGCCTAGCTCTAAGAGGGCGAGGAGCAGTACCCAGTCCTATCCAGAGTTTGAGGAGTACCCATTTATCCAGCTGATATCATCATACCCAGCCCAGTCTCCTGTCCAGCAGAGGCCAGCTGAGCCAACTGTAGAAAGAGACTAGGATTGTGCCTATTCTGTGGGTCAGCTGCGCACTGGGTGCAGCATTGTCCTGATGCACCTACCAACCAGGGCCCTGCTTCCAGTTGGGAGTTCTAGTTCTCAGACCCAGCTAGAGGTGAGTTTTGACCTAACCTTAGTATCTTTTTTTTGTGAATATTTGATGCATCCCTTGTTTGTATGTTTTGATACCTTGTGATTGCCTAGTACTGTAGCAAATTGGTGTAACTAGAAGAGACCCCAGACTGATATAGCATGCCATGACCCCATAGGTTAAACTTTTTCATTGTATGATTGAATAGGTTCTGAGACTATGATTGCTGGGGGCTTAACCTAGAAGGAGTGCGATCACCTTTAATTTCGAGGACACAATTTTTATAAGGTGGGTAGGATTGTAACACCCAGTTTTCCAGAAGAGGGTAATTTTGACATTTTTGGGGTATTTTAAATTTATTAGAATTTATTTGAATTTATGGGAATTTTTAGGATTTATTTTGGAATTGTTTGGACTAGGTTGACTTTGACTAGTTTTGACCCTTGTAGACCAACCTAGAAGCTAACCCTAGTTAGTATGGACTTGGTTAGGTTATGTGACTCTAGTCTAACCTAGCTTGACTTAAGATTAGTGGTAATTAGTTCATTAGAATTAAATTGAGGAATTAGAAATTTAATGGTTTGAGAAATGGCTTGTGATTTCACAAGTCATTTCATGACTTAACCTAATAGGACTAGCCACCTAGTGCAACCTAGCCCTAGTCTACACTTGGCCGGCCACCTTAGCTAAACCTAGGGATTCCTCCACTATAAAATCTCTCCTAAAATCTAGGGTTGCCTCTTTCTTAGGAAAAGCTCTAAGTTCAAGGAGGTTAGTTTCTATTGTATTTTAATTCCTAGAACTCCTTTTTTCTTCCTTTTTCTTTCTAATTTATTCCATTAGGTCCTAATATGACTATTCTTGCTATTGCTAAGGTCCCATCTCAGTTTGAGGTTGTTTTGATTGGATTGGGATATCAAGAGAGGAGCTCACAAAGAGGGGTTTTTCTTGAAAGTTCAAGCTTAGGTAACTCTCTCAAATCTCCATGAAATTTCAATTTCTCTTCATGATTAGGAAGCCCTAGGAGTTCCCTAAGTGACTGTATTGGTGTCGTGTCAGGTTCCATAAGTTTCGTGTCCATTTGGACACGTATCAGGACTGTAGCCTAGGTGTTTGTCGAAATGCCACTGAGGGCATTTCGATTGCTTTTGTGCCATGTTTTTAAATAGGAAATTAAGTTTTAATCTTGTTTATTGATTCCTGTTCTTAAGTGGTAGTATTAGTGTCGGGTTGAGTCGGATTCTTGGCTTAGACACGCACGCGCACGCGCGCTACAGTGTTCCCCTGCTACTCGGGGCCTGTAGCGGACACGACACTGGATGGTTGGACACGAGATTTTGTGGGATACTTGGGGCACCTTCTGTCATCAAGCTCCCCAAATCTCCTTGGGTCTCGTGCCCTAGTTGGAGAGAAATCGTCTTCGCATGGGAGATTGCCTGTGCAGTGCACACGAGCAATCTAGCCACTGATACGGCCCTATAACTTAGGACACGACACACGGGGACACAATACAGACACTTAGACACGAGCACCTAGACCTAGACTAGGTGGGGACACAAGCACGAGGCCTGGGATGGCCTGTGTCGGGTGTACGACACGCGTGCACACCCGCACGAGACTGTCCAGCCTCTGTGTCCTGATTTTTTCCTGTTTTTGATTTTTGAATTATGGACACGTTTGTGTCCACTTTTGTGGACACAAATCACTTGTGTGACACATATGCAACACATACATAGGTTACCAACCACTGTTTTATTTTTTTTAATTGATTTTTATTGTTAAAACTCAATTTCCCTATTTTCTAAAAACTGTGAATCAATTCCAAATTTCCTGCTATTCTCAGTTTTCAAAAATGAAATTTGGCATCTATTTTTATCCAATGTAATACTCCTAATTGCATGTTTACATCCTAATATAGTTCTTCTATATATATTCTACTTGTATGGCAATTTTGGGTTTGATTTGTTGTGTTTTGAGTCCAAAATCTGGAAATTAGTTATGGGACTGTTCTGGACAGTAACAGTAGGTTGGATTACTGAGTTTTGGGTTTTCTTTTATTTCATTTCTGAACTGGTTTGGTGGGTAGGAACTGATAGCAGTAGGTAACTGTTTGGCCATGTTTTACTGCAATACACACACACACATTCACTCTAGCCTACCACTCACATGTACACATGTATCACTAATGACACACACACAAGTTTCAGTCTATACAAACCTATCCCTGTCACTTGTAACAGTCCACACACACACACACTTGATCACTTCCTCACTACACTCATGCAAGTGACACAAACACACATGCACACTTTCCCTCTTTCACTTCTTCACATGTATACTTCACTTTTCACTCTCACAATCACACACCCACTTTAGCATAACACATTGACACCTCTTTCACTCTTCACACTCTCAATATTTTCTACCATCCTATATGTATATCCTATTCTTCTATGCGAATACTAGCTAATAGGTAATGTATGTATATATATATAATGTTATATATAATGTAATGTGTGTATTTACTACATATATGTAATATACATAAATACATGTGTTATGTATTAGGTTATGTAAACATATCAATAGTGTATTGTTTAGATATAGTTTGGCATGGTGTATGTGTTTGGTTTGGCCTAGGTAGAATAGCCTATGGCCTGTATGTGAGTCAGTTGACTAGTGAGCCTAGTTGGGCTTGTACAGCCTTGTTAGACCTAGAATAGACTTGCTAGACTAGTATAGACTAGTTTAACCTAGTGTGGACTTGTTTGACCTAGTTTGACTTCTAGGATTGACCAGAGTTGACCAAGAGTTGACTTTGGCCTAGATTGACCTAGAATCATGTAGAATGCATAGTAGGACTTCATTTTACCATTTTGGACTTGTTGTGACTTGTGCTGTTCTGATTAGGAGCCAGACACCACTCCTCGGACAGTACTTTCATATTGGACACTCAGTTACCCGGCGAGTACATTCTCTGATTATTTCATATCCTGCTTAGAATTATTTTCTGCATTAAATTACTTTACTTGTGCTGTCACGACATTATCACGGATTAGTACTATACGGATCTCTTCATGCGATGTTATCCCCCTCGGGAGCATCGGGTACATTGTGTCATGTGCGTTTTACTTTCATCATGTACTCCTGTGCTTTTACCATACATGTACACTCTTGTGAACCATGTACTCTCATGTTCACAGAGCCTTCATGTATACTATCATGTGCACCCTTTCAAGGGCCCCATGTGATATCATATACAATAACATAACCTGCTTAGATTCTTGTGTATTAATTGGGGAAAGGGGGAGTGCTAGTAGTCATGTGAACAATTCTATAGTAGTGTAGATCATGTACAACTCTTCAGTGTAGATCATGTACAAATCTGTTCCGTTCACATGTGCTATCCTGTACTCTGACTCACTAGCCACTGTTAGTCCCTTACTTATAGTAGATATTTCTATTACAGTTCTTTCTCTCTGTTTACACACTGTATTCTTCAGCACCTGTATCTTACTTTACTGCATGATTATATTTTCTAACCTGCTATGAACTGTTGAGATATACTGTACTCGCTCCTGTCCTGACTGGACCTGTTGAAAATATTACAGAGGACGAGGAGGAGGCTTGCCTGGATACTTACTACGGGGCAGCCTTAGATGACACTTGCGAGCTGGACCCACAGGAGGACCCAGCTCTAGCTGAGGATATCACCCCGATTGCCTAGACTATATTAGTTAGGCTTATCTTCTATTATGTAGTCTTGAGGCATGTTTTAGCTAGACCTTATTCTGAGTTCTGAGATGTATATATTCTTTCATTCTGTATCTGAGACCTTGTACTTCTGGATATTGTTGGGATTATCTTAGACTACTTTTCATCTATTTGTTTCCTTGAGTTCTATTTCATATCGTGCTATCTCTTCCTTAGTTGTGATTGAGTTTATTACTGCTATGTCACCCCCATTCGGGGAGTATAAACTGTTTAGATATATAATGTTAGATGTATGTTGACCTAGGACAGCGTTCTACCGCCGACACTGCGGCGTAGGCTGGACGTACGCACGTCTTGTGCCCTTACTCTAGGGTGCGGGTCGTGACACAAAGGGTGCTGATTCTCCGGTGAAGAATAGTTTGAATCAGGATCCAAATTCTTGACAAAAACCAAGTTCTGGCTTGATAGATTAAGATCAGAACAAAAAACTATCGTTACCCACTTACAAAACCAGAGTGATAGTTATAAACTATGTAGTAATACTTAAATGGAGGTATCATATTTGTATTGTGTCGTATCCACTACGCTACGTATGCACTCCGATACTTGAAGGTGTATGACCTAAGTATCATATATTTTCAAATACATATCCATGAGTTAAAGGAGAATATAAACATCATAATGCTAATGATAAGATGGAATAATGCTGTCAAATTTCAACTACAAATGCATTTTTATTTTACTACACAAATTCTCCTGTGGTGAAACATCTTCTAACATTGCTATTTTTATTTCTAATGATGCTAAACTAAAATGTGCTTTTCAATCTCCCATGAATTCAATTTATCTTTCTATTTTAGAAAAAGAATCTAAGGTTAATATGTTATTTGTATACCTTTTTGTCATATTCATGTTGTATAGCATCCTAGATTTTTCAAAATTGTTGTATCCTCGTTTTCGTATCTTGGAGTATCATATCACCATTTCCGTACACCAAGGTGTAGGAGTGTGGTTAGGAAGGGAGTGGCATGTTTACCTAATGATGGCCAAACCTCAAAAGGGTTGAAATTTACTGAAGCAGATCAGTATAACTCTAACATAAATGGGTGTAGACTTTATTTGACTTTTTTTTCTCAGCATGTTCCAAGTATTTTTGCTTTCTTAATTGGATAATTATGTCTTTTTACTGAAGGGGATGCTTTCACTGACTCTTTCAGCATCAGTATCAGCATTAAAACCTCCTTCCTGTGTAGGCTCCGTTTGCCCAGAAGCAAGTACATTTCAAGTTGTCGTTTTCTTCTTCAGTCTATATTTGATTGCACTTGGGACTGGCGGCATCAAGCCTTGTGTCTCATCCTTTGGGGCCGACCAGTTTGATGACACTGATCCTATAGAAAGAACTAAAATGGGTTCTTTCTTCAATTGGTTTTATTTCTCTATCAACATTGGTTCCCTCATGTCTGGCACTGTTCTTGTTTGGGTACAAGACAATCGTGGGTGGGGTTTGGGCAACGGAATTCCTACAGTATTTATGGCTTTAGCTACTATTATTTTCTTACCTGGGTTTGTACTAGTATATGTGTCTATTATTTTCTTACCTGGGTTTGGGCTACGGAATTCCTACAAATGCATCGTATCGTTTTGTTTCTGCAAATATATGTGTCTATTATACTTACCTGGGTTTGTACTAGTGTATATTGCCTATATAACTCTCAATTTTGACCAATAAGGATACAAAACAGAGCAATTTGTACAAGGAAATCAGAAGCAACTGAATACACACACACCCCCTTATAAGGGCTAAATTTTACCGATTCCCACTAGATAATAACAAAGTATGGAGCAATTTTGTATAAGAAACTCAAAGGAAACTAGAAATCTAGAATGAATTGAAATTTCTGTAACTTCTACATTGGCTGACACAAAGTGATTTTCCTTTCCATTTGTAGTCTGAAAGCTTTGAATGATAATGGAATTGAAATCAGCAGTGCTTTGGGCCTTTTATATGTAACTAGATTAACTAGACTTTGCTTTGACAAGGAGTTTTATATGCTTGAATCCATGTGGCCCAGATATGGGACAAATACCTGATCCCTATCATGACCTAGTTTGTTTTACTCCTTTCTCTTGATATTTCATGATTAGATTTGATTTTTAGGCCTGACAATTATATGGACTGATTTGGTTGTCTTCTTTTTTTCTCAGGATTTCACTGGGTGTTCCGGCTGTCGTTGATCTTTCATGATTATTGGTTATGTGGCCAAGTTTTGATGTGGACAATTTTGGTAGTTGTATATATATATATATATATATATATATATATATATATATATATATATATATATATATGTATTTGGATATTCTATTTTGAGAATGTAATGAAGATGTTGATATGTACTCTATTTTGAGAAATGTAATAAAGATGGTGATATATAATGTTAAGTTTTTGGAATGTAAAATATAATGTGCAGTATAGAGCGTTATAAATATGCTAATTTGAATAGTATAAAGTGTTATAAATGTGCTGCATTGAGCCTATACATATTATCTATGTTAACGTTTTACAAAAGTCCAGAATTGTGTACTATATATTAAATATTCATAACGCTTTTATAGAAACTATTCATGACGGGTTTTTTTATAACGCTTTTAAAAAACATTTATAACACCCGTTTTCATAACGGTTGCTTTGAAAAAAAAGCGTCATGGTTTGTCATTAGTGATGCTTTTTAGCCGTCATTAAAAGTATTTTTTGTTGTAGTGATATAGGTATTTGAAATCACTTTGCGTAGAATCCCTACCCCGCTAGTATATATCTGACTGCAGTGGACTTTCGGCTCCGTGACTCAAATAACAATATGTCACCGAATATTCTGTCAACCTTATCCATTTTCCACTAATCATTGACGAAACAACCTAAGAGATCAAGATATGAAAAATATGACAAAGTCTCAATAATACTCGAAAATCTATGAATGTCTGAAATCATTTTAACTTAGAGTTACTGCCTCGCCAGTACGCTGCTGGCTGCAGTGAACCCTCAGTATCCATAGTCCAGAAAATGACTGCAACGCGCAACTGCCACGCCCAGTAGAACATCGAATAGTCTCTCAACCTTATGCATGGGAATTTAAAATTTTAAGAATTCAAAATGAGTTCCGGTAGTCTAAGTCAAGATAAAAGGTGATGTTATCTGCCTTTTAGAAAACAAAGGGTTTCACTGGTTACCGAGAAGCAACAAGGATCCAACAAGGACTAGTAGGTACTAAAAAGGGACAACCAAGAAGATTTTAAATCTCGAACAGGGAGTGAAGTTTCAAACAATAACCGGGATCTCAAATGGCAAGTAACCCTATATAGGGAACAAAATCTTGAATAGATAACAAAGTCCCGGAGTGGTGATCAGAAAGCAGAGTACAAAATAGAAACAAAATTTTCGAAGTAAGGAGCAATCCTCGTATCGAAAACAAAGTTCAACAAAATCTCAATTAACAACAAGATCTCAAACAGATCTCGAATAGAAACGAGATTTTCAATAGAATACAAAATCGCAGATGGAAAGTACTTCCCAGATAGAAAATCTAGAATGAGAAGCAAGACCATAGATAGTGAATAGAAAATAAACATCAAATTGTGGATATGAAGCAAACGGAATCTCAATTTGGAAACGAGGTCAAACAAGGTCGTGAACAGAAACGAATTCTTGAATAAGAACAAGTCACGAATAGGAAACCAAATCTCATATAGGGAACACATCAAAACCTCATATTTAGAAAACGAAGTTTTTAAACAATGTCTCGAATAGGGACTGAATCTCAAATAACGTCAAATAGAAGCGAAGGTTCAAACAATGTTTCGATTGGGAACAAAGTTTCAAAATGAATTTTCAAGTAAGAATAAAATCTCGAGTAGTACAAGTTCGATTAGCGAGCAGAATATCAATAAGTGAATAGGAAACAAGTATCCATAAAACAAGCAAAATCTTGGATAGGAGACAAGGTCGGAACAACGTAGTGGACAAACAACTCTCGAATAGAAAATCAAAGTCATGAATAGGAAACAAGTCTCATATAGAGAATGAGTCACAATCTCAAATAGGAAATGAAATCTTCAAAACCCTTAAAGGAATCCTCAACAATGTCCTGAATAGGACGAAGCTTAAACATAAGGTCTCGAATGAGGAACAGGGGTTCGAAATAAAATCTCGAGTAGGAATTAAATCCTAATTAACACGAAGTTTGATGAGGGAACAAAATTTCCAAATAGGAGCCAACACTAGGAAACAAAGTCATGAATGATGAATATGCCAACAGTATCGAATAATATATTTCAAACAATTATCGAATTGTGGATCTGAAACAAGTCTACCGAAATAGAAAATAATATTTCGAAATAAGTTTCGAATATCAACCAAGGTTTCGAAATAGAAAACAAGAAGTTTCAAGAAATAATCCAGGTGCTAAGAGGATTATAAGGAAAGACTGGATTGTGAATCATGATCTATGATTTTCTCCAACCATGCAAGAAAAGTCTTCGGTCTTCAGTATTCCTTCGGGACTGGAATCTCTTCAATGTTTTCAGCTGTCTTGACGTAGGCTGGTCCCTGCGGTAGTGCTCTACGTGGTTGCTGAATCTGGAGAGGCAGGTCCCCTTACTGTAGTCCTGGTGCTCTTCGTGCTCGTCCTTGGACAGTATGACCAGCGGCCTCCGGGCAGTCCTTGACTTGATGGACATGCGATCCGTAGAATAAGCATATCCTCAGTCTCTTATGGCACTCGTCGTAGTGGTGTCCTGGGCGGCGACAGAAATTACAAGTGATCGTCGTCTGAATCTGAATCTAGATCTCCCGCTGGGGTGGCTGAAGTGTATAGTGCCCCGTCCTGCTCAGTCAATCACAGGAATCGAAATGCAGACGGCATTCGGACTTAGCATGCAACGGCGACACGAAGGATCGCTCGGTCGAGGCGACTCCTCAAATCAGGTAGGGTAGTTTCAGTGAACTCGCCTAATCTTAGCCTTCACATAATAAATCGTATGTTTTCAACTTGCACAAGTAGGCTTGATAATAAAAGAGACGAATCCACATAGCTAAGGGAATAATCCCGACGGGTCGAATTGAGTTAGAATACGAAAAGGTCCAACGGTCAGCTTAGAGTTGGTACACGACGTGCTTTGAAAATTATACTCGATCATTCGTCCCATGGCTTGGGAGAAGGAAAGTTGGTTTGAGTTGGCAAAGTTATAAACGTAGCCTAAGTCATAGGCGTCGCCCGCATGAATGCTTCATAAAGCATGCACGGTCCCATCGTCCGAGGCTTGGCATAGCCTTGGCTTGCCCCTATGAGTTAAGCTGTGTTGCACGATTTGAGGCATAAGTCTAGGCACCCAGATTTCTTAGTCGTTCAAAGTCGAACGCAATGCGTGGCACGTTTCCGTGATGCAAGGCTTGACACAGCCTTTGCTTATCGAGTCGTTATGTGATTGAGTTAGGTAAAGTTATGTTAGGCTATCGGAGTAGTAGAAAGCACGGTCCTACGAGTTCTACGACTGGGTATAGCCACAAAGTCCTACGGTCTCAAAGCTAGTCATATGGAGTGTGAATTGGACGATAGTGTCACACGGAACACATGTCGGTTTAAGGTACGATGCACGAACTTAGTATTTAAGGAACGAGTCACGGTTGATTCAAAGTGAGTTATGAAAAAAGGGGCTATCAAATAGTCATTCCTAAGTTGAGTAAAAAGGATAGGGCATCAAGGAAGAAGGCTCGCGACCGTGGATTGTCGAGTGGTCTCAAGGATAGAAGTCTTGAACTTGGTTTTGAAATAGATGGTAACACTGAAAGAAGGATGACTGTGTGAGACGTCAGTTTGAGTCGAGTCTTGCATGGTCATGGACAACTTGTCGACAAGGGCGATGGTTCCTCGAGCGACAACCCGGGGCCACGGGACCGACTCGACCTAGAAGGAAACAGGGTATAGTCGTGCATAAGGTTTTAGCACAGGTTAAGCGGGGACTTGCAACGGAGCTAGCTACTTACGTTGAAAGGACCCCGATTAACAAAACTATACGTCCAGGATAGCTTGTTATGCTAGTGGCTAAGTTCATATAAATGTCAAAAAAATAGCGACTATCCGCGTGTATGCCTTTGGAATGTGTCGAGGTGAATGTGTGTACGTTTTGGAAGAATGTTTGGGCCTAAGATTTGGCATCAACATAGGCGACGTGCTTCGGCATAAGTTGTGGCGTTGAGTCTTAAGTGTTGGCATATAAGTTATATAAGTAGGATTTGGATCATTTCGAGTTTAAGTAAGGAATCGCCGCAAGGCAAAGTTGGTCGAATGACACTTAGTTCACAAGTCTTGATGGGTCAGTTGATGATTAAGTAGGCAAGGGCCGCGAGGCGGCGATATGGTTAAGTCTCACTGAGTTGCGAGGCACAGCCTCAATAAGGACTTATAGCACGATCACATGGGAATGGAGTCTTATCGCGTAGTTGCGTCTCTGATTATGTGCCGAAAGGCAAGCACGACTTGATATATCAACGTTGTTGACACGAGAAGGGTCTAGAGGCAAGGCATGAGTTAACGTTGTTATTGCAAGCATGGAATGGTCTAGAGACACAAAATAGGCTAAGACATTTGTCCTAAAACTGATCCTAAGACAAGACAAGAAAGACAATTGATAAGAAGGGACTATGTTGCATAAAGTAAATCAAACGTGTCAATTTTGTATGGGTGGGCGATGAGCTCATTCCACCAGTACTGTTGAGTACTGACACCCACATAGTTTTATGTACAGGTACAGGTAGAAGCTCGTGGCGCGGAGCTCGCTTGGATGCGTCAAGGCACGGAGTTCCATGGCAATTCGAAGCATACGGCCGCATGGAGTCAAGACTTATACGAGAAATAATGTATGGATGTCGCCTTCTGAAGCATCGGCTGGCTCAAGACTTGTATTGAAAGATGAGAGAGAGCTGAGTGACTTGTAATGTGAGAAGAGTGAGCTTGAGTGACTTGTAATCTTGGCCTTGTGCCCCATTGTAACCTTTGTTTCAATATTAATAAAGAGCTTCTTTTGAATGACTTATATTTTATTTCTAAATTTTTGCTGCTATTATTCAATGTCTCTGCTTGGGACTTCTGTACGATGATCCCGTCGCAGCCGCTGTAATCGGCCGTTATGGAATCCGCCTTGCACGAGTGTAAATCTAGGCTCGTGCGACATCACGCCTTAGCGAGGACGATCGCTCCTATGAGAGCGGGGCGTGACAAAGTGCAAGGACTCTGATAGGAATATACGGTTGCTGGCGTACTGGCGGCTGAGATCCTGATGCTCCTCGACCGTTGTGATCAGCAACCTGCTGGCAATCCTTCATTTGTTGGGCAGAAAATCTGCAGTACATGTAGAGTCCGAGCCTCTTGCATCACTCCTCGATACGATGTCCTAGATGGAGACAGAAAGCACAAATGGCCATCATCTGAATCTTATGACGCCGCTGAAGAGGCGCTGTCTGAGTGTGGTAACGCTTTGCGAATCTATAGTAGCTGCTATCTCTGTCATAAGTCTTTATGTCTCTCCTGAGCTTCAGCTTCCTGTCTCGTTCTATTGTCTGTGCTATATTCTGGATCTCTTAGCTGGTGGCTCCAATCTTTAGAGGAGTCGGATCCTCAGAGACTTGGATGTCTTTAGTGGCGGCTCTAGGTTCTCGATCTGCTTCTTGGTGCAAAATATGTGCTCGGTGTCGAGAAAGTCCAAAAGTCTGAGAGTTTGGAAGTCAGAAGTCCGTCTCCCTCTGGTTGTCAAGGAACTCTTGAAACATCTCCATCAACTGCGTACTACCCATGGGGATAGTAGGGCGATAGAAGGTAGCGGGAGCTCGAAACCCTCAAGTGTATGTGGATCAACAGTTCCAGTGTCGTACTTTGAACTATATGAAAAACAGAAAACTGTTAAAATATGCTAAACTTAAAAACAACAAGTGTTTATAGAATATCAATATACCGATGTATCCAATTTTCTATGCTGTGATCAAGTTTCCCTAGTTTAATCAAGTCTCCCAATAGTACACTAATCCTAGGTACCATTAGGACAGACTTGTATGGGCCACCACTAAAAATATGTCACGACTCGCTCCCGAATAATCGGACACGAGTCGGACACGCCCAGCCTTCGTCGTTCGACACGACGAATTAAGCTATACCAAGCTAGAGAAATCTAACCAGATAAATATGAATGTGCACAATCACAGCATCTATAAAACGTTCCCAGAAAGATCACCATAATTCACAAATCTATAGAACATAAAGGTACCCGAGTCAACATGAATGAAATATACTATAAACTCTAAAAACAATATCTGGGAATAAAGCTAAACAGTCTAAACTTGAAGCCTCTAGCTAAGTCATGTCTCCATCCTGCTCAGCTAAGATTTTGGGCTCTGGCCCATAAGGTAGAACAATATCCTGCAAGTACACCTACAATATATCCAGTCAGGAGCGGAGCAAAGTACAGTTCCAGGTAATGAACAAGAACATCATGATATGAAAATGCATACAGGAGAACATGAAATATGAAATACAGGAAAAAAACATGAAGGTACATGAATGTAAGTACAGAAAATAAAGTACAGAAATGTAAACCATAAACCTGAAGTACAAGACATGACATGTGCACAATGTTTGAAATACAACTAGTCTATGTGACCGGCTGGGGTGAGTACAGGAGTATGTACAGGAGTACATGAATATCGGTACGGCTTAGGACCCGCGTGCACGGTACGAGGCCTAAGCTATCTACATGAATATCAGAACCTAGATTTGGTCACATAGCTAGTATATTTTCCCTCCCCGACACAAGTAAGTACAAGAATAGGAAAGTACAAGGGTACAAGATATCGTATCACATCATGTCATCAATAGAAGTACAAGATATGTAAATGCACAAGACCATAGAAAGTACTTGCCTTGCTCCGGGAGATCAAGAGTAGGGAGATCGTAATCTCTATGTCCAATTTATAGTTAGCTAGCTTATCCATCTATAGATATCACTAATTAATCCTCTATAACTAGCTAATCAATTAACTAATCCTTTATATATAGGAAATTATAAGTAAATATTTTTTTTTATTGAATCAACAACCAAAGCCTTAACTGATATATATTATATGTAACTAATATTCTTTTAGAAGATGCTTCACAACATATTACTTAGGAAAATAGACTTAATTATGATCATAAACTAATTGTTAATGAAGTTGATAATAATCCATAACTACATTATTAGCCCGACCGATGACTACCGTCGTTAAGAACAACAGCTCAACCATCAAGCCTCATACAAGGTAATTCCCTTTTATTACAATGGCCTATTTAAACTCCATCCCATATCAACCCAAGCCTAGCAGATCCAACTTAATAACCAAGCATAACCCATATTAAAACCAAACAAATTGGCCCATCAATATATATATGTTTAACCTGTAAGCAAAATTGGAGCTAAGCCTCACTAGTCCAATGCTAGTCCATACACTAGTTAAATATCCAACCCATCACAACCCCTTCAATTTGGTACATCCAATATTAAGTTCCAATAGAATGGACCCATACTTGAATAGCAAAAATATGGCTTATGCTCAGAAGAACCCAAGCCCAACTAAATTTGAATTTAACAGTTGCCTTTTCCCCTAACTGAAATACACAGAACAGATCACACACTTAACAAATTATGATTACAAATACTCCAAGCCTACAGACACTCAACCTAAATACAGAATTGAATTCCCACTTTTGCCAATACCAATCCCAGTCCATCGATAGTCCCCTGGACACGACCCAGAGCTTGGACACGCACAATGACTGGATACAACAAACTAGGCACGCACACATGGACACAACACAATACAAGTGGTTACCACTATATTGATATACTAGCTACCATATAATACAACTCCATTACATCAAATAGAACCCAGCTAAATGATTACACAGCCCCATTGCATCCAGTTCACCAAACTGATCCCACAGTCCCTCTGCGCCATCCTCGGACACGCACACCCAACTGGACACGAACAACACTTGGACTCGAATCAACATCAGTTATGAGCAGATACGAACTCACGCCTGACATGAACACAACCCAGGATACAGACACGAACTCTGTACACGAACACAAATCTACAGATCTGGACAGTAGCATTTCAATCAAGATTTGGTAACAACACAAATAGTTCGGGAGATCAGATAAGTACCTGGAGTGAATTCGAACTGTAGTAGGACACAATTCCAGGAGCAGACTCGACCCTTTGTCCGACTATGAACAAGGGTTTCTCTGCGTCAACTATCACACATATCTTGCACAGATCGAAGAAGACGAGTCTCAGAACAGGGCATAATGAATTCGATAAAATTTAACAAGAAATTCTCAGATCGATTACTCATCGTAACTTCCAGTGCCAAATTGATCACAAGACTTGATTCATTCAGTCGTCAATCCAAAATTTGATCTCGACCAACGCTCTGTCCGTACTACTTGCCGAGAAGAACGAGGAGAATAGAACGGGGGATCTACTACTCGCCGTAGATTTATCGTCAAACAGTCACCAGAGGAAGAGATCGGACGAGCGCTTCTTGATCGAAGAATGCTCGACCACGCGAGGAGATCGACGCGTCGCTGGAGAAGAAGGCTTGTGGAGATGAGGGTCTTAGTTGTCATCGGAGCTCGCTGTCGAAGTGGTGCCTCTGGGCTTGCTCAGTCGTCGGAGAACAAAAATGTTGTCGAGGAGGTGAAGTCGTTGATCGACGGAAAGAGTCGAACCCTAGCCACTGCGGTGGTGGAAACGTCATACCACCATCGCCATCAAGAGCTTGCTGGGGTAATTAGGGTTAGGGTTAGGAGGAATTTGGGGGAAGGAGAGAATTGGAAGAAGAGCTCGGGTGAAATTTCTGTGAATGAACAAATGAGCTCTTCTCTCTCCTCCTTGTTTATATAGGAAGGAAAAAGAGGGGTTTATTTGCACTTAAGTCCTTCACTAATGGAGAATTGCATCCAGTCAACAAAAGTTAGTTATACAGTTAGAGAATTGTTATATTTGTTAGGAATTTAGTTAGAGAATTGGGGGGAACCACTCTTAGTTAGTTATAACCAACTAGCCAACTAATTAATTAGCACTCTAATAGATTATAATAAAACTTTTCAAGCACAATTGCTACAAAATATAATTAGGGAAAATACTAAATGTATTAGAATATTAAAAAATGCATCTTTTGAATGACTTGTAATGTGAGAAGAGTGAGCTTGAGTGACTTGTAATCTTGGTCTTGCGCCCCTTTGTAATCTTTGTTTCAATATCAATAAAAATGCATCTTTTGAATGACTTATGTTTTGTTCTAAATTTCTGCTGTCATATTCAATGTCTCTACTTGGGACTTCTGTGCGACGACCTCGTCGCAGCCGCTGTAATCGGCCGTTATGGAACCCGCCTTACACGAGCGCAATCTAGGCTCATGCGGTATCACGCCTTAGCGAGGACGATCGCTCCTACGGGAGCGGGGCATGACTTAGTGGTATCAGAGCACGGCTTTACGTCCTTGGACTGTCGATTGAATTTTTTAACTCTGTTGTTTCTACAAACTCTGTAGTATTGCTTCCACAAATTGATATTGTTGGTGCGTTCTCTCTCAAATGTCCCACGGGATATCCATAAAATAAGTCTATCTATTTTGCAAAACATAGGAGAACAGTTTTTGGTAAAACAAAAATATGGTTTGCATAAGCACGGTTGGCTAAGTCGGGCTGGGCATATACACCAAAGTTGCGTCGACGTTAGAAAAGTCGAGTGCGGGGATTGAAAATTTATCGAGCAAGAATGAGTTGAACTCGATTGAGTAAAAGTGAGATGACTATCAATAGGGGTGCTATCGAGCGACGATGTTATCGTCGATGCGATATAGATGAGTGTGCTTAAAATTCGAGGAATGGTTCAAATAGAAAATTTGAAGAAGTCGATTTTGATTTGAATGATAGTTTTGAGGATTTATCAAATGACTTCATCCCTGAGTGGTGTATGCGATAGCTTCACGGATGTCGATCGATCGATTGAGGATACGGGGTGTCGATGAGTCTATCAACAAGTGTTGCACGTATGCAAAGCCTTAGATCGAGTACAATTGAGTGAGTTGTTGTCTTGAAGTTCGACAAGTGGATTCAAACAAATTAGAATAAAATGATGCGCACGGAACGTGCACGAAATTGAGGATTGCACGAGTATGAAACACAAAAATGATTGAGTAGGTGAAACTGAATCAAAGAAAAGTTAAGTTGTACGAATGGATGACTTGATAAAGGAAATCGATAGGTGTATCGTATAAAAAAAGTTAGCACGATGGGAAGATAGCGTGTATGAAAAAGTTAAATTTTGAAGTTACGTAAATGACTCTAAGGATTAGATTCAATGTTGCACGATGATTTGAGTTAGTAAAGAAATGATGCAAATTGAGGAAATACGTTGGTCAATGACTTAAGATAAACGGATGAACAATACGTGAATTTAGGTTCGAGGAAATTGATGTTGTGAATGATTCGAGGGATAATGATCGAACTTGAATTTGAATGTCGAGGAGATTATCCAGTCGGATGATAGCATCATTTATACGACTCGAATTCGTTGCAAAGGAAGATCGTCAGGTTACGCATATCATCGATGGTATGAGGTGTATCAAAGATCGATATACGATAACTCAGGGGCACTCTAATTCGAGGAATGATGATCGTGCAAGTGTTATTGTTCTGACGGATGCTATAATTAGGATTTGAGTGAAATAAATGTGGATGAAGATAGAAGTGTCTTGATGGTTATACGGATAACCACAACATCGACATTCTTGTCTTGTAACTCTAGCCTCGTACATACGTCACATCGGATTTGGGGCGATCGTTTCGTATGAGCGCTGACATGGTGATTCATGTCGCGGGAATGATCGAAGTCAGAAAATCAGGACGCGGCAACTTTGATTGTCTCGACTTGTTAGTTTGATGCGAAGGTTAATTCGAGGATATTTTAGACTTGTAATTGAAGATTGAGTAAACTCGAAGATTGAATAGATCCAATCTACGTATCGAGAATGAATTAGCCTAGACACAAAACAAGAGTTACGCCCCGATGAGAATGATTATTCTGCGGGAGCGTTGCATGGTGATTCATGAACCACCGTGGATAATCGGACTCACGTGAGATCGGGGCGTAGCACATTGTTAAGTCAAGATGACCTTCCGACCGATTACGTGAATTATAATGAACGACTTAGGAAATACGGAATAAGAATTATGGTTTAGCGACATATCGTGTCATAGCGTGCTTGACTTGGAAGAGATTAATAGGTGGATTATGTAGTGCCCCATCCCTACATCGTGCCCTATTTTTCGTCCACGAGGTGCGCGAAAAAGGAACACTGTCGCTATCGATTCGATCGGGACCGATAGGTCGGGATCGATCGAGTCGATCGAATGGGAACGGTTGAATTAAGATCCATTCCCCGTTATGGAATGGCTTCTTCTGAACCAAGTCCCATATTCAGCGGGTTGCGCCTTAAGGATTGACTCTACGGCTGAGTCGGGAGAGACCTCCCGCTGCTCTGCTTTTCACGCCGCTTGCGTTGGTTTTGGCTTTGTTTTCTGAATGCGTTTTCGTGAATGTTTTTGATGGTTTTCATGGCTTGCATTTCGAACTCTTATTTCCTATCGAACTTCTTGAATAATACAGTATTCTAATCGGTTGCTTGTGCAATTTCAGGTAATCGCATAGGCGACGTCTAGCACAACCAACAAGTTCTCTCGCCTAAAGTAAACTCAAGGTGAGTGGCTGACCTTTTCCGTCTCGACCTCTTCTTAGTTCAATCAATAATGTTGTTGCGAATGAAAGGATAAATGTAAGGGCACGAACACGAATGAATAAACAAGTTTTCAAAGAAAAGGTAGGCTATGTCTTAATAACTAAAAACATGTCTTTGCACGGTCACGGACAACTTGTCGATAAGGTGAGCGTTTTCCCGCACGGCAACCCGAGGCCACGGGACCGTTGCGGCCGAAAAAGGAAACAAGTAATTACCTGTGCTGGGCACAGATTAGGCGAGGACTTGCAGCGGGGCTCGCTACTCGCGCTGAAAGGACCCCGTCTAACAAAAGCTAGAGGAGTCCACGATGGCTCTGGGAGCCAGTGACCAACCACACGTAATATTGCACTTGGTATAAAAATGATAACAGTTAACAGGAAAGAACATGGTAAGTTTCATAAGGCGCGACGCGGTCCGCCGTGGGTAAGTTCCAACGTACTTTACATTATGCTTGTCATATGCTTGTTGAAATTCATTAGGATGGTTAGAAACATTCATGAGCTAAGTCATATAAACTCTTCAACCAAATGAGAGCTTGGAACTTAAATAGCCACGCACCAGTACAAAATGTAATGTACTGATCCTCACTCTCCACGCAGGTACCCCAAATCTCGATGGGCGTGCCACTTAAATCTCAAGGCGGCGTGGACACTTTTGAAGCCTCGTCCGTGTAAAGGCTTGTTTCTGAATTCCTTTTGAAGACTCCGCACTCAGTACAAAAGAAGACAAATGGCGACTTGGCTTCCCTCGATCGCAGGTGGAAAGTGTAACTATTTTGCTTGTAAAAAAGAATGTAATGTATGGAACGACTATCTCATCAGCATTCATTTTGTAAGTCGAGTCATGTTGTAGCCCGTGCGGCATGATTGTAATAGAGTTAATGTAAATGAAATGTTAATATCAATGAAAAGTCTACTTCTATTTCAAATGTGTCAATCAATTTCTCTGCGTACTCTAACTTGATGTTGTGTTTCGGATGACCTTATGACTACACCTTGTGCGATCGCAATTTAGGTTCGCACGGCATCATGCCCGGGGGACGACTATCGATTCTACGGAATCGGGGCGTGATATAATGATATCAGAGCACGGCTTTACATCCTTTGGCCTCGCGTCTAGAGTTTCAAACCTTTGACCTCGCATCAATGAGATAAATTGTTCTATACAATGAGTCCATAATAATTTATGACTGATGTGTTTGCCTTCGTATCGCATAAGTGATGGAACCCACGGCCGAGCGAGAGCAGAGCACTTCTAGCGGCTCTAGTAGTTCGCAACGTTCGCGGGGCGGACCTTCTAATAATACCATCGAAAGGATGCTGTGCATGATGGAGGCACAGCGGAACCAGTCCGAGAACCGACATCAACGGACAGAGGAAAGACAGGCCCAATTCGAAGCTCGCTTCGACGTACATGCGAAACTTTAACAAAAACAGCAGGATACCCTGTAGCAGATCGTCCAGACAATGGCGGCCAACAAAAATTCTGCGACTGCGCCTACCATCACCGTATCTACTGCCATCGTGCCGATGATCCAGCCCATTGAAGTCGATACGGAGGAGCCCGAGCGTCAACCGGCGGTACCGAAAAAGTACAACTTTGAAGTGTCAGAATTCAAGAAGACGTGTCATACTTTCTTCAGCGGTACCGAAGGCCCTTCCATGGCAATCGACTGGTTGGAAGAGCTGGAGGATCACTTCGAGCTCCTCGGTATTGAAGAATCAAAGCAAGTCGCCTGCGCACAACTTCAGCTATGGTTAAATGCGCATGACTGGTGGGCCGTGCATAAGCGAGCGATCCGACGCGACAACAACTCAGCACCGATCTCTTGGGCCACATTCCGTAAAGCTTTCGAAGTCGAGTACCTTCCGTCAGCCGTTTGTCAAGCGAAGGAGAATAAATTCATGTAGTTGAGGCAGGAGAATCGGACAGTAGAACAGTATGTCGCAGAATTCAACAAGTTGTCCAAATTTGCTAGTGTATTTCTGCCTACAGAGGAGTGTCGTGTGCGACAGTTCAAAGTGGGTC
Source organism: Iris pallida (assembly GCA_029216955.1). NCBI lineage: Eukaryota > Viridiplantae > Streptophyta > Magnoliopsida > Asparagales > Iridaceae > Iris > Iris pallida. Next base: position 10,536,665 of record JANAVB010035417.1, read on the forward strand.
TGCGACGCTCTATCAATGCGCATGTCGGGGTCCCAGAGTACAAGACCGTGGGCGAGGCTCTGAATCACGCTATTCGCCTTGAGAGCGAATACCCTTCTGGTGCTGTCGACATTGTGCACAATTCCAATCACAAACGTCCTAGCCATACGGGAGGCAACAACTATGCGTCAAAGTATCCAAATAACGGCGGCCATAAGGGTCAAAAAATGATACCTCAGTGTACCAATTGCGGGTGAGTCGGACACCATGCCAGCCACTGCTTTTCTCGCAATATTGAATGTTTCGCTTGCGGACAGAAGGGTCACAGGGCTCAAAACTGCCCAAGCTTTAGTCAGACTCGTAACGTCCCACCACAACAACACCGCCAAGAGAATCAAGGACAGGCGCCCCGACCTCCTTCGCCCACTCAACCCGCACCGTAAAATGGCCAAGACCGTCGCCCCAACACTCAGGGCCGCGTCTACGCCATGACTCGAGACAAAGCGCTGGAATCAGATACAGTAGTGTCAGGTATGCTAAAATTCAATAATGTGCATGCTCGTGTGTTATTTGATTCAGGTACTTCATATAGTTTTATATCGGCGGACTTTACCGTCGAGCACAAATTTTCTGTAATATCATTAGATCTCGACCTTAGCGTAAGTACACATTCGGGCACACCAATACTCACAAACTTAGCATGCGCCGACGAGATTATTTGTATCGGCGGTCAAAAGATCGGTCTTGACGTGATAGTTCTAGACATGAAGGACTTTGACATCATTCTGGGAATGGATTGGCTCGAGCCGTATAACGCAACCATAGACTGCGCCGGAAAGACGGTCACCTTCCACATACCAGGAGTGCCTGAATTCTGCTTTTCGTGTGGTGAGGCGTCGTCGACTTGCATGCTGATCTCGGCAATTTCTGCTCGGAGGATGCTGCATTCTGGGTACGAAGGCTATTTGGCGTCCGTCCGAGACATGCGACAGGATGGTGCAAACGCGGGTCAGACCGACGTTGTGGCAGAATTCTCCGATGTGTTCCCGAACGAGCTGCCCGGTATGCCCCCCGACCGAGAAGTCAAGTTCAGCATCGATACATTCTCCGATACTCGGCCGATTTCCAAGGCTCCATACAGAATGGCCCCCGCCGAGCTGAAGGAACTCAAGGTCCAGTTACAAGATTTACTCGACAGAGGATTTATTTGGCCTAGTATTTCACCGTGGGGAGCGCCCGTGTTGTTCATGAAGAAGAAGGATGGGTCCATGCGTCTGTGCATCGATTACCGAGAGCTGAACAAGGCCACCATTTGAAACAAGTATCCATTGCCCCGCATAGACGACTTATTCGATCAACTACAAGGTGCCTCGGTATTTTCGAAGATTGATCTCTGCTCGAGCTATCATCAACTCAAGATCAAGTCAGACGACGTGCAAAAGTCAGCCTTTCATACTCGGTACGGCCACTACGAGTTCCTGGTGATGCCATTCGGCCTGACGAACGCCCCTGCCGCCTTCATGGATCTAATGAATCGGATATTTCGACCCTTTCTTGATAAATTTTTGGTAGTATTTATTGACGATATTCTCGTCTACTCGAAGGACAGGGCGCAGCATGCAGAACATCTACGGGCCGTGCTCCAGATACTTCGAGAGAATGAGTTGTATGTAAAGCAGAGTAAGTGCAAATTTTGGCTAAGCAGCATATCCTTTCTTGGTCACATCATTTCGTCCGAAGGCATTGCAGTTGATCCGAAGAAAGTGGAAGCTGTTGCTGATTGGAAGCGGCCTGTATCTGCTAGTGAGATTCGAAGCTTTCTTGGTTTGGCAGGATACTATCGACGCTTAGTGAAAGACTTCTCGAAGATTGCATCGCCATTAACTCGCCTCACTCAAAAGGGAGTCGTGTATGAGTGGTCGAATGACTGTGAAGCTTCCTTCCAGGAGCTAAAATAGCGACTAATTTTGGCCCCTATACTCGCACTTTCGAATGGACCAGAGGGTTTTCAGATATTCAGCGATGTTTCAGGCCAGGGCTTGGGATGTGTGCTCATGCAGCGAAACAAGGTGATATCCTTCGCCTCTAGACAGTTAAAACCGTACGAGAAGAACTATCCTACGCACGACTTGGAGTTAGCGGCGATTATGTTTGCATTAAAATTATGGAGTCACTATCTATATGGCGTGGCGTGCATGATCGATACCGACCACAAGAACCTCAAGTATCTCTTCACCCAGAAGGAATTGAACTTGCGACAGAGGCGCTGGCTCGAGCTGAACAAAGACTATGACTTGACGATCGACTACACTTCGGGCAAGGAAAATGTTGTGGCGGACGCTCTGAGTCGAAAATATCTTGCCTCGCTATCCATCAACCGCAGACTACTACAAGATCTAGAAGAAATGGGTATCGACCTCCTGGTTCGATTCAGGGACATATGGTTGGCGCAGCTGCAGTTAGAGCCGAGTTTACAGGAAAAGATCATGACCGCTCTAGAAGGATGATCCGTACCTGAAGAAAATGCACGAGCAAATTTCAACAGGTAGTGCGACCGACTTTACGGAAGATAAGACCGGCGTGCTGAGATTGAATGGCCGACTATGTGTTTCGGATAATTCATAACTACGAAAGGAGATAATGTCGGAGGCACATTATACGAAATATACCTTGCATCCGGGCAGTACCAAGATGTATAAGAACCTCCGTACGACCTTCTGGTGGCACGGGATGAAGAGAGATGTGGCGCTCTTCGTGTCACAATGTATGGCCTGTCAGCAGGTGAAAACTGAGCATCAGCGACCGGGCGGGGAGATGCAGAACCTCGCTATTCCAGAGTAAAAATGGGATCACGTCACTATGGACTTTATCGTTGGACTGCCGAAGATACCACGGGAGAGCGACGCCATCTGGGTCATCTTCGATCGATTAACCAAGTCAGCGCACTTTATTGCCATCAAAGTTACTTGGAGCGTTGATCGCCTGGCGCAGATTTACCTTGACGAGATAGTACGACTGTACGGAGTTCCAGTATCGATCGTCTCTGATCGGGATTCACGGTTCATGTCGTGATTCTGGAGTAGCCTTTAGTCGGCGCTGGATACCAAGTTACAGTTCATCTCATCTTACCATCCTCAGACCGACGACCAAACGGAGCGCGTTAATCAGATTCTCGAAGACATGCTACGACTCTGCTCAATTGACTTCAAATCAAGCTGGGACGTCCACCTACCGCTGAAGAAATTTGCATACAACAATAGCTACCAGTCCAGCATCCAAATGGCACCGTATGAAGCTTTGTACGGCCGGAAGTGCAAATTGCCCATTTTTTGGGATGAAGTCGAGGAACGGCAGATACTCGGCCCGGAGCTGGTAGAACAGACCGTGGAAAAGGTCAAGCTAATTCGAAAAAGACTGAAGATTGCACAGAGTCGGCAAAAGAGCTGCGCCGACACCCATCGAAGACCGCTTGAGTTCCAAGTGGGCGATCACGTGTTCCTGAAGGTGTCGTCCATGCGAGGAGTTACTCGGTTCGGCGCGAAGGGAAAGCTGAGTCCGAGATTCGTTGGGCCGTTCGAAATACTCGAGCGGGTCGCCCCAGTGGCCTATAAAATTGCCCTACTACCAGCGCTTGAAAGTGTGCACAATATCTTCCACGTCTCTCAATTGCGGAAGTACGTGTACGACCCTAGCAACATGGTAGATTTTGGCCAGCTGGAGCTGAAGTCCGACTTATCCTACGTTGAAGAGCCAGTTCAAATCTTAGAACACAAGGATAAGCTGCTGCGGAATCGAACGATCCTTCTTGTTCGCGTACTTTGGAGGAACCATGCGGCGGAAGAGTCGACATGGGAACTCGAGTCAGAGATGAAGGAAAAGTTCTCTTCATTATTTTCTTAGAGGGAGGTTCTGTTCTTAAGTTTCGAGGAGAAACTTTTTCTAAGTTGGTTATGGTGTAGTGCCCCGTCCCTACATCGTTCTCCGTTCTTCGTCTACGGGGTACGCGAGAAAGGAACACTGTCGCTATCGATTCGATCGGGACCGATAGGTCGGGATCGATCGAGTCGATCGAACGGGAACGGTTGAATTAAGATCCATTCCCCGTTATGGAATGGCTTCTTCGGAACCAAGTCCCATATTCAGCGGGTTGCGCCTCAAGGATTGACTCTGCGGCTGAGTCGGAAGAGACCTCCCGTTGCTCTGCTTTTCACGCCGCTTGCGTTGGTTTTGCCTTTGTTTTCTGAATGCATTTTCGTGAATATTTTTGATGGTTTTTATGGCTTGCATTTCGAACTCGCATTTCCTATCGAACTTCTTGAATAATACAATATTCTAATCGGTTGCTTGTGCGATTTCAGGTAATCGCGTAGGCGACGTCTAGCGCAACCAACAAGTTCTCTCGCCTGAAGTAAACTCAAGGTGAGTGGCTGACCTTTCCCTTCTCGACCCCTTCTTAGTTCAATCAATAATGTTGTTGCGAATGAAAGGATAAATGTAAGGGCACGAACACGAATGAATGAACAAGTTTTCAAAGAAAAGGTAGGCTATGTCTTAATAACTAAAAACATGTCTTTGCACGGTCACGGACAACTTGTCGACATGGTGAGCATTTTTCTGCAAGGCAACCCGAGGCCACGGGACCGTTGCGGCCAAAAAGAAAACAAGTAATTAGCTGTGCTGGGCACGGGTTAGGCGAGAACTTGCAGCTGGGCTCGTTACTCGCGCTGAAAGGACCCTGTCTAACAAAAGCTAGAGGAGTCCACGATGGCTCTGGGAGCCAGTGACCAACCACACGTAGTATTGCACTTGGTATGAAAATGATAACAATTGACAGGGAAGAACATGGTAAGTTTCATAAGGCGTGACGCGGTCCGCCGTGGGTAAGTTCCAACGTACTTTACATTATGCTTGTCATATGCTTGTTGAAATTCATTAGGATGGTTAGAAACATTCATGAACTAAGTCATATAAACTCTTCAACCAAATGAGAGCTTGGAACTTAAATAGCCACGCACCAGTACAAAGTGTAATGTACTGATCCTCGCTCTCCACACAGGTACCCCGAATCTCGAAGGGCGTGCCACTTAAATCTCAAGGCATCGTGGATACTTTTGAAGCCTCGTCCGTGTAAAGGCTTTTGTTTCTAAATTCCTCTTGAAGACTCCATACTCAGTACAAAAGAAGACAAATGGCAACTCGACTTCCCTCGATCGCAGGTGGAAAGTGTAACTATTTTGCTTGTAAAAAGGGATGTAATGTATGGAACGACTATCTCATCAGCGTTCATTTTGTAAGTCGAGTCATGTTGTAGCCCGTGCGGCAATGATTGTAATGGAGTCAATATAAATGAAATGTTACTATCAATGAAAAGTCTACTTCTATTTCAAATGTGTCAATCAATTTCTCTGCGTACTCTAACTTGATGTTGTGTTTCGGATGACCTTATGACTACGCCTTGTGCGATCGCAATTTAGGTTCGTACGACATCACGCCCGGGAGACGACTATCGATTCTACGAAATCAGGGCGTGACAGAAAATGCCGAACGTGTTCGAAGAGATAGACTATGCGAAATGGCTTGATGAACGAGTGATATTGATATGTCGAGGAATTGGTTGAAACGTGAGTTATCGTAGGATGGCTTTGCTGAATGACTCAGACCTCGTATGACGAATGTTGGGATGTGTGTAGGAAATCGATGCTCGATGTTTAGAAATCAGAGTGATGCGAGCTTGGATAGAAAACCCCATACTATCAAATTGGTTTGACCTTAGGATGGGATCAGTGTTGATATTGTTATTTGGGAACTATGATTCCAATACTGACGGATGACCTTAGCCTAAAGACATAGCCTAGCGATTAGGCAGACGTCCCGGTGTAGAGCGATAGGAATTGTGGAGGCACCACTCATGAGGCTCGGTTGACATAAACGTGTATCAGGGATGCCCGAATATGTGCATGATCCGACTCGAGTGGTGATGGCAGATTCTCTATCACGAGACTTGGCTGAAATACATGTATTTTGGGGACGTCTGAAATATTTGCATGATCCAACTAAGTGATACGTTGAATCAAGTGAGACTTGAGGAACGGGAAAGTGTAGAAGATTTTGAAATCGTGTTTCAAGAAAAAGATTTATGGTAGTGTGATCATTAGATTGAGACGAACTTGAATATTGGTTGATCGGATGGTTTATCTAGAACTGAGTTGTCCGTGTGTGCGATAAGAGTAAGTTGCCTAAGTTGAGATATAGTTATTCGAGGTGAAATATAATCATAGCACGAGCGTGGCTCGAGTTGAAGAAACGCATAGGAGTAGTATGTGCGAGAGTCCTTGAATGTTGAATCAAGTATAAGTCGATAAGTATACTCAGTTAGTTTCGAGGACGAAACTTTTTCTGAGTGGTGTATGATGTAGTGCCCCGTCCCGCTCAGTCAATCGGAGGAATCGGAATGCCAACGGCGTTCGGACTTAGCCTTGTAATGGCTTGCTCGGAGGCCCACTCGGTTGAGGCGACTCCTCGTTCAGGTAGGGTAGTTTCGGTGAACTCGCCTCATCCTTGCCTTCACATAATAAACTCAAAAATTTTCAAATGCACAAGTAGGCTTGATAATAAAAGATACGAATCCACATAGCTAAGGGAATAATCCCGACGGGTCGAATTGAGTTAGAATATGGAAAGATCCAACGGTTGGCTTAGAGTTGGTGCACGGCGTGCTTTGAAAATAACACTCGTCCCTTCGTCCCATGGCTTGGGAGAAGGAAGTTGGTTTAAGTTGTCACCAAGTGGGAATTAGCCTAAGTCATAGGCGTCGCGCGCATAAATGCTTGATAAAGCATGCACGGTTCCATGATGCAAGGCTTGGCATAGCCTTTGCTCGTCCTACAGGTTAAGTTGTTGTACGATTAAGTTAGGCAAAGTTATGCTAGGCTATCAGAGTAGTAGCGAGCACGGTCCCATGAGTTCTACGGCACGGTATAGCCACTTAGTCCCACTATCTCAAGGCCTGTCATATAAAGTATGACTTGGTCGATAGTGTTGCACAGAACGTAAGTCGGTTTAAAGCATGAGCCACGGTCAGCACGATGTAAAGTTAGCCACGGTCTATGGCACTTGAGAAACATGTTTTGTTCAAGTTAAGTTGGAAGGCTATGCAGTAGTCGTTCCCTCGATTTCAAACAAGTAAGTTCACGCGACTGTTTGTCGCTGAGGCGGTCCCTCCTTTGGGAGTCTTACGGTTCCTATACATGTTTTCAAAGTATGAGGCGGTCCCTCGTTTGAGAGTCTCACGGTTCCTATGCACATTTTCAAAGTATGAGGCGGTCCCTCGGTTGGGAGTCTCACGGTTCCTATGCATGTAATGCAAAGTGTGGTTTAGAGCACGAGATGCTAAGTATAGTTCCAGTCGTACCGTAAAATTAGGCCATGCATTTACGTGAGTCTAGATGTCTCGTAGGTGCGTGGTCATGGACAACTTGTCGACAAGGATTTCTTCCTCGACTAGTATTACGCCGAGGCACCGGGCCCAGTCGACTTAGGGGGAAGACGTTATAGCAACGTTGGATTGTACCGCATGGAAAGTCGGGGGCTTTCCATGGGGCTAGCTACCTTGCATTGAAGGACCCGCCGCCTACCCGAGCTATGTCCACGATGGCTTGTCGTGCAAGTGGCCTTTCATATAGATAAATTGGCGTGCTGAGCGGCAATCCACATGCACGGTGTCGGTCGATTCTAAGAAAGTGCAAGCACGGCACGAATGAAGTAAATATGGTATGCACGGTTGCATCACATGTCTTAAGAAGCCTAAGATTTGGCTATGCATAAAGATACATGCTTCGGCATACAATGTGGCATCGTACTTGAGTTCTCAACACGAGTTCCACAAGTTGGGTCAGACGTTTCGAGTTAAGTTCTGGAAGGGCCGTAGGACAAGTTCGGTTAAGTCTTGTTGAGTCGCAAGACACAGCCTCGATATGTTGTGGCACGATCATGTTGTTACGACACAAGTATAGGCAAGTTACTAAGTGGCGAGGCGCTGCCTCGATTATGTTATAAGAAGGGATTTATGGCACGACCAAGTTGTTGCGTACCAAATACGGGCCGAAAGGCAAGCACGAGTCGATAAGTTGACATTGTTGGCACGAGAAGGTCTACAGGCAAAGTATGAGTATATTATTAGTGCAAGTACGGGATGGTCTAGAGACACAAAATAGGCCAAGGCGTCCGTCCTAAAACCGATCCTAAGGCAAGAGTAGAAAGACAATCATAAAGGAAATATGTTGCACAAAGTAAATTAACGTGTCAGTTTTGTATGGGTGGGCGAGGAGCTCATTCCACCAGTATAGTTGAGTACTGACACCCACATAGTTTTCATATGCAGGTACAGGTAGAAGCTCATAGCGCAGAACTCACTTGGATGCGTCGAGGCACGGAGTTCCTTGGCGATTCGAAGCGTGCGGCCGCATGGAGTCAAGACTTATACGGGACATAATGTATGGACGTCGCCTTCCGAAGCATCCGCTGGCTCGAGACATGTATTGAGAGATGAGAGGGAGCTGAGTGACTTGTAATGTGAGAAGAGTGAGCTTGAGTGACTTGTAATCTTGGCCTTGCGCCCCTTTGTAATCTTTGTTTCAATATCAATAAAAATGCATCTTTTGAATGACTTGTGTTTTGTTCTAAATTATCGCTGGCATATTCAATGTCTCTGCTTGGAACTTCTGTACGACGATCCCGTCGCAGCCGCTGTAATCGGCCGTTATGGAACCCGTCTTGCACGAGCGTAATCTAGGCTCGTGCGGTATCACGCCTTAGCGAGGACGATTGCTCCTACGAGAGCGGAGCGTGACTCGGCCCCCCTCCTTCCCGCACCCCCCTTATTCTTCCCGTCGGCCTCCTCCTCCCTGCCCCCCTTCTCTCTGCCCCCTCTTCCTCCCCGAAGACTAACCCCCTCCTCCTCCTCCCTGTCGGCCAGCCCCCCTCCTCCCCGTCGGCCTCCTCCTCATCGCCCCTCCTCCTTACCGCAGGCCAGCCCCCTCCTCACCGCCCCCCTCCTCCTCCTCCCCGCACCACCGGAGAAAGAGAGAGAGGGGGAAGAGTGAGAGAGGGGTAAAATGGTCATTACATACCCCACTTAACACCAGTTAACGAAAATAGGACAAAATGAACATATTTCATACTTTTATGAATGTTAAGAGCATGTGATCTTTTAGTGCAAAAAGCGGAAATTTAACGAGAGATTTTTTGCACTTTATCCTAAATTTTATTGAATTTGTTGAATCAGTTACCAATCAAACTCGGCCCATTGCTGTTTAACAAAGAAAAATAAAATAGAATAGAATATACGTACACGCCAAAAACTATTATTTCTGGCAAAAGAAGATAAAAAATGTAGAAAAACAATTTACTTAGGGGCAAAAATTATAAATATTTGAGACCCAAATAGTAAACTATTTGAAAGCCAAGTCCACAATTAGTAACCATGATCAATCAAATCAAATCATGGACTCATTTGCATTGAATCACTTCATCAACAAGGTACAAGAGAAGGGATTCATTCACCAAATGTCAGTGGAGGAAAAGAGCTTCTCTTAACAAGTTACTATATAGCAGCTCAAATTTGAAGTTACAAATATTCTTGTACATTTAAATCCGAAGTTAATATATAGCATATTAAAACGAACAACATGCTATAGAAAATAATAACGAGACAATGATGAGCTTCTCTCAAAAAAAATTGAAAATTGAAAATTTTGCTATATAATTTCAAATTTCGTTTTTTTCAGCTGTCTACTTTGTCACGAATGATAGTTAATAAGCCGAAACATTATTTTTGTGAGACGTATAAAAATATATATTATTTTTTAGTATATAATTTTATTTTTAATTTTATTTTATATTTGAGGTTGTCTTTTAAATTTTGTTTCAATTTGTGTTCATCTACTTTTCGCTGCAAACGGGGACACTCTGTACGACTCTGTGGCCTAGCTTTAATCGGCCGTTTCTGGACTTGGCCTTGCACGAGCGCAACCTAGGCTCGTGCGGCATCACGCCTTAGCGAGGACGATCTCTCCTCCGGGAGCGGGGTGTGACACCCTCTTCCTCCCCGCCTGCTAGCCCCCATCCTCCCAGTGTCTCCTCCCCGCCCCCCTCCTCCTCCTCCCCGCACCACCGGAGAGAGAGAAGGGGGGAGAGTGAGAGAGGGGTAAAATGGTTATTATATATCCCACTTAACACCAGTTAACGAAAAGGGGGCAAACTGAGCATATTTATACTTTTAGGAATGTTAAGAGCATGGGGTCTTTTAGTGCAAAAAGTGGAAATTTAACGAGAGGTTTTTTGCACTTTACCCTAAATTTTATTCAATTTGTTGAATCAGTTACCATTCAAACTCGGCCCATTGTTGTTTAACAAAGAAAAATAAAATAAAATAGAAAATACTTACATGCCAAAAAGTATTATTTCTGGCAAGAGAAGATTAAAAAAAAATACAGAAAAACAATTTACTTAGGGGCAAAAATTACAAATATTTGAGACCTAAATAGTAAACTATTTGAAAGCCAAGCTCCACAATTAGTAACCATGATCAATCAAATAAAATCATGGACTCATTTGCATTGAATCACTGCATCAACGAGGTACAAGAGAAGGGATTCATTCACCAAATGTCAGTAGAGGAAAAGAGCTTCTCTTAACAAGTTACTATATAGCAGCTCAAATTTGAAGTTACAAATATTCTTGCACATTTAAATCCGAAGTTAATATATAGCATATTAAAACGAACAACACGCTATAGAAAATAATAACGAGACAATGATGAGCTTCTCTCAAAAAAAAATTGGAAAAGAAACTACCCAACAGTGTTCTGATGGATAGTTTTTGTAATTTAGAAAACTTTTTCCTTTTTTTATCTTATTTTAAAAAAATATTTTTTGAGCTGGGCGATTTGCATTATGATGAGTTATTGCATATCAGATTATAAAGATTAATTTATAAGTAAACAAACTTGTGGTGTAAATATGATTTGAACTCTATTATCTAGTGTAGGAAATAATAATGCCTTGTTCTCATTGATGGGGTATGTTTACAATATATATAGTGCTACATTATTGGGCTTATGGGCCATATTTACATTAGGTACAAATATAATCTAACACCCCCTCAAGTTGGAGCATGTAAGTCACAAATGCCCAACTTGGGAAGTAAAGAATCAAACACATGCTTTCCAAGGGGCTTGGTGAAGATGTTAGCCAGTTGAGAAGACGTAGGAACATGTGAGGCTATTACGGTGCCATCTCTAATAGCATCGCGAACAAAATACAAATCGACCTCAATATGCTTACTGCGCTCATGAAATACCGAGTTCTGAGCCAGGTGCAGGGCTGACTGACTGTCACAATACACTGATATAGCAGACACCTGGCGAACACCCAAACACACCAATAACTCCTTCAACCATTTCAACTCACAAACAAGCGTAGCAAGAGATCGATATTCAGCTTCAGCGGAAGATCGAAAAACAGTTGGTTCCTTCTTGGTCTTCCAAGAAATAGGAGACCCCCCCAGAAACACCAACCAGCCCGTAACAGAGCGGCGAGTCAAGGGACAACTTGTCCAGTCAGAATCACACCAACTAGAAAGACGGAGATCACAATCAGCTTTCAAAAGTATACCCTGTCTCGGTACATGTTTGAGATATCTGACAACTCTCAAAGTAGCATGCCAATGATCTTGTCGAGGCTCCTGTAAGAATTGAGACAAGATATGCATAGCATAGGCTAAGTCAGGGCGAGTAAATGATAGATAAATCAACCTCCCAACTAGCCTCCGATAAGGCTCTGCATCCGCCAACTTTGGACTAGTCGATTCTGCCAGCTTGTGATTGGGCTCCATGGAGAAACCATCAGGTCGAGACCCCATTAAGCCGCATTCAGAAATGATGTCCAAAGCATACTTCCTTTGACACAAGGAAATTCCTTCTACACTCCGAGCCACCTCTATACCAAGAAAGTACTTCAACACACCAAGGTTCTTCATGTGAAAGCAAGAACTAAGGTACTTTTTGAAAGCATCTAAAGCACCTGAGTCATTACCAGACACAATCATATCATCCACATAGATCAGAACATGCAACTCTACCTTTCCTTTAAAAAGAGAGAAAAGGGAATAATCGGAATGAGATTGAATAAATCCATAGGATATCAGAGAAGCAGCAAGCTTAGCAAACCAATAACGTGGTGCCTGTTTCAATCCATATAGAGACTTACGCAGACGACACACTTTATTGGGTTCACTATGCAAAAAATCTGGCGGCAACTTCATATATACTTTTTCTGTCAGATCTCCATGAAGAAAAGTATTGTGCACATCCATCTGGTGCAAAGTCCAGCCTCTCACAGCTACAACAGCCAAGAACGCCCTAACTGTAGACATCTTAGCTACCGGGGAAAATGTCTCTGAATAGTCAATCCCCTCAACCTGATGATTACCGAACACAACCAGTCATGCCTTTAAGCGCTCAACACTTCCGTCGGATTTGTACTTGATTTTGTACACCCATCGACTTCCCAATGCTTTCTTTCCAGGAGACAAATCGACAAGACTCCATGTCCCATTATCTTCCAGAGCCTGTATTTCAGTTTGTATAGTCGCGCGCCAGCCTGAATCTCGCGAGGCCTGGCGATATGAAGTAGGCTCAACACCTGCAGTGATGGCTGCAAGAAAATCTCTGTGTCCAGCAGTAAATATGTCATAACTTAGAAATTGTGTTAGAGAATACGAAGTACCTGAGGAAGTGATGGGAACAGATGAACTGTGGTGAAGGGGGGAACTTTTACTTCGAACAGCATTCGTCACAAAATTCTGTAATCGCACTGGCTGTGATTTTTTTCTCATTCCTCTTCCCAATACTACCTCGTCGGGCACATCTGGCAACACTGTATCCCCTGTATCATTAGTAGTATCCGCATCACCCCCAGCGGACTCTCCTGTCAATACTTCTTCAGCTACCTGTGCATCCTCGCCATTCGATGCCGAGCCACCAGCAACCACTCCGCCCTTAGCCACCGTAGCCGACACCATCCCAAAAGCCTCTATATCGTCTCCCGGCACCTCAGCAGATGTATGGCGTGTCGCAGAAGACATCTCGCTAGCAGAGCCACACCTAGGAAATTCTTTTTCATAAAAAGTTACATCACGGGACACAAAAAATTCACCAGTCTCCAAGTCATACAATTTCCATCCCTTTTTATCAAGTGGATACCCAACAAAGATACATTTTCTACTCCTGCTAGCAAATTTATCATGTCGAGATTTCAAATCATACGCATAGCACAGACAACCAAAAATACGTAGATGATCATACGAAGGAGCCGAACCATATAAAACTTCATAAGGAGACTTAAAATGCAAGATACTAGAAGGTGTTCTATTTATCTGATAACATGCACTCAGAACACATTCCTCCCAAAAATCTACAGAAAGAGAACCCTGAAATCTCAATGCCCTGGCTACATTTAAAATATGTCGATATTTTCTTTCCATCCTTCCATTCTGTTGAGGTGTCCCAACACAGGATGTTTGGAACAATATACCTTGAGATGAAAAATAATCTCGTAAACAATTAAATTCAGTGCCATTGTCACTCCACATACGACGTACATCGGCCCCAAACTGACGCTTCACCATAGCAATGAATTTAAGAAACATAGAGTAGACAGCACACTTATCCTCCAATAAAATAATCCAAACAGTTCTAGAAAAATCATCCACCAAAGTCAAAAAATATCGTGCCCCATTAGATGACGGAACACGATATGGTCCCCACAGATCACAGTATATAAGTTCAAAGCATCTCAAAGCACGACTACTACTATCAGAAAAAGTATCACGAGTCTGTTTAGCTTGATGATAAATATCACAAGCCTTATGAGAAAACAGACTACTACCAGTAGAGCTGTCAAAATGGGCTAAGCCCGTTGGGCCGGCCCGCCCCGCCCGCCAAAAAGGTGGGTTGGGCCGAGCATTTAGGAGCCCGCCAAACAGGCGGGCCTAGGTGGGCTGGCCCGCTAGTAGCCCGCCCCACGGTGGGCTAGCCCGCGGGCCAAGTGGGTTGGCCCGCCATCTATTTTTTTATAAAAATTTTAATTTTTTATTTAGCACATATATGAGATATGTATTATAAATGATAAAAATTCTCATTTAATGCAAGTAATGACGTATAAAATATTAATTTTGGTCATTTATTTACATGAATGAAGGTGTTTTAAAGAAATATCTACTATTATAATGTTTCTTGTATTTTACTTGTAATTTGATGCATATGAGAGTGAGTAGAAAATATTATATATATGATTTTTTTCCTTTTAAGAAACTAAACAATAATTAAAAAAATTTAAAAAATTTAAGCGGGCCGGCCCGCCTAGCCCGCGACCCGCCGGTGGGTTGGGCTGGGTTAAAAATTTTTCAGCCCGTCAAAATGGTGGGTCGGCCCGTCCCGCCCCGCCAAATGGTAGGTTATGGTGGGTTACGGGCCGGCCCGCCCCGCCGGCCCATCTTGACAGCTTTAACTACCAGAAAGAAAAGGTAAAGTCTGTATTACTTTATCTGAAGGATGCCCCAGTCTACTATGCCAAACCTCGGAATCACTCTCTGCATGCTAGGATCACCGAAGCCAAAGAAGCTGGAACCTCCCCCAAGAAGTAAAGTCCACCCCTTTGTTCACCTGCTCCAATCACCATTCTCGTACTTCGGTCCTGAACAAAACACAAATCAGGAGTAAATAACATATCACAATTTCTGGCACCAATCAATTGTGAGACAGAGATCAAGTTGCAAGTCAATATCGGAACATAAAGAACATCCGTCAACACCAATGAAGTAGTAAAAAATACTTTGCCTCTTAGAACAGCCTCAATAGTGCTCCCATCAGGCAAAGTCACAGGACAGACAGGGCCCTCAAAGTAATCAACTAAATAACCACGAGAACCTGTCGCATGAAGAGTAGCCCCAGTATCGAATATCCAAGTGACAGAAGAATTCTTACCCATCAGACGACCAGAGTTTGAAAAACCAGGGTTGGAAGGATTGTCGTTACCCAGCAAGCTCATCAGTTTCTGCCATTGTTCACTTGAGAGTGGTGAAGGATACCCTCCATGTATCATATCTGTCGAACTTCCAGCAAGACCAGCAGGGACACCATGACCAACAGCGACGACATGATGAACAACCCCTGTGCCACCAACACCACGTCCCCCATCACGTCTCTGCGGTGGTGCTGGGCATCTGCCACCTCCAGCATCACGTCCGTCCTCACGCCGAGGATGAGTCTTCCACCACTCTGGATAGCCAATCTTGGCAAAGCAAATTGTAACATCATGACCTGTTTTCTTGCAATGAGTACAGATTATACCTGATTTTTCCCTGGAATATGAGGTTCTACTATTAGAAGTAGTAGAAATACGAGGTGAAGTCTTGATAGCCAGCACCATCACCTCCTCAGTAGCGGATTGGACCTGAGATTTTTACATATCCTCCTCCTCACGGACTGCCTGGTATGCCCGATCTAAATTTGGCTGAGGATCCTGAGCCAGAAGATTAGATCGGGTATGACCATACAACTCAGCATTCAATCCATACATAAAGTCCTGAAAGTGGTCTTCATCCCTTATAGCCTGTAGCTTTGCAGCAAGTTCACCACAGGTACAAGTAGGAAATAAAAAATAAGCAGCTTGTTCATCCCACAAAGACTGCAAATTTCCAAAATAGGTTTTCACAGACATCGATGCCGTTTGTTTGCACTCGGCCAAAGCCACCTTAATTTGTTGCTTCCGAGTGCCATTGCTAACAATAAATCTTTTCTCCAACAAGTTCCACAATGGATAAACCTCCTCAAAGTACGGCAAAGATTTCTTCAGAGACGGATCAATGGTATTAAGAACCCATTGAACCAATAGTGCTTGCACACATCTCCAATCAAGCAATTTACTAGCATTATTAACAGGTTTGAGTTCAGTACCTTTCAGAAAGATGATCTTTCGCCTAGAGATCAGGGAGAGACGTATCGATCGAGACCACTCAACATAGTTCGGTCCACGAAAAACAATAGGAGTAATAATATTTCCTGGTTGATCAGCAGAACTCAGAAAATATGGATCCTTCGGATTAGGATAATTGGGGTTGTGTGCACCGCCACCGCCAGTCGCGACGGAGTAGCTGGACGCAGAATCATCTGCCATCGCAGATGTCGAATGTACAAAATTTTTGTACAACTCCGACGAATCGGCCGTGTAGAAACATGGAATTTCACAACCAGAAAGACCATGCGCCAGATACTACATGCGCCAGGACTCGCACAGAACACTTCACAGCAAAGCCAATAACCATAGACATTTGAAGAAGGACTTTTTTATTTATATATATAAAAGTCTATTACATGTCTAGAAAAGGTTGTACAAAGGAGAATTTCTACAAAGGAAAGATCCTAAGTCTACAGCCAGCGGCCACCATGCGCCTCCAGATAGGCACAGCAGTCATCATGCGCTGCCAGTCACCATGCGCTGCCAGTTAGGCGCAGCAGATGTCATGCGCCTCCAACCAGGCGCATCCCGCCATCTCTTCAGCAGCTCAGTTATGTGCATCCAGCTCAGTTATGTGTATCCCTTCAGCAGCCCAGTTAGGTGCCGCTCTTCTAACCAGGCTCACCTGGCCGAGCAGGGGTGGCCGCTCTTCCAGCCAGGCTCACCTGATAAATGCTTCGATACACAAAGCATTTAACCCTCTGGCTGGAACCAAAGAAGAGAAGAGCACCGCAAATCTGTGGCCAGGAGAGGCTTCGAAAGAGCCTCCAAAGGCCAAAGAAGACCGTGATCGAAATCACGGCGAAAGGCAGCTTTCAACACAATCAGAACGGGCGACACCCACTTTGAAGGAAGAGAGAGCCTAGCACCGCCATTCCGATCTACGGCTCTTCCGGAACAACGGAGATAAGGCCCGAGCATCCCTATCTTTGGATGCAACAGGCACCTTCCGCCTGCCTCAGAAGCCCTCGACTCCGTCTTTTGGATGTAACAGTCACCTTCAAGAGCATCAACGACGACATGGCGTCTCATCATCACCCTCGGGAACACTTCGTCAACAGAATGCACCCGAAAACCCAAGTTCATGTTGGAGGTACGTGAGGGAATGAGAAGCAAACCTTCTCTCCATGCCACTATTTATAAGCCGGGTAGATCAAACCTACGCGCCAAGTGGATGGCTCTCCGAATTCCGTGCAATGAACTCACATTAAATGGATGAACCGGACGCCTCGACTTCAGCCAAGCGGCTATTAAAAGCACTCGAGAAGCGAAACAGCCGCATCATCAAAGACGTGTCGGATGCGCCGGCTGGTCAGCGCATCACACCTCTCAAACAGATACGCCCTGTACCGAGCGCATCAAAGGGGATGCGCCCCCATACGCCTAGTGGAACGTCAACCGACGTGCCCACTCAGCTGTCCATCGAATGTCACCAATATTAAATGCTGAACTGACAGAGTTGGCAGCACGCCTTCCCAAGTCTGAACGGCTGACAGCTTTTGCAGAAAATGAAGCGTCCACAACGTCAGTATCATCATGACACTATCCCGACGGCTACTGCCACGTGGCCACTCGACCACCCGCATGCGCCTCCGCGGCCATGCGCCCAAACCTGTATGCGCCTCGAAAGCCATGCGCCTCAGACCCTTCACTGATCCCTAAAGACAGAAGAAGAGTCTCCAGTTGAAGCATTACATGCGCCTCAAAAGCCATGCGCCCCAGACTGATCTCTGATCCCGAAAGACAGAAGGAAAGTCGCTCGCATGCGCCCAGAACGGCTCGTGACTCCTAAAGGTCACGAGCCAAAATCTCATCATGCGTCCAATCCAAGGCGCATCCCACCAAATCACCCCCCACCAAATCAGAGATCTCCGAGCCATGGGTCGACGACACGTGTCCTTTCACTCAACTCATCCAAGATCTCAGCAACAGAAAGATCTTCTCCTCTGCTACGTGTCGGCTCACAACAGCAGTATGAAGAATTCAACCTCGCGAGTAGGGCGGATCATCCATACGCCTCCATCAGCAATCTCCATATGGCGTCCCCACACACCGGCGCATCCTACATATGCGTGCATGAGCAGTCAACCTGCCCAGCTATAAATGGAGGAATCATCCCCTCCTTACACACACAGAGACATATATACGAACAATCCAGACAGAGATCATCAGAGAGGCAGATACAGACACTCAACGTCTTCCTCCTCTCAACCAGCTCACTACTAAAATACCCCACTTTATCGACGGAAGTTTAGCGACGGACGGATTCCGTCGCTAATAGCGACCAGTTTCCGACATCTTAGCGACAGATTAGCGACAGACAACATAACATAATTTTTTCCAATTTTAAATGTAAAATTTGTCGGGTTTCCGTCGCTAAGTCGACGAACGTTAGCGACGGATTCTTTTTCGTCGCTTATTCGTCGTAAATGTTGGCGGCAAAATCTTTAAAACATTGGCGGGAACGTTAGCGACTAAATGGCGATGGATATATCCGTCGGAAAATACCTTTTAATTGGCGACGGTTTAGCGACTAATTGATTCCGTCGCTATTCCGTCGCTAGGTTCTGTGCCCTAACTTAAATTGAACCGACGGGGGGGAATTTTTCATTCCCCCCAAAACTCTCTCTCTCTCTCTCGCGGCTCTCTCTCTCTCTAATTTTGGGTTTTGGGGCCGGGAGGGGGAGTGGGGGGGGGGGGGGGTCGGCTTCGTGGGGGGTGGAGAGGGCGGGGGGGGGTGGTGAATGGGGTCAGGGGGTCGGGGGGTGTGGGGAATGGGGACAGGGGGTGGGGGGGTGGGGAATGAGGGTCGGGGGGTCGGGGGGGTGGGGAATGGGGGCAGGGGGGTCGGGGGGTGGGGGGTGGAGAGGGCAGGGAGGTCGGGGGGGTGTTGAATGGGGGCAGGGGGGTCGGGAATGGGGGCAGGGGGGTCGGGGGGCGGGGGGGTGGGGGGTGGAGAGGGCAGGGGGGTCGGGGGGGGTGGGGAATGGGGGCAGAGGGGTCGGGGGGGTGGGTAATGGAGAGGGCAGGGGGGTCGGGGGGGGTGTTGAATGGGGGCAGGGGGGTCGGGGGGGTGGGGAATGGGTTGCATTCCCCGATACGGATACGGTTTGGCATGTCCCGATCCTAAAAAATAATACTATTTTATTTAATTTTATTTCATTTAATTTCAAAACTACTAAGAAATAATACTTAAAACACTTAAAATTATGCCTAAATGTATAAATTATATGTTTTTAAATGTAAATAATTTATTAATAATTATTTGTTTTCCAATACCAAAAAAATCCGATACTTCGATCCGATACCGCCGATACTACCGATATCGCCGATACCAATACTAGATTGCTTAGACTTATATTGCAAGGTAACTAGATACAAGTTATGATACATTATAAATGCAAGTATACATGTTAGCTAGATAGCTTAGACTTATATTGCAATCTCCTATTCACACGAGTATTGATATCGCCGATGCCAATACTCGTAGGAATATATAGTCCGATACCGATTCCGATACCGATACTTTGAACCTTGATTTAAATACATGTTAGTATAGTATCTTCACATATATGTTAAGAGTATATACATGATTAGCAAGGTAACTAGATACAAGTTATGATACAATGTAAATGCAAGTATACATGTTAGCTAGATAGCTTAGACTTATATTGCAATCTCCTATTCACACGAGTATTGATATCGCCGATGCCAATACTCGTAGGAATATATAGTCCGATACCGATTCCGATACCGATACTTTGAACCTTGATTTAAATACATGTTAGTATAGTGTCTTCACATATATGTTAAGAGTATATACATGATTAGCAAGGTAACTAGATACAAGTTATGATACAATGTAAATGCAAGTATACATGTTAGCTAGATAGCTTAGACTTATATTGCAATCTCCTATTCACACGAGTATTGATATCGCCGATGCCAATACTCGTAGGAATATATAGTCCGATACCGATTCCGATACCGATACTTTGAACCTTGATTTAAATACATGTTAGTATAGTGTCTTCACATATATGTTAAGAGTATATACATGATTAGCAAGGTAACTAGATACAAGTTATGATACAATGTAAATGCAAGTATACATGTTAGCTAGATAGCTTAGACTTATATTGCAATCTCCTATTCACACGAGTATTGATATCGCCGATACCAATACTCGTAGGAATAGTCCGATACCGATATACATTGTAGAGCTCTGTTTTGCTATTCTGGACATGTTGTGACCTGTGCTGTTCTAAATAGGAGCCAGACACACTCCTGAGACGGGGGAGTATGTATAGTGATCTATCTCTGCGCTACCTTCATCTTCATCGTGAGACGGGGGAGTATGTATAGTGATCTATCTCTGCGCTACCTTCATCTCTGCGCTACCTTCATTCCCCGGATATAGAGTCCTCCGATCCCGACCTGGAGAGCCCGGCCACAGACTCTTCCCGCCGTCGATCTATCTCTGCGCTACCTTCATCTTCATCGAGGCCTGAGACTCCATCCGCTAGCAGATCCGTTCCGCCCCCGGATGCACCAGCGGGTACACCATCAGTTACTGCAGGGTGGGCTCCGGAGTACCCCCAGATTCAGCTTCATCCTGCTACCGGTGAGTACATCCGCGGACCCGCGGATCCTCCGACGCCTCCAGAGAGGCCGATAGGCGAGAACCGACGAGAGCTATGGCCCGCGGGTGATACGTAAGTAAATTTAAGTTAATTTATTAAATTTGTTTCATTTATTCAAGTTAATAATCCAGTCTTTGCTTCTTTGTAGGTTTTTCCCGTATGATGCTGCCCGGATACTCGGGCAAATTATCCGGGAAAACTACCATGGCCCCTACCTCAATTTTTCTGAGGTGCCTCAGAACATGCAGTACGTCTGGCTCGAGGAGATGAAGGTATATATATATCTTTTGGTTAATTATTAATTATTCTTTAATCCACTAATTTTTTAATTACGTGATAATTTAATTTGTATGTCAGACGACGTTCTGGTGGCCCCCCCATCGCGAGGAGTTGATTCGCAAGGCCTACAAAGCCGCCGCCGGGAAGAAGATACGGGATGCGGTGTACGACGTTCGTACGGCGCATTCGAGGAAGAAGTGGCTCCGGGAGGAGTACTACGAGCAGATGTTGGATAAGATGAATACTGCTCAGTACAGGGAGAAATCAGAGAAAGCGAAGGCGAGCAGACAGGCCGCTGGTCTGCATACGGGAGGTTCAAGGCCCCACGCAGCGACGCGTGCAGATTTGGTGAGATACCGCAAATTCATTTCACTATTAAATTCGGTACTATTAATATACGTAGTTAATTAAATTCGACGTATATTTCGTATGCAGGCACAACGGGCGGTAAAGGAGGAGAGAGAGCCGGAGTCGGTCACCGCCTACGATGTATTCCTGCATACATACAAGAGGCGGGCAGACGGGAGCTTCGTCGACGCGAGGGCCCAGGCGACTGATGTAAGTAATTACGTTTATGAGATTTATATTAGAAATATAATTATTGTTAACTTAATTAGGTGAACGTAGGATTCAAATTATAACTTAGGGAAACATAGGATTTAGATTATAACTTAGGAAAACTTATAGTATAAACACATTCATTGGATAGGCTGCATATCGTGAGGCCCTTAGTCAGATTGAGCCCCCTGCCGAGGTTGTCGGCGAAACGACGCCCACCCAGACGCCCTCTTCTATGGCCGCTCGCTACGACGACGTGTTCGTAGAGTCTGTCGGCGGCTTTAATAAAGGGCGCGTCTACGGCGTAGGTTCCCTGGCGGCGTCGTTGCAGGGCGCGACTCCGAGATATCCACCGCCCCCGTCTCCTCCCGCGCCCCCGTCGGACGATATGAGGACGCAGCTTGCGACTCTCACCTCCGATATGTCGGAAATGCGGAGTCTAATGTCGGATGTGCTGGAGCACCTTCCGCGTCCTTCTTCTGCTCCCGGTCCAGATTCGTCTGCTCCCGGTCCGTCTAGTGCGGTTGCCGGTCCTTCCGACCCTGGACGTTATTCATTTGACCGTTCTGCCGAGGTCCGCCTGGTACCGGATACTGCGCTCATTGGGCTCATGGACTTGATGTCGCCAGAGCAGCTCCGCACGCTTCCAGAGCATGTGTTGTCCCAGGTGCCGGCGTACATGGTGGAAGAGTACATCCGCAGAGCCGAACGACGACGCGATCCATCTCAATGATATTTGTACTGTTTTTGGATATTTGTACTGTTTTTGGATTTTGAATTCTGGATATTTTGGAAACGTACATGAATGTTTGGATATTATGAATTTGTGTATTTGTGTTTGGATATTTGTACATAGATGTTTGGATATTTCTGTTTGATATTGGATATTATGAATTTGGATATTTGGATATTTGGATATTTGTTGATCGTACATGGATGTTTGGATATTGGATATTATGAATATGTGTAATATTTACGAAAAGGAAATAGAATGTTTCTGTAATTTTTTTTAATTAATGTTGCATTTAGCGACGGACTAGCGACTAATTAGCGACGGATATATCTTTTTAGCGACCGATGAGCGATTAACTAGCGACAAAAAATCCGTCGCTAACTGGGTTATATAAATATTTGCAGTTACCGACGGACGGGCAATCCGTCGCTAACTGGTTGAAATAAATTTGCAGGTAGCGACGATCTAGCGACCAACTAGCGACGGAACTTCCGTCGCTAACTGGGTACGATTAATATTAGCGATGGAATATCGACTACCTAGCGACGGCAAATCCGTCGACATGGTTCTGGAAATATGGTAGGTTTCCAGAAACTTAGCGACGGATAATGGGTCGCTAATCCGTCGCTAATCTGTCGAGGCTGACGACGGACTAGCGACGGCTTAGCGACCCATTATCCGTCGACATGGTTCTGGAATTATGGAAGCTTTCCAGAACCAGGCCGACGCCCTACCCGTCGCTAATCCGTCGCTATTACGTCGAGGTTAACGACGGAATGGCGACGGAATAGCGACTGATTTTGCGTATCAGGAACCTCTCTGATACGCTTTTACCGACCTATTTACGACGGCTTAGCGACGGATATTTTAATATTATATGGCATGTAAACCGACGGGAACAAGTCGCTAATCCGTCGCTAATCCGTTGAAAGGCAACCGTCGGTAATCAGTCGCTAGTCCGTCGGTTAATCATTTGTCCGACGGCTTAGCGACGGACAAATTTTAGCGACGACGTATTTCCCGACGGCCATTTTCATCAAATATCCGTCGCTATGCCGTCGGTAATTTATGTTACCGACGGATTCGCGACGGATGTGGCCGTCGCTAAAGTTGGTTATTTTGGTAGTGGCTCCAGCACCCAGAGCAATCTACACCTTCAGAGAACCGATAACCGTCGTCGGAGTCAACGCATTACCACTCACTCCATTGGCACTTAGGACCCAGATTAAACAAAAGTGTACTCCTAGGACTACATCTAAGTCCTATATTATAACACTGTTCTGTTTGTATTAAGATTTGCAATCAAACGATTTTAATGGCAAACAAGCTGGCGACTCTGCTGGGGACTTCTTTCTCCTCTTCCGAGAAAGTCGTGTCACAGGCCGACGACGTGAAGGTGGGCTCCTCCCACAAGACGCTGGTCGTGCGCCTCAATCAACAGGCGTATGAGGAGTTCATTTCTGAAGGAAGCGCGAGTCCTTCGAAGCGGCTGCCGAAGCCGAAGAAGACCCGCCGTGTCTGGGTGTGCAAGGTCGACGCCTCGGGCACCACCACTGAAGGGGATGTGCCAATCCAGCCGACCATTCCTGCTGACGTTCTCAGCAACCAAGGTGCGCCCGCTGATGCAGCGCATCTCTCGGAGAAACGTGCGGCTAACCACATTCCCCAGCCATCTCCCTCTCAGGCGAGGAAGATGCGTCGACGGAGCAGGGGCGCAGCCAAAGCCCCGCGTATCACCTCTGATGTGCCACAAAAAGTCTCTGTCTTTGACAGACTCACTCGCTGTAATGGCGAGGAGAATTTGGATGCTGAGTACTATGCGCCCCAGCGGGCTAGTACAAAGAGATCCAAGGCGGCACGGGCCATGCGCCACAAGCGTGCTATGCCAGCAGCAGGCCAGAGGCACGTGCTCACCATCACGCGCGCTGCCGATGGCAAGCTGTACAAGGTCGACTCAGGTGCTTCGGTACCAGAGACGAGTCGATCTTCAAAGTCCTCATCTCACTTGGGAGCATCCACTGCGTGCATAACCAAGTCGAGTGCGGCAAATTCAGTGGTCTTGAACTCCCGCGCCTCCTCTGGTTGTGCGTTTGAGGTCCGTTCAAGTCACTTCAAATGTTGTTGTTCCCCCACTACTGATCATGATGCCTGCTTGGTATTAGATCGGGGGGCGCAGCACTCACCTGTCCGCCCCGGCGTTTGGCCTTGCCATGCGTCTGAAGGAGGTGTGAGGGTAGCACTCTCCTCCAACGACCTGCGTAATGTGATCACTCACAAGCGCCGGTCAGGAGAGTCGACCAACAAGCACGATGAGCCTCTCACGGGGCATACTTGTACGGTGGTCACTATCAACTGCTGTGGCAAGGCGGCAGTACCACCAAGGCAGTCAGCCTTCCAGCGGCTGCAGTCATCGACACCCCTCCGACATCGCCTTGGGAAGAAGGTGTCAATAGAACAGGAGCCAAGAGTTGCTTCATGCAATGTGGTCTCCAACTCCTCATCACTCCGGAAGACGACTGGTAATTCCAAAAGCCAGCCAAGGAAAACCAAGGCAACAGTCTCGACCTCCGGGGTGTTCGAAGGCACTCGGTCAAAGAAGAAGTTCTTGGAGGAAGCTGGGGGTAGTCAAACCCTTGTTGAGCTTCCTTCCGAAGACGAAGATATCCAAAGCACAGCTGCGGCGGATCTTCATCCTCGAGGCGAAGTCAGCCTCCCAGAAGCGCCTCGAAACGAAGATGTCCCTCAGGACACAGCTAGGGGTAGAGACGAAGAGGCCCTTCAAGATGAAGTCGAGGACAATCAGGCCCTGACAGATGCACCCGTCGAGAATGACCTCCAGAACGTGATTGGGGGTAACCAAGGTGAAACACCAGGAGAGGTGACTCCCCCACATGAAAGTGAGGCCGAGAGCGAAGCCTCAACCAATCCATCCACTCCTGGCCGTGTCAGGACAGTATACATGGCTGGGGATGATGCCGAGTCTGATGCACCACCGCAGGACATTGTTCAGCGCATAGACTCATTAGAGGGAGGACTCAAAACCCTCTCTGTCTCTATGCAAGCACTGACTCAAGCAGTGTTTGATATTCGGTCGGCCTTGACCAGAACACCTTCAACCGGTCCCGACCCAGGAGTTAATGGGGAGTCGAGTGTACCCCTTCAACGGGTACCCTCTGACACAGAAGCACCTCGAACATCGGAACCCTCAAACGCTCCGCTTCAGATAGTGCCACCTTCCCCGACACCTAGCTCCACGGAGGATGTGGTCGAAATGATCAAGGACCTGCGGGAGCGCTTCGAGTCCAAAAATAGGCAAGAGGAGGGCCAGAAGATGGGCATTCCCCAGCCTTATCCCCTCGAGTGGAACAAAGTGGTTTATCCTCCAAAATATAAACCACAAACACTCACACCATACGATGGGAAGGACTCTCCGCGTCGATACCTGACATATTTCCAGTCACAAACGGGGCATCTCCCAAAGGAGGACGCGCTCCTCACCAGCATCTTTGTTGGGGCCCTAAAAGGGGTGGCATATGACTGGTACTGCAGCCTCCCCGACAATTCTATATTGTCGTTCGACGACTTGACGCGCCTCTTCTTCGATCGCTTCTACGACGGCGGGAAGGACATGACGATGGCATCTCTCATAGAGATTCGCCAGAAGGAGAAAGAAACGGTTCGGGTGTTCATCGAACGCTTCCGACAAGCCTGCTTCAGGCTACCTCCAGGCATGCCAGAACATGCGCTCCTCTCCTCTTGCAGCATGAACATGCTGCCCACAGTGAAGCTCTGGCTCAACTCTACTCCCCCTCCCGACTGGAGCTCCCTCATCATCGAAGCTGAAGCCGCAGAAAAGAAGGCGGCCAATGCACGTCTTCTGGGTGTCAACTTACCCGCCTTTGATGATAAGGAGAAAAAGTCAGCAGCCAACAACTCCGGGCGAGAAGCAAAGGGGAAACATGCATTGACTGTTAATGCCTCGAAGGGTGCATCTGCGCCTACTCAGAAACCTCCACTGGCGCCGAGACCCAAGGAGGTGTATTCATTCAATGACGAAGACACCCTGCAACTCTTCGAAATACTGAAGCAGGGTGACAAGATCAAGCTTCCGGACCCAAAGCGGCCCAATGAAGTTGGGAAAGTGGACAACCCGAGGTACTGTCACTACCATCGGTTTGTCGGACACCCGACCAAGGACTACTACGTCCTCAAGAATTACATCCAGCGCATGATCAATGCCGATGTAATCTCCGTCGACTATGAAGAGAAGACGGTATCAGCCAATGTGGTATCACTTCAGTTCGGCACTTTGTCGCCGACCACCACACAAGATGGCGTCGTCCCCATCCCTAAGGCGACAATGGAGATGGTGAACTTGCCACCTACCCGCGACAATGTGAGTGGACTCATCCCACTCACCACATCTCGAGGAGAGGTCCTCTGGGTTCACCCCGACCTCGTCTCCGAGGTGACTCAACCGGAGGTACGCTCTACCTCCAAATCAAAAGACAGGAAGATCAAGTATTGCCGTACGGTCTCTTCTTCAACAGAAGAGGAACTTCCAGTGCAGACGCGTGCACAACAGAACGCTCAGCCCGGCGAAGCTGCCGTCGAGGTGGTGCCTCCTGGCACAATCCCTGAGGAGGGCCCGTCTAAACCCTCAGCAGCCAATAAGCAGAAACAGGTGGAGGCTCATTTCGACAGACCTCTACGGAAGGAGAATGCTTCGGGGCTAGCCAAGCCCCATAACTTTGACATACTGGCACAACTGGCCAGTACTCCTGCACGCTTATCTTTGTTTGAGCTCCTGCGTCTTTCCAAAGACTCCCGAAAAGCTCTCTGCGAAGCTCTGAAGGACGCTGAATCCTTTCTCAGTCAGGTCAAGCAGCCTGAAGACCTCCCAACTACTTGTGCGCACTGTCATTGTGCAGAGAAAATTATCCCAAACATAACCTTTACCCAACAAGACATGCTGCTCAAGCACCACCGACATAACCGACCACTGTATTACACGGGGTACATCGGTTCAGTCAAGGTGAGCCGGATTCAGATCGATCCGGGGTCTTCCCTCAGCATCATCCCGAAGGCACTGATGTCAAAACTGGGGATCCCAATGTACCGGCTGGCGCCCTCCAACACAACCATCAGTGGCTTCAACGCTAGCAAAAGCGAGCCACTGGGCAAGATTCGACTGAAGTGTCACATAGGCAACCTCAAAACTGAGGTGACTTATTATGTGGTGGATGCCGAGGTCAACTACAACATCTTGCTCGGCCGACCATGGCTACATGAGTACATGGTGGTGCCTTCCACACTCCACCAATGCATGAAATATGTATCTACCAACGGCGTCATCCGGACGGAGTTCGCAGACATCGATCCTTTCAAAGGGATTGAGGCTTACTTCACCAATTCTGACCTGTACAAGCCACTTGACGAGGAGGAAGCCAACGATGCTGATGATGAGGCTGAGACGGCAACTGAGCCGGACACGGAGCCTGAGACGAATCCAGATGCTCCACTGAAGATCCGACTGAAGGGTAAACCACCCCAGAAGGCGCCTCCAATGAGCATCAAGCTATCCGGGAAAGCACCGACTCTTGAGGCTCCCCTGAAGATACGCCTCAAAGGAAAGCCGCCTCAAACATCGGCTCCCCTGGTGGCAAAATTACAGGGGAAGACACCACTCACAGGAGGCGCAGTTGAGGCACCTCTGAAGGTGCGTCTCAAGGGCAAGCCCCCGCAGTCATACAAGATGCCAGAGAGGGCTCACATAACCCTCTCAGACCCCAAGATCAAAGCTGTGGTGGACTCTCCTGATCCAGCCCCAGTGCTTACAGACGAGGAGCTTGGCGAATATATCTCTGCTGATGTAGATGCACCCTCCTTAGACAATGTAATCCTGCGGGATAAAATCTCGTACTTCATCAATAATAGAGTGTCTTTTAATTATTCTTGTCTTCCACATTAGAATGCCATGTATACATTAGATCACGCTCTACGGTCGTTGCAAACACAAATAACGACCGTCCATAATGTAAACCGAGTAGTCCCGTCTCAAGGAGTCTGTTTCATAAACCCTCCACGAAGCCAAGACGAAAGATCCTCCATTTTTGGCAAAGTCGAGCGTCATCAAGACCTCCCGCCACTCGAGCCTGAACCTGATACCGGCAGAGTACAAGTTTATCGGTATACGGATACAGCAAAGCACATCATCCAGAAGATGGGCTACGACCTGAAAAGCAACAAAGGCCTAAACTATGGCAAGGGTCGACCTCACCCTCTCCAGTGTTCAACACCCAAAGGAAGGCCGTAAAACTACTACAACAAAACTCGACGGGGGATAGGCTATGTCACGCCACCATCAACCCCAGAGAGCTCAGACGTAGAAGACATAGAACATTCCCACTCGTCCGAAGCGTCGACTTGGGATTCTGATAACAGTATCGGATCAGTCTTCAGGAAAGTGCTGTCAGCTAACATGACGTCAGCACAACCTCAAAAAGGTAAAGGCGAAGACCAAACGCCGGAACCCTTCGAAGAAGAACCCTGGGCTCAACGCCTAGGAGAGCAATGGAAGTCTCGTTTTGAGTTACGTGAACCTCCCACCAAAGACGAAGTCGATCAGATCGACCTTGGGGACGGATCTTCTTCCAAACCCATCTTCGTCAGCAAAAGCCTAAAAGGAGAAGACCGAGAGGCTTTAATCCAGCTGGCTAAAGAGTATATCGACGTCTTTGCCTGGAGCTACGAAGACATGCCGGGACTCGATCCACAGATCGCAATGCATAGGTTGAACATCTTACCTGATGCCAAACCTATCAAACAACAACAACGACGTTTTCGTCCGGACATCATGAATGCCATCGATCAGGAAGTGGACAAACTCTTGACTAGCGGCTTCATCCGTGAGGAACAACACCCAGATTGGGTAGCCAATGTCGTACCTGTCACCAAAAAGAATGGGAAGATACGAGTCTGTATCGACTTCAGGGACCTCAATTCTGCTTGCCCGAAGGACGAATTCCCACTTCCGATCACCGACGTGATGATCGACAACACGTGTGGTTTTGAACGCATGTCCTTCATGGATGGGTATTCAGGCTACAATCAAATCAAGATGTTCCCCGATGACGTGAAACACACATCATTCAGGACTCCAAAGGGTGTTTTCTGCTACACAGTAATGCCCTTCGGCTTGAAAAATGCCGGTGCAACATACCAACGAGCTATGAGCACCATCTTCCGTCAACATCTTCACAAAACAGTCGAATGCTATGTTGACGACATCGCAGTCAAGAGCCGCCTCAAAGGAGATCACCTATAGGATTTGAAGACAGTCTTCGATCTCATGCGGGCACATCAACTCAAAATGAACTCCGCTAAATCCTTCCTGGGGGTTTCTAGCGACAAGTTCTTGGGCTTTGTCATCACGGCGAAAGGCATTCATGTTGATCCCGAGAAGACCAAAGCCATCTTCAACATGGACCCTCCGAAGAATCTTTGCGAACTTCGAGGCTTGCAGGGACGTCTGGCATACATCCGGAGGTTCATAGCAAACCTTTTCGGTAAATGTCAACCCTTCACTCGGCTCATGAAGAAGGGAGTCTCTTATGTCTGGACAGAGGAGTGCCAGAAGGCTTTCGACGACATCAAAGCCTACTTGACGAGCCCACCAGTCCTGGTGGCACCTGTCGCGGGCAAACCATTTCTTCTTTACGTCCGTGCCATGGATCATTCCCTTGGCGCTCTGCTGGCTCAAAACAGCGATACGGGTTATGAGCAAGCAATCTACTACCTCAGTCGAACGCTCATCGGGGCCGAACACCGGTACAACCCCGTTGAAAAGGAGTGCTTGGCTTTGGTGTTTGCCATCCAGAAGACTCGTCATTATGTCTCGGGCCAGACAATTCATGTTATTTCCTGAGTCAATCCACTCAGAGTCCTCATGACGAAGCCAGGATCATTAAACTCCCGGCTAGCCACATGGGCGATTTTGCTAACACCGTATAATATGGTGTTTGTCCCGTAAAAAACTGTTAAAGGTCAAGCTCTGGCTGACTTTTTAGCTGCACACCCCATCCCAGAATCCTCAAAACTCTATGAAGACATCCCGGATGAGGTCCAAGAATCCAACGTCACCGAAGGAAGCTCCGTTTGGCGGATGTTTTTCGATGGCGCTTCGAGAACAGGCCCCAAAGGCCAAATCATCGCAGGAGTGGGGGTAGTCTTAGTCTCCTCCGATAAGCTGGTCATCCAGCGTTCTTACTCCCTTTCGAAGCCGTGCTCCAACAATGTTGCCGAGTACAACGCACTCGTCATGGGACTCCAACTCGCACAACAGCTAGGGGTGGACCATCTGGAAGCCTACGGTGACTCAAAACTCGTCGTGAACCAGATTCGAGGGCAGTACGAGGATCGCCATGAAGATCTGATCCTTTACCATGAAGTTGCATTGAACATCATTTTAACCTTCACCGGGTTCTTCATCGAACACGTGCCTCGTCTACAAAACTTGGAGACTGACGCTCTGGCTGGCCTCGCAGCCTCATTGGCAGCGCCCTTTGGGACTCAACACTATGTCACGGTAACAGGCCGAGACTTGATTTGTCCCAGAAACAACCTGTGCTTGCAAGTGGCCCACGCCATGCCGACGAACACTGGTGTTAATGTCCGAGACTGGAGGTTCCCGTTCATTGACTTTGCTGTCTACGGAATTCTTCCAGAGGACCCGAAGGAAGCCGTCTCAGTCAGGAGACGCTCTCTTCGATTCTACTACGACACAGCCACTAAAACGCTGTACTGACGTTCCTTCGATGGGCTCCTCCTTCGATGCCTGTCCAACGAAGAAGCAGCCGAAGCCCTCCGAGAAGCTCATGACGGAACTTGCGGAGCTCATCAACCCGGTCCTAAGTTACAGGATCGACTGCGACGTATGGGCTACTACTGGCCAACCATGGCCACCGACGCTGTTGAATATGCTAAGAAGTGTCACGCATGCCAACTCCATGCTGACTTCATACATACACCGTCTGAACCACTACATCCTACAGTCGCCTCCTGGCCCTTCGAAGCCTGGGGCATGGATATCGTGGGACCTATCACCCCTCCTTCATCAAGAGGACACCGCTTCATCCTGGCCATCACTGATTACTTCTTCAAATGGGCAGAAGCAGTCCCACTGGCGGAAGTAAAGAGCTCCAGGGTGGTCAGCTTTATCAAACACCACGTTATTTACCGTTTTGGGGTACCCCGGCGGATTATTCATGACAACGGTCCTCAGTTTATCAGCCATATTTTTAGCAGGTTCTGGGACAAGAACCGCATTCAAAATGTGGCATCCACCGCCTATAATCCGGCAGCAAACGGGTTAGCAGAGGCGTTCAACAAAACCATCGTCAGGCTACTCAAAAAGGTCGTGTCATCCAATAAACGCGACTGGGATGAAAAGCTTGGCGAATGCCTTTGGGCCTACCGTACAACGGTACGGACCCCGACAGGCAACACACCATTCTCTCTGGTCTACGGGAGCGAAGCGGTACTGCCTCTCGAGATCCAGATACCCTCACTCCGCGTGGCAATAACAAACAAACTCACAGAAGAGGACAATCAACGTCGTCGTCTGCAGGAACTGGAGGCACTCGATGAGAAGCGTCTCCTAGCTCAACAACGCATCGAACTCTACCAAGCCCGTATATCACAGGCTTTCAATAAGAAGGTCAAACAGAGGACTTTCCAAGTTGGTGACCTGGTTCTGGCAGTCAGGAGGCCGATGGTGTTAACTCACAAGACACCAGGAAAGTTCGAGCCCAAGTGGGAAGGACCTTTCATCATAGAGACGGTATACTCAAACGGTGCTTACCGCCTCGCCAAACCCAATGGAGACTTGTTCATGATGCCCATCAATGGCAAGTTCCTAAAGAAGTACTATTCTTGACATCCTTCAGACATGTACTTCCCCAAAAGAGGATCTGTGGGCCCAATCATCAGGGCTCACACACAATCTCCTTCCACAAACTCATACGCCTCTGGAACCCAGCTGTTCCGTGGCATCCTTCGGTAGAAAGACAACCACGTCCACATTACCTCTGAGTTGTTCTTCTACACCCTACAAAGCGGACTCTTACGCTACGTAAGCCGACGCTACCCTTCATGTTTACCACGTCCACATTTCCTCTGAGTAAACATCTCGTACAAACAACCCCTGCATTGTCGTACATTGATCGTAGAACTTCCATGTCCACATCACCTCTGAGTTGTTCAGCGTATCCCTCTGGATCATTCCTACCACGTCCATCACACCTCTGAGTAGGATGATTCTATCATTTGAACCCTAATGATTGCCACGTCCACATTACCTCTGAGCAAACATGTCGGTTCCCTCAAACTTATTATCTGAGCCTATGCACGTCGGCAGGATAAAACCTCAGCATATCAAGGACAGAAGCCCATACGCATCGGCAGCAGAAAGTTAGAGCACATTAGATAGCAAAAGTCGACACCCACCCGTCACCCTGGGGCGAACGTCGGCCGGAGTCGCAATGGTGGTAGGAGCATCCTCGTCGACGAACTCTGCCGGCTCCTTCCCCTTTCCTTTGCCGGCACCGCCGCGAAGAGTCTTGGGAGCCATTCTAACAGAGAGGAAGAAGTTAGGGTTTTGAAGAAAGAACTCTAAAGGAGGCAAAGGCACAGAGTAGAAGAACTCTCTCTCTCCACCTCTCACCTATTTATAGGCCGTGGTCGCATGCGTGAACCGATGACGAGTGATCTCAGCCGTCGCCTCGGGTCTTGTGAAGATAGCAGCAGATAAAACCAAAAGATCATCATTAATCTTTTCGGTTACCGAGGCATTATCAAATTCATTAATTGAGAAGAGCATGCGGCTGAACAGGCATGCGCCCCAACAGTCATACGTCCTGATCGCCATGCTTCTTATTCAAAGTATTCCAAAACTTATTCAAAAGTTTTGAAAACTTTGAAGGGGGTCTTGTAGAAGCATGGAATTTCACAACCAGAAAGACCATGCGCCAGACACTACATACGCCAGGACTCGCACAGAACACTTCACAGCAAAGTCAATAACCATAGACATTTGAAGAAGGACTTTTTTATTTATATATATAAAAGTCTATTACATGTCTAGAAAAGGTTGTACAAAGAAGAATTTCTACAAAGGAAAGATCCTAAGTCTACAGCCAGCGGCCACCATGCGCCTCCAGATAGGCGCAGCAGTCATCATGCGCTGCCAGTCACCATGCGCTGCCAGTTAGGCGCAGCAGATGTCATGCGCCTCCAACCAGGCGCATCCTGCCATCTCTTCAGCAGCTCAGTTATGTGCATCCAGCTCAGTTATGTGCATCCCTTCAGCAGCCCAGTTAGGTGCCGCTCTTCCAACCAGGCTCACATGGCCGAGTAGGGGTGGCCGCTCTTCCAGCCAGGCTCACCTGATAAATGCTTCGATACACAAAGCATTTAACCCTCTGGCTGGAACCAAGAAAGAGAAGAGCACCGCAAATCTGTGGCCAGGAGAGGCTTCGAAAGAGCCTCCAAAGGCCAAGGAAGATCGTGATCAAAATCACGGCGAAAGGCAGCTTTCAACACAATCAGAGCGGGCGACACCCACTTTGAAGGAAGAGAGAGCCTAGCATCGCCATTCCGATCTACGGCTCTTCCGGAACAACGGAGACGAGGCCCAAGCATCCCTATCTTTGGATGCAACAGGCACCTTCCGCCTGCCTCAGAAGCCCTCGACTCCGTCTTTTGGATGTAACAGTCACCTTCAAGAGCATCAACGACGACATGGCGTCTCATCTTCACCCTCGGGAACACTTCGTCAACAGAATGCACCCGAAAACCCAAGTTCATGTTGGAGGTACGTGAGGGAATGAGAAGCAAATCTTCTCTCCATGCCACTATTTATAGGCCGGGCAGATCAAACCTACGCGCCAAGTGGATGGCTCTCCGAATTTTGTGCAATGAACTCACATTAAATGGATAAACCGGACGCCTCGACTTCAGCCAAGCGGCTATTAAAAGCACTCGAGAAGCGAAACAGCCGCATCATCAAAGACGTGTCGGATGCGTCGGCTGGTCAGCGCATCACACCTCTCAAACAGATGTGCCCTGTACCGAGCGCATCAAAGGGGATGCGCCCCCATACGCCTAGTGGAACGTCAACCGACGCGCCCACTCAGCTGTCCATCGAATGTCACCAACATTAAATGCTGAACTGACAGAGTTGGCAGTACGCCTTTCCAAGTCTGAACGGCTGACAGCTTTTGCAGAAAATGAAGCGTCCACAACGTCAGCATCATCATGACTCTATCCCGATGGCTACTGCCACGTGGCCACTCGACCACCCGCATGCGCCTCCGCGGCCATGCGCCCAAACCTGCATGCACCTCGAAAGCCATGCGCCTCAGACCCTTCACTGATCCCTAAAGACAGAAGAAGAGTCTCCAGTTGAAGCATTGCATGCGCCTCAAAAGCCATGCGCCCCAGACTGATCTCTGATCCCGAAAGATAGAAGGAAAGTCGCTCGCATGCGCCTCAAAAGCTATGCGCCCAGAACGGCTCGTGACTCCTAAAGGTCACGAGCCAAAATCTCATCATGCGCCCAATCCAAGGCGCATCCCACCAAATCATCTCCCACCAAATCAGAGATCTCCGAGCCATGGGTCGACGACACGTGTCCTTTGACTCAACTCATCCAAGATCTCAGCAACAGAAAGATCTTCTCCTCTGCTACGTGCCGGCTCACAACAGCAGTATGAAGAATTCAACCTCGCGAGTAGGGCGCATCATCCATGTGCCTCTATCAGCAATCTCCACGTGGCGTCCCCACGCACCGGCGCATCCTACATATGCGCGCATGAGCAGTCAACCTGCCCAGCTATAAATGGAGGAATCATCCCCTCCTTACACACACAGAGACATATATACGAACAATCCAGACAGAGATCATCAGAGAGGCAGATACAGACACTCAACGTCTTCCTCCTCTCAACCAGCTCCAGCACCCAGAGCAATCTACACCTTCAGAGAACCGATAACCGTCGTCAGTCCGTCAACGGAGTCAACGCATTACCACTCACTCCATTGGCACTTAGGACCCAGATTAAACAAAAGTGTACTCCTAGGACTACATCTTAGTCCTATATTGTAACACTGTTCTGTTTGTATTAAGATTTGCAATCAAACGATTTTAATGGCAAACAGGCCGCTGATGGACGGGGTCGGCGGCGAATCGGCCGCGATCAGGGGCGCCGAATCTGGCACATAGGGGCGAACGGATGTCGGGTGTACAAAATTTTGTACAACTCTTGACGAATCTGCCGCTGATGGATGGGGTCGACGACGAATCGGCCGTGAATCGGCGAATCCGGCGAATCGACGCGGACCGGCGGATCGACGCGGATCGGGAGGATCGGACGGCTCGGTCGGAGCCGGGAAGCCGCGAGCGGATCAGGGGCATGGCGCGAACGGCACGAAACAGGAGCGAGCGGTCGTCACCAGCCCGCCGAGGGAGTCGTCGAAAAGGAAGGCCGGGGTCTGGCGAGCGTCGGGGTCGGAATAGGGGCGCACGGTCGACGTGGTCCGTGCAATCGGCACGGAACAGGGGCGCGCGGTCGGCGCGGAATAGGGGCGCACGGTCGGCGCGGAAGAGGGGCGCGGGGCCGGAGGGCGAGCGGGAGGGCGTCGGCGCGGGAGGGTGCGCGCAGGGGGGGTCAGGCTCGGGAGCGGGGGTCGATCGCGTTTGTCGCCGGATCGGTCAGGGTTTTTTTTTTTCGGGAGATGACGGCTAAGGTTTTTCGGGTGGCTCTGATACCATGTAGGAAATAATAATACATTGTTCTCATTGATGGGGTATGTTTACAATATATATAGTGCTACATTATTGGGCTTATGGGCCATATTTATATTAGGTACAAATATAATCTAACATCTGGAATACTAACCTATCACCTAGAACAACTATAATAAGTGACAAAAATGTTTAACAACTATTAAATATATTTAATTATCAATCAATAATATTATATTTGCTTATATGAACTAATTTTATATTTCAAAAATATTTATGTATTCACGATATATGAAAATATAATTTTCTTAAAAATTTAATGCCAATTTTTTTCTCAAAAATATGGAATTTGCAGCTTCATAATATTTTCACCCTTACTGGCTTCTATAAGACTCTCTTGCAAATAAATAAGGCTTTTTCTAAGGGCACTATCATTTTTACTTGGGGCTAGTCCAAAAATATTTCAAAAAATTACAAGTTTGTCATCCATTTTTTTACTTGGAGCTAGCCCAAATTTTTTCAGCAAATAGAACTGCAACTAAGCTGACAGTCCTAAGATAAAGAAGGACTGCAACTTAGTTGCAGTCCTAGGACTGCCAACAAGTTGACAGTCCTAACATAAAGTACGTAGGACTACCAACTTAGTTGTAGTCATATTTTTCTTCGAACCCGACAGCAGCAGTAGTAGCCGCAGCTCCCTCCACCTCCTCGACCTCCGTCGTCCCAATCTCGCCCCGGCAGCAACAGCAGCCACAGCTCCCTCCACCGCCAAGCAACTCCATCGACTCGACCTCCGTCGTCCCGACCTCGCTGTCGCCCTCCACCTCCTCCTCGACCTCGCTGTTGCCCTCCATCGACTTGACCTCCGCCGCCCCCACCTCCGCGCCCCCGCCGCCTTTAGAAACCCTAATTTTTGGGGGTGGGCTAGTCCCAAGAAAAATTTGGGTCGTCTCCAGTAAAAGTTCCACCTTCTCGGGCTGCCCCCAAGTAAGGGTTAGCCCCAAGTAATTTTGGGAGTACACTTAGAAAAAGCCACAAATAATCGCAAGAAAACAATGATGGCTAGATAGCCTAGATTAGTTGTGCTCCTATTACTTTTTGTCTTAGTTTTCGAATCTGCAATTTGCCCAGAAATTATAAGGAGAAGCATGATAGATAATGGCCCTTTCAATAGGAAAACCAAAGCCATTGGTGCTTAACAGGGCCGGCCTAGGTGATTGGTTGCCCTATCCCTATCTAGTTTTGATTGTCCCTTAATTTTATTGTGTGCCGATCCTGGAGGATACCCGCGACCCTGACCTCTTATGGGATCGGACTGAGCATGGGGGTTGCCCCAATTAAAGGGGGTTGTCCAAGTCCGAAGTCTTGTCTTACCCCAGAGTCGGCCCTGATACTTAACAAAAAAAAAGATTGTAATAAAAAAGAAAAAGAAAACTTGCATATCAAGAACAACAATTTTTGGAAATTACAGAAGAAAAAAACATGCAGAAAAAAATTACTTTTAGGAGCCAATAACCGCAAATCTTGACACCCAAACAATAAACTACTTGGAGACGAATTCAAGTTCCACAATTATTGGCGAAAGAAAATAGTAGGCATGATTAATCAACTAAAATCATGAAATCTACTGTATCGGATTTCCAGCATAAATGTGGTACAAGAGAAAGGATTCATTCACCCTAGAGCTTCACTAGAGAGTTTAAGAAAGTTACATGGAATCCGACTCCTTTAAAAAATAGCATAAGCTATTAGTTGGCTAAGATGGGCCACATACATATAGCCCAGGTAAAAAAGAATACTATATATTTAGTCCACCAGAGTATATATACTATATATATATATAGTCCACGAGAAAACTAACACTATATACAATTTAATTTATTATCAAGTAATAATTTTTTGTATGTGAAAACCATTTCATATACTTAGCCCAAGAGACCACTTCCATATTTGTTGGCATTCTAAGAAATCAAGTTTTGAATGTTTAGTTTAACTTATTATTAAGTAAATAATATTTTGTTAAAAAAATCAGAACATTTCAAGTTCAGTCCGAATAAACTAAAATTTTGACTCCGCCTTTGTCCTTTAGTGCTACTTATGCCATTGTTGAAGCTTGTTGGAGTGGGTGGGGTTCCCAACCTATGTGGAGAAGATCTCGGAGTGCGACGAGCACCGTTCGATGTCGAAGAAGCTCGAAAAGTAGGCAACGAGGAGTTGTTACTGCTGCTGCTGCTCCAAAGGGGAGGTTCTGGAACCGGGCCACCGAGTTCGGGCCTCGGTCCCAGGCCGAGTTCTGGCCGAACTCGGTCTGGCCATTCCAGAATGTTGCTGGTAGGTTCTGTTTGTCCGACACAGAGTTTTGGCCGAACTCTGTGTCGTCGGGGCTGAGACGGAAATCTGGGGGATTTTTCACCATTGGATCTAATCTAACGGTTCAGGTTTGTTGCGGGATTAGGGAGTTAAGTTGGGATTTCCAAACCCTAATCAGTACGTAACACAATTGTAGCACACAACAAAAGGAGAGAGAGGAAGGAGGCAAGAGTGCCATTACAACTTTGGGAGAGAAGACGGAGGATTGAAGGTGTTTTTCGAAGGAGAATCGGATTCGGGTAATCTCTACTCGTCGTTCTTGTTCTTCGTAACCTTGTAATCATTGTTCTTGCTTCCAAGTGTTGTGGGGATCCGATTTGGATCGGGAGAAGTTTGTAGAGGGTGTAATTCTTCTATTCCATTAGTGGAGGCTTCTCAGGGTTGGACTCCGATCGTCCCATGGTTTTTTTCGCAAGGGTTTTCCATATCAAAAATTCTCTGTGTCTGCGTGATTGTGTTTGGTGTTTTGGTTTGTGCGTTGTTTGCTCAGTTCTCTTGCAGGTACTCTCTAGTTTGGGGAAAGGTTTTCGCGTTTCTTTCCCATCAAAGTGGTATCAGAGCCAGGTTCTGGAATTCAGAAGGGTGTCAGGAGTTGACAGAAACTAGAGAGGAGAGATGGACGCGAAGCCGGTGCGCATGGTGAACCTGAATGGCACCAACTATCACTATTGGCGGAGCAAGATGAAAGATTTGCTGTTTGTCAAGAAGCTGCATCTACCCGTGTTTGCATCCGAGAGGCCCAGTGATAAATCCGAGGAGGACTGGACATTCGAGCATATACAGATGTGTGGGTACATACGACAGTTTGTTGATAAGAACGTGTACAACCACGTTGCCAATATTGAGCACGCGAAGACGTTGTGGGATAAGCTGGAATCCTTGTATGCGAAGAAGACCGGGATAAACAAGTTGTTCCTGATCCGAACGATGATGGGTCTGCGATACAAGGATGGGGCGTCAATTTTGGACCACTTGAGTGAGTTCCAGGGCGTGGTTGAC
Source organism: Iris pallida (assembly GCA_029216955.1). Taxonomy (NCBI): domain Eukaryota; kingdom Viridiplantae; phylum Streptophyta; class Magnoliopsida; order Asparagales; family Iridaceae; genus Iris; species Iris pallida. Next base: position 10,576,106 of record JANAVB010035417.1, read on the forward strand.
CAGCTATCTTCTATGGGAGTCAAGTTCGACGACGAAGTTCAGGGACTGTGGCTGCTGTGTACTTTGCCAGACTCGTGGAAGACCGTACGAGTATCTATGATCGCTTCTGCTCCAGAGGGCGTGGTCAGTCTGGAGTTTGCCAAGAGTGGGGTGTTGAATGAAGAGATGCGGAGACGTTCTCAGGGTACTTCATCTACATCCTACCACTCAGAGGCACTTATTTTAGAGAACCGCGGAAGGGGCAAAAGCAGAAGTCCAGGTGGTGGCAGAGACAAGAGCAGGGGGAAGTCCAAGGGTTGTTACGAGGACTCAGAGTGTTACCATTGTGGTAAGAAGGGCCACATCAAGCGGAACTGTTTTGCTTGGAAGAGAGAGAAGAAGGGCGACAAGGGAAAGCAAGAAGAGAACACTACAGCGACGGCCTCGATGCATGGAGGCGATGTGATCATCGTAGGTGATGAGGTCATTACTAACCTCGCCTGCGATAACAATTCTTGGCTGGTGGACTCAGGGGCTTCAGCACATGTATCTCACAACAGGGCACTATTTGCCACTTACATAACAGGCGACTGTGGCGTGTTGAAGATGGGCAACGGAGATGTGTCGAAGGCGGTTGCCGTTGGAGATGTGCATTTGAGAACGAAGACGGGTGCGGTTCTTGTTCTCAAAGATGTTCGTCATGTCCCTGATATCCGTTTCAACCTGGTGTCGGTTGGAAGGTTGGATGACGAGGGATTCTTCAGTCTCTTCGGGAACAGTCAGTGGAAGCTTTCCAGGGGTTCGATGGTGATTGCCAGAGGAAGCAAGAAGTCCGGTCTCTACTATATGGAGGGGAGCGCACAGGGGGCACAGGAGGTGAACGCAGTCAGTGATGCGTCTACCGAGTTGTGGCACAGGCGGCTCGGCCATATCAGCGAGAAGGGGATGAGCTACTTGGTGAACAGAAAGGTGATTCCGGATCTCAAGTCTACAAAGTTGGAGAAGTGCACGCACTGTTTAGCTGGGAAGTAAAATAGGGTGTCTTTCCAAAGTCACCCAAGTTCGAGGAAGCCGGCGTTGCTCGAGTTGATTCACTCGGATGTCTGCGGTCCTATGAAGGTAAAATCTCTTGGTGGTGCTTCTTACTTTGTAACCTTTATTGATGACTGTTCCAGGAAGGTTTGGGTCTATGCCTTAAAGACCAAGGATCAGGTGCTGCCTACTTTCAAAGAGTTTCAGGCCTCTGTTGAAAGGGAGACGGGCAAGAAGTTGTTGTGTGTTCGGTCCGACAATGACGATGAATACATCGGTCCCTTTGATGCGTATTATAGAGAGCAAGGGATACGACACCAGAAGACTCCGCCCAAGACACCTCAGCTCAATGGTGTAGCGGAGCGCATGAACAGGACACTGATGGAGAGGGTGCGGTGTTTGCTGTCAGAAGCAAACTTGCCGGACAGTTATTGGGGTGAGGCTCTTCTCACAGCTGCTTATGTTATTAATTTGTCTTCTAGTGCTCCTTTGCAGGGTGATGTGCCTGACAAAGTATGGTACGACAAAGAGCCGTCATACAATCACCTGCGGGCGTTTGGTTGTAAGGCCTTCGTGCATGTACCGAAGGACGAGAGGACCAAACTTGAGCCGAAGACGAGAGGCGATGCATCTTTGTCGGCTACGGTCGGGATGAGTTTGGCTATAGACTCTACGACCCGGTGGGAAGAAAGCTCTACAGAAGCAGGGACGTGGTGTTTGTCGAGGATCAGACCATGACCAACACTCAGGATTTCGAGACGCCTTCTGAGGCTGAGAAATTGCCTGAGTTAGAGTCATTTCGCTTCGAGCAGTTTTCCAGAGGACATCGCAGAGGATCCAGTTATGGGGGAGCCAGTACATGGAGTTGCTCCCAACCTTGATCATCAACCTGCCGATGGTGGTCAGGGTGCCCCTCAGGAGGATGAACATGCCGGGGAGGCAGTTCCTGAAGGGAAGGAGGCTGTTGGTATACAGCCAGCACCAGTGGCTCCTCTGAGAAGGAGCGACAGAGATCGTCGACCATCTACGAGATACTCACCGGATGAGTATGTGCTATTGACTGACGGGTGAGAGCCCGAAAGCTTTGCAGAGGCTATGGAAGACGAACACAGGCAGGAGTGGATGGAGGCCATGCAGGAGGAGATGAGTTCCTTGTACACTAATTTTACTTATGAGCTGGTGCGGTTGCCAAAGAGAAAGAAGGCTTTGAAGAGTCGATGGGTGTTAGAGTGAAGCAAACGGATGATGCAACTCCCCCTCGATACAAAGCGAGGCTGGTAGTCAAAGGCTACGGTCAGCGGAAAGGCGTGGATTATGATGAGATCTTTTTGCCTGGCGTCAAGCATTCGTCTATTCGGGTGGTGCTAGCATTAGCAGCCAGTCTCGACTTGGAGGTCGAGCAGATGGATGTGAAGACGGCATTCCTCCACGGTGATCTTGAGGAGGAGTTGTACATGGAGCAGCCAGAGGGATTCTGTGAGAAGGACAAGTCATATTTGGTCTGCCAGTTGAGGAAGAGCTTGTATGGTCTGAAGCAGGCTCTGAGGCAGTGGTACAGGAAGTTCAAGTCGTTTATGGGGGAGCATGGTTATGCACGGACAACGTCGGACCACTGTATATTTGTGAGGTATTTTGCCGATGATGATTTCATCATTTTGTTGCTCTATGTTGATGATATGCTATTAGTGGGTCGGAATGCCACTAGGATAGCGGAGCTGAAGCGCCAACTGGGCGCAGCCTTCTCTATGAAGGATTTGGGCGCAGCGAAGACTATTCTTGGGATGGAGATCAGCCGAGAGAGAGAGTCCAAGCTGCTACACTTGTCCCAAACGAAGTACATTCACCGGATACTTCAGCGTTTCGGGATGGACGGGTCGAAGAAAGTGAGTTCCCCTCTTGCGGCTCACTTTAAGCTCACTGAGGAGCAGTGTCCATCTACCGAGGACGAAAAGGAAGATATGGAGCGGGTTCCATATGCCTCAGCTGTGGGAAGCCTTATGTATGCCATGGTGTGTACGAGGCCAGATATTGCTCATGCAGTTGGTACGGTTAGTAGGTATCTTTCAAATCCTGGAAGGGTACATTGGAGTGCGGTCAAGTGGATTCTACGATATCTTCAGGACACTGCTGGTTGGAGACTTTCCTTTGGTGGTGACGAGCCGAAGCTGGTTGGGTATACCGACGCTGATATGGCTGGAGATGTAGACACGAGGCGATCGACTTCGGGCTACGTGATGATGTTTGCGGGAGGAGCGGTGTCGTGGCAGTCGCGGTTGCAGAAGTGTGTTGTCTTGTCAACGACAGAGGCAGAGTACATTGCAGCGACGGAGGCTTGCAAGGAGTTGCTGTGGATGAAGAAGCTGCTGCAGGAAATGGGACTGAAGCAAGAGCAGTATACTTTGCTTTGCGACAGTCAGAGTGCTATTCACCTTGTGAAGAATCAGACGTTTCATAGCCGGTCCAAACACATCGAGACTCGGTATCATTGGATACGGGATGTAGTTGAGAAGAAGGACGCGGAGCTTGAGAAGGTTCATACAGATGACAACGGAGCTGATATGTTCACGAAGATTCTACCAAGGGAGAAGTTTGAGTACTGCAGGTAGATCGTCGGGATGACGATATCCTCCCCATAGTTGTGAAGGGGGAGATTTGTTGGAGTGGGTGGGGTTCCCAACCTATGTGAAGAAGATCCCGGAGTGCGACGAGCGTCGTTCGATGTCGAAGAAGCTCGGGAAGTAGGCAACGAGAGGAGTTGCTACTGCTGCTGCTGCTCCAAAGGGGAGGTTCTGGAACTAGGCCACCGAGTTCGGGCCGAACTCGGTCCCAGGCCGAGTTCGGGCCGAACTCGGTCTGGCCATTCCAGAATGTTGCTGGTAGGTTCTGTTTGTCCGACACAGAGTTCTGGCCGAACTCTGTGTCGTCGGGGCTGAGGCAGAAATCTGGGTGATTTTTCACCATTGGATCTAATCTAACGGTCCAGGTTTGTTGCGGGATTAGGGAGTTAAGTTAGAATTTCCAAACCCTAATCAGTACGTAACACAATTGTAGCACACAACAAAAGGAGAGAGAGGAAGGAGGCAAGAGTGCCATTACAACTTTGGGAGAGAAGACGGAGGATTGAAGGTGTTTTTCGAAGGAGAATCGGATTCGGGTAATCTCTACTCGTCGTTCTTGTTCTTCGTAACCTTGTAATCATTGTTCTTGCTTCCAAGTGTTGTGGGGATCCGATTTGGATCGGGAGAAGTTTGTAGAGGGTGTAATTCTTCTATTCCATTAGTGGAGGCTTCTCAGGGTTGGACTCCGATCGTCCCGTGATTTTTCCCGCAAGGGTTTTCCACGTCAAAAATTCTCTGTGTCTGCGTGATTGTGTTTGGTGTTTTGGTTTGTGCGTTGTTTGCTCGGTTCTCTCGCAGGTACTCTCTAGTTTGGGGAAAGGTTTCGCGTTTCTTTCCAATCAAAGCTAACGGTAATTACTATCTAGATTGGTTCCTGGTATCCAACATGAGTTTCTTTGTTGCTTAATCTTAACTATAAGGAAATAAATAAATAAATAATGTTAGGACAACGGTGCATATCCATCAGGACATAATTTGTTTTGGCACAAACAGACGATTCATATTGCTTTATATATATTTTTTTTTCTTTGGATTAAGTTAAACATTCGGATAATTAATACAACTCAGTTGGCCGTCCCCTCCCTCCTTCTAGATTATGTGCTTATTGTTCTAAATTACAACAAAGAAAAAGTAGACATGGATGCCACGAACAGCACTTTGATTCCAATGTGAACAAATGAACAAATTAATCAACCGTTTGTTTCCTTGTAATTTACAGTCGGCCGAGAATAAATAACTTGAAATAAAATGGCAATATATACATTTTGTTTGATGGAGTCAAATTTGACACCTCAATAAATGGATGGTGTGATAATCTTGAAAATGTCATGAATAAAAGAAATATATTTCTAAGAAAGAAGTAAAAAAAATTAATATTGGGATGGCGCAAAGAAACCTGTAGTGGTAATTTGTAGGCTATATATAGTTCCTCAGTCTCTTCTTGGCTTCCATAAGACTAATAGCTAGTATTGCAAATAGCAGGAAGAAAAGAATGATGGCTAGGTTGCTTGTGCTCCTACTACTTTCTGTCTTATTTCTTGAAGCCGCGATGTGCCGAGAAATCAGAGGGAGAAGTATGATAGATAATGGCCTCGGCCTCACACCACAAATGGGGTAAATATCTATACTACCATATAATAGAAAAAAAATTAAGCGTTCACCGTGAAAATTTTTGTTCTAAAAATATCTTTATTTATGTTTACTGGTCAAAATTGTTCATTAAATTTAACATAGACAATTACGTAATTATATATTGATAAAATTTTTTTAAGAAAGTCACTTGTTTGCTCTTCCCGCGAAGCACTTGCATATATACTAGTTACTAGATTTGACAAAACTAGAGTTATTAACTAATAAGTTCAGACATCTTTCTTCTTCTTCTTTGGCATACTAAAGAATTTAAACTCTGATGGATGGATCAGGTGGAACAATTACAACACTTTCGGATGGGATATAAATGAGACGATATTTCGAGAAACTGGTGGGTGCAATGTGGTGTTGGCTTATAGAATTCTACATTTTCGTTCTTTCTAGTTATATATATTTTTGTTGCCATGTAAAATAGTCATGGTAGGTTTGGAGAATAGGAACTTGGTAGGAAAGTAGAGAAAGCTCCATAGTGGAAACTATTTATATTTTAAGTATAGTTGAAAGCTTGAAGAAATATCAAAGTAGGGGGTTCTTGCGGTTCCTTTTAAGTAGTGCTTTAGTGAAGAAATATTGTTATCTTTGTTGTTTTGTAGGGTTTAAGTGAATCCAATTAAGATAACAAAGGTTTTGTTATTAAAAGGAGAACATTAGAAAATTGAAGTTGTTAAAAAAGAAGTTAAGGAATCAACAAAATCATTAAAGTAAGGGCATAGATTTCCCTAATGATCAGTTTCTTTTTGTTTGATTGTCTTAGCTGATGCGATGGTGTCAAGCGGTTTGGCATCCTTGGGCTATGAATATATAAATATAGGTATATCCAGGATAACAACAAATTATTTTCATTAAATATCCTAACACATTCTACAAGATATGTAATTTGTTTTTTTATTTGTTTTTTTTTGTCATATCCAAATTTTAGATGATTGTTGGGCTGAACAAAACAGAGACTCTCAGGTATGTATCTAATATTTTCTTAAATATATATATTTAGTCATCATAATAATATAAATATATAATCCTTTATAATCCTTACCACAACTCTAGAGTTTTGGTGCAGGACATGCATGCTATCAAAGTAGTAAGTGAATTTTATACAAATTATACGTTGTGTTAATCCATGCTTTCAATCCATAAAATGTGCATGCCTTAAAGGTGGAGTGACGTACTGGAATAATACTATACATATATATATAATCATCAACCCTTATTACAACTCTAGAGTTCTAATATACATTTACATTGACAAGAGGTCGATATGCATGGAGGCATTGTGTCTAATTATAACTCTCTTGGTATGTAAGATGACATCCCACCCTTAATGTCTGTTTCCTATTTCTAGGATTTCTTGTTCGGATTCCCTTACATAGATTTAAGTCTTATTACCTTGCTCTAAATAAAAAGAATTAATCAAGATGTTTCAAAATATTAACTGATATTACGTAAACTAATACTTGAAATGACAGTTTACAAACTCAACACATCTTTGGAGTATAATAGCATAGATTACATTTTTATTTTGTATTTATTAATTTTTTTTACATATTGATCAGGGCAATTTGGTTGCTAATGCATTGACATTCCCCTCTGGGATAAAGGCTCTTGCGGACTATGTGCATGATAAAGGGCTAAAGCTTGGAATTTATGGTGATGCGGGGTATAATTAGCTACTTTCCTTGTGTTCTATCAAAAGAAGAGTTTATTCATAATATATATTTTTAAAATTATCTAGACTAAATTACTAAATATTCCACTAACTATAAATGTGATAATTGACAAAATGGTTCATGTGTGAGGATTGATCACATCTAAAGATACCATGTAATTTGTTGGATTTGTAAAGATTTATTTTGTTTTTCTTCAATGCTAATCAAACAGTATCAATTGCTAACATTGCAAACTATGAGTTGCTTTCCAATTTTCGAATTACCTAGCAAAAGTTCTGAAAGATAACAATATAACATCAATTTCTACATACTTTATTTATTTGAACACAAATATATTATATTTAGTCTCACTTGCACACACAATAGTTTACCATTTTGCTTCATGAACTTCTTTTCATTTGTAGATAGCTAACTTTGGTGACCTTGGGCTTAAATCACAGGATATTAACTTGCAGCAAAAGAATGCCAGGGTCCCTTGGACATGAAGAACAAGATGCAAAGACCTATGCCTCGTGGGTATGTCAACTGTTTTGATGCTTAAAAAAAAATTGTTTGATAGTACATCGTAAATTTTAAAATAACCCCAGTTTGGTCTCCTTTTACTTTAGTATAAAAAAACTTTCTTCGAACAATTAAAGTAAATTTCTATATGAATTACCTTATTAAGTATAGATTTTTGCTACATACAAACTGATGGTTTCATATAGTGTTTGAATATCTTTGCTTTGCTTTCCAGGGAATTGACTACTTGAAATATGATAATTGCCACAATCAAGATATTAGTCCACAAAAAAGGTAATACATTAATCTTTACATATTATTTAAATTAATACATTACCCTTTGAATTTCATTTGTATGTTATTTTTCTGCCTTATATTATTCTCAATTGGTTTTGAGATGAAAACAGGTACCGTAAGATGAGTGAAGCTTTGCACAATTCAGGAAGGAGCATTTTCTTTTCTCTTTGTGAACGGTAAGCTTGCTCGTTCTAAAATCTATTGTTAAAGTTTTCAAGTTTTAATATAGAGCCAGTACATACAAATAATGTCCACAAAACTTAATTTATTATGTAAAATGCATAAAACTCCCACGAGTTTCGAATATCAGAAACTTAATTTAACATATATCACTACATCTAATAACTAATCTTATTTGGTAGAAAATATTTAAGTGTATATAACATGACCTTTGGCATGAACTTCAATAGATTACCTTATTAAAAGTTGATGAATACTTCATTTTGGCGTGATAAGAGAGATTTATTAAGATATATCAGAAACAAAATTTTCTGGAATTTTATGTAGGGGACAAGAGAACCCAGCAACTTGGGCAGGAGCCGTAGGTAATAGTTGGAGGACAACTGGAGATATAAGTGACCATTGGGACAGGTATCAAAATATTTATATGTTAATAAATCTTAACCAAGAGATTAATTTCCCAAATTATTTTGAAACTAATCTTACCCTTTTCTTACAGTATGACTAGTCGTGCTGATCAAAATGACAAATGGGCATCATATGCAAAACCGGGAGGATGGAATGGTAACTTCAAATTGATACATTACTTTCTTACTACTAGGATCATTATATTTCTTCACTTTCATGGTCATCTGTGGAGTTAGTAGAACATTAGAACATACACGTATTGACTTTATAGAACATATAAAGATGACATCTAGGTTTTTTGTTCTTTATTATGTATAATAATTTATTAATATCGCGTCTTTGTACCTTTTAAGTTTCCCTATGCCAATTAACCTGGAAAGAGAGTATACTTTTAAGATTTTTAAATCAATAATTAACCTTGTGGATGATGTCTATACCTTTGTAGTTTTAGTAGTTCCGCATATGAACATAGACTTCACTTTTTCTCTCTTTGTTTCTTAGACCCAGACATGCTTGAAGTAGGCAATGGTGGAATGACAATCGAAGAATATCGTTCTCACTTTAGCATATGGGCTTTGGCTAAGGTAACAAATCATAGCCAATTTGTCATTCTTGATATGTTATTTATTTACGGGTAGGTCACTTGCTTAACTCGAAAATAGAAACAACTCAATTTTTTCCCTTAATTTTCTGACTGGTCAAGTTTAAGTTGCATAATTCAGAGAGGAAAATTCATGTGCGCATTCTCCTTCTCTAGATTACTCTTTTTGTCTATAGATGAAGACCCACCTTTTATTTGGACAAAAATCTTGTTTGATAGGATGAGTTTAATTTTATGATATCCAAACTTCTTTACCATATTATGTTAGTATACACAACACTTTTCTTGAATATACTATTGAACTTTTTTTTTTTTTACTTTAAACCTACTATCAAACAAGATGAACACGTATGAAGTTTTTTTTTACCCCTTCAAACTAGCTAGAGTAACTACAAATATATATACCGAGTTCAAAATAGTTTTGCAGTATCTAAGTACACTCTCTTTGACTCATCTTTTTATATATTAATATTTGAATTCCTCCAAGTGAATATGAAACATCTTCCAAATAATATTGTTGCTGTCCTCCAATCATTTGTACTGATATCTCTATACAATATGACAAACTAGATTAATCGTTACCAAAATATCGTAATAATTTTCTCATTATATGTATATATATGTCCTTTAATTAAAGAAAGAAAACACATTTTATGATGATCCATTGTGCATACATTAACTTTTTGCATAATTTATTCAATATTTAACGATACTAAATAAGGTCTCATGTATGAATGAGTGTAGGCACCTCTACTGCTTGGATGTGATATTCGCACAATAAGTAAAGAGACTCTAGAGATAGTGGGCAACGCCGAGGTCATCGCAGTTAACCAAGGTATTCATAAGATTCTAATTAAGACCCCGTTTGGTACACTATAATGTAATCGTAAACGCAATATTATCAAATGAAAAAAAGAAATTATTTTTTTCATTTGATTACATTGCGATTGTTGGGTGGTTCCACCTTAATTGGAGAGAGGATTTGGAGTTCCCAAGGTTCATTCACCTTGGAAAAAGTCTAAAGACTTGTGGAGTTCCCAAGGTTCATTCACCTTGGAGAAAGTCTAAAGACTTGTGGAGTTCCCAAGGTTCATTCATCTTGCATGAACGAATCTTGGAGGAGAAGGTTCATTCCCTTATGGCTATATAAGGAGATGGTTTGGGAGATATTTGGGTTAATCCTCCCTTGTGATCTTGGTGCTAGAAGTGGTGGTGCTCTTGGTGCTTCTTGCTTGCGGTGTTCTTCCGGACGGTGCTTGCTTCTACCTCGGGTGCTTTTTCACCAAAGTGTCTTCCATACTTGTGTATGAGAGAGATCCTCTTGAGTGTATCCAAGAGAGAGTTTGTAACTCTGTAATCTCACTATTCTTAGTGGAAGAAGAAAGAAAAGAACTATTGTTGTCCGAGGACGTAGGCACATAGCCGAACCTCGTTAATTCTCTTGTCTTTTGAATGTTTGTTTTTCTTTTCTTTTCTCTAGCCTCCGTGTTAAGCGGATAAGCTAAACTTCAACTCATTGTAGCTCCCACGTTAAGCGGGTAAGCTAAACTTCAACTCATTGTAGCTCCTACGTTAAGTGGGTAAGCTATCTCCATCCCAATTAGCGGTATTAGTGCATACCCAACAATTGGTATCAGAGCCACACAAGCTTATTGATCGTGATGGCGGAATCATTGTCTTCTACCTCCTCAACCATGATCAAGCTCACGTCTTCAAACTATTCCATATGGAGGCCGCGGATGGAAGATATCCTCTATTGTAAGGATTTGTACGAAGTGTTACTCTGCAATGGACAGAAGCCAGAAGACAAATCTGAAAAAGATTGGACCATTCTAAATCGAAAAGCTATTGGAGAGATCCGTCCTTGGATCGACCAAAGCGTTTTTTACCATGTTTCCAAAGAAACCGATGCTCATCAAATGTTGATGAAGTTAGCATCGATGTACGAGAAAGAGACTCCTCAAAACAAAGCGTCACTCATTCGACGTTTGGTGAACCTGAAATACAAAGACGGACGAAGTGTTTCTGAACACTTGAGTGATTTCCAAGAGTTGGTAAATCAACTCTCAACCATGAAGCTGGTGCTGGAAGATGAGCTATTGTCACTTTTGCTACTCAGCTCGTTGCCGGATAGTTGGAACACACTTGTGGTTTCCTTAAGCAACTCCGCTCCTCAAGGCGTCATCACTTTAACCTTAGTGAAGGATAGTTTATTGAATGAAGAAGCAAGGCGGAAAGAACAAGGCATAACAACCGAGTCAGATGCTCTTATTTCTGAGAATCGTGGAAGAACTCATCAAAGAAAATTCCCCAACCGTGACCGCTCCAAAAGCAGGCAAAAGATCATTCCAGAGGCACTTTCAAACCAAGAAAAGAGATAGAATGCTTTCATTGTGGCCTTAAGGGTCATATGAAAAGAGAATGCAGAAAACTCAAAAAGGAAAAGAGAAATGAATCAAATGAGAAGAATGAAGCCAAAGACATAACTGCCACTGCTTCAAAAGGCGATGAGATAATCATCGTTTGTGATGATGGTCTGGTTAATCTAACCTCTCAAGATTCATGCTGGATTGTAGACTCTGGTGCATCATTCCATGTTACTTCCAGAAAGGAATTCTTCACAACCTACACAAGCGGAGATTTCGAAAATGTGAGGATGGGAAACGAAAAAGTTTCCAAGATTGTAGGAAAAGGAGAAATAGCTCTTGAGACCAACACTGGCTGCCCCTTGATTCTCAAGAATGTGAGACATGTTCCAGACATGCGTCTCAACTTGATATCCACTGGCATAATGGATGATGAAGGCTACACCAATGTGTTTGGTGGAGGCAAATGGAAACTCAGCAAAAACTCCCTAGTGCTTGCTAGAGGGAAGAAGGAGAACACACTCTATACGACATATGCTAAGATCAACAATCAGCATGTTAATGCAGCAATCGACCAATCAGGATCAACGATTAGGTTATGGCACAAGCGACTGGGTCATATGAGTGAGAAGAGATTGCAAATTCTAGCCAAAAGAGAGGTATTGACCGGGCTGAAATCGAAAGGTACACCTCTTGAACCTTGTACTGATTGTTTGGCTGGGAAACAACATAGAGTTTCATTTCATTATAAGACTGCAACTAGAAAACCCAATGTACTGGATGTTGTTTACTCTGATGTTTGTGGGCCTATGACTACTAACACTCTTGGTGGTGCAAGATACTTTGTCACCTTCATTGATGATCATTCCAGGAAGGTATGGGCATATGCAATCAAATCCAAAGATCAAGTCTTTGATGTGTTCAAGCAGTTTCACGCCAGCGTTGAACGTGAGACTAGTATGACTTTGAAGCGCATCCGTACTGACAATGGTGGAGAGTACATAGGAGATTTCAGAATCTATTGCAAGAATAATGGGATCAGACATGAAAGATCGGTTCCAAAGACCCCTCAGCACAACGGGTTGGCGGAGAGGATAAACAGAACGATCGTTGAGCGGATCAGAACCATGTTATCACACTCCAAACTGCCAAAGGATTTCTGGGGTGAAGCATTAATGACAGCAGTTCACCTAATCAACTTGTCTCCATCAGCTCCACTCAATGGTGATGTACCGAACAAGTTCTGGACAGAAAAAAATGTGTCATACCAATACTTGAAGGTGTTTGGGTGTAGAGCATATTTGTGCACATTTCTAAAGAGGAGAGGTCCAAGCTTGATGTCAAATCAAAAAAATGCATTTTTCTTGGCTATGGAGATGAAGAGTTCGGCTACAGACTCTGGGATCCTGTCAATAAGAAGATTGTCAGAAGCAGAGATGTGGTCTTCTTTGAAGATCAAACTATTGAAGATTGTCAGAAGGGAGAAAAGGTTGATAGCTCCAGGGAATTTCCTGTCAACCTAAATCCAGTGTCTCGACCTCGGGAACAAAGGGGAGATCCGGTCGAGAACAATGAAGCTGAAATCCATGATCACATGTCGAGGACAATCATGATGATGATATTGTACATGAAAATGTTCAAGAAGAGCAAGCTCCTGAAGGACCTCTGAGAAGATCAAACAGACAACCGAAGCCTAACAGCCTCTACAGTCCACAACAGTATGTATTGTAAACAGATGCAGGAGAACCTGAAAACTATCAAGAAGCTGTAACACACGAGAAAAAGGGGGAGTGGCTGGAAGCCATGCAAGATGAGATAAAGTCCTTGCATGAGAATCACACTTATGATTTGGTAAAATTACCAAAAGGAAGAAGGGCACTCAAGAACAAATGGGTGTATAAGCTGAAGACAGAAGAAAACAAATCACAACTAAGATACAAGGCGAGGCTAGTTGTGAAAGGTTTTAGTCAGAAGCAAGGAATTGACTATGAAGAGATTTTCTCACCAGTGGTGAAGATGACATCTATCAGAGTAGTGCTCAGCTTGGCTGCAAGTCTAAATCTAGAAGTGGAACAACTAGATGTGAAGACTGCATTCCTTCACGGAGAGATTGAAGAAGAAATCTACATGGAGCAGCCAGAGGGTTTCAAAGTCAAAGGAAAAGAAGATCTAGTCTGTCGACTAAAGAAGAGCCTGTATGGACTGAAACAGGCACCACGCCAATGGTATAAGAAGTTTGATCTCTTCATGACCAAGCAAGGATACCTGAGGACCACTTCTGATCATTGTGTGTTTGTCAAAAGGTACTCTGATGGTGAACTGATTATACTCCTTCTATATGTTGATGATATGTTGATCGTAGGTCGTGACAATGACAAGATCAACAAGTTAAAGAAAGAGCTCAGCAAGTCCTTTGCAATGAAGGACTTAGGTCCAGCAAAGCAAATTCTCGGTATGCATATCTCCCGTGATCGAAGGAATGGGAAGCTGTGGTTATCACAAGAGCGCTATATCGAGAAGGTGTTGAAGAAGTTCAACATGGACAAGGCAAAGCCTGTAGCAACTCCACTTGCTAATCATTTTTTGCTCAACTCAAGACAGTGTCCTACAAGCAACAAAGGAAAAGAAGAAATGGCATCGGTGCCATATGCCTCAGCAGTTGGCAGTCTTATGCATATGATGGTGTGCACCAGACCTGACATGGCACATGCAGTTGGTGTCGTCAGTAGATTCTTATCCAATCCGGGAAAAGAGCATTGGAAAGCGGTGAAGTGGATTTTGAGATACCTCAGAGGTACTTCCAAAATAAGATTGTGCTTTGGAAATGACAAGCCTGTGTCGATTGGGTACACAGATGCAGATATGGCTGGAGATTTTGACTCCAAAAAATCTACTTCAGGATATTTAGTTACTCTTTCAGGGAGAGCTGTGTCTTGGCAGTCAAAGTTACAGAAGTGTGTTGCTCTGTCGACTACAGAAGCAGAATATATCGCAGCGACAGAAGCATGCAAGGAACTACTGTGGATAAAAAGATTTCTACAGGAGTTGGGTCAAGAACAACGAGAATATATTCTTTATTGTGATAGCCAGAGTACTATCCATTTGAGCAAGAATTCGAGTTTTCACTCGAGGACAACATATTGACGTGAGATATCATTGGATTTGTAACGTGGTGGAATCCAAGCAACTTCAGATTGAGAAGATCCATACCAATAACAATGGCTCAGACATGATGACTAAATCTTTACCTAAAGACAAGCACATCTTTTGCAGAAGTGCAGCTGGTATGACGGAGCCTTCCACTTAAGTCGGGAAGGAAGAAATTGTTGGGTGCTCCCTCCTTAATTGGAGAGAGGATTTGGAGTTCCCAAGGTTCATTCACCTTGGAGAAAGTCTAAAGACTTGTGGAGTTCCCAAGGTTCATTCACCTTGGAGAAAGTCTAAAGACTTGTGGAGTTCCCAAGGTTCATTCATCTTGCATGAACGAATCTTGGAGGAGAAGGTTCATTCCCTTATGGCTATATAAGGAGATTGTTTGGGAGATGTTTGGGTTAATCCTTCCTTGTGATCTTGGTGCTAGAAGTGGTGGTGCTCTTGGTGCTCCTTGCTTGCGGTGTTCTTCCGGACGGTGCTTGCTTCTACCTCGGGTGCTTCTTCACCAAAGTGTCTTCCATACTTGTGTATGAGAGAGATCCTCTTGAGTGTATCCAAGAGAGAGTTTGTAACTCTGTAATCCCACTATTCTTAGTGGAAGAAGAAAGAAAAGAACTATTGTTGTCCGAGGACGTAGGCACATAGTCGAACCTCGTTAATTCTCTTGTCTTTTTTATGTTTGTTTTTCTTTTCTTTTCTCTAGCCTCCGTGTTAAGCGGATAAGCTAAACTTCAACTCATTGTAGCTCCCACGTTAAGCGGGTAAGCTAAACTTCAACTCATTGTAGCTCCCACGTTAAGTGGGTAAGCTATCTCCATCCCAATTAGCGGTATCAGTGCATACCCAACAGCGATTACGATTACATTATAGTGTACCAAACGAGGCCTAAGTATCAATTATTTTCGGAATTCTAAAGTTTAATTTAACCTTTTCTACTGACTTCCATGATCATATGTATAGATAAACTCGGAGTTCAGGGGAAGAAGGTGAAGTCTGATGGTGACTTGCAGGTGCATATTGGTTAATGTCTACATTAATTTTCGTTCATATCATTTGATCCCTTCTAAAATTTACTCTACATTCTTGAAGGTTTGGGCAGGCCCACTCAGTGGCGGGAGAGTTGCTGTTGTGCTATGGAACAGAGGATCTTCGGAAGCATCGATCACTGCAAATTGGTCCGATGTTGGTCTTAAAACATCTGACATAGTTGATGCTCGAGACCTGTGGGAGGTGAGTGTTACAAAATTTATGTTGCTGCAGACTTTCAGTTGGTTTCTTTTAGTTCTTACTTGTTTAATTTGCAAATATTTTCAGCATAAAACAACATCATCGGTTCAAGGGGAAATTACAACCAAAGTTGGTTCTCATGCTTGCAAGATGTACATCTTGACACCAAAGTAAAGAGTTGATCATGGCGTGAAATATATGTGTAATGAAGGTTTCAATGTCAATGAAGGTTTCAGTTGTATTTTTCGTACAGTAACAAGCATGCATTACCATCCGTGGCATGGATGCTTTGTGCCATGCTTTAAGTTTAAAAGTATAATTCCAATGTATCACTTGATGTACGACGAGAAATTGAGTGTTTTCTTATTTCTTTTCTGATGTATCACTTGATGTAGCAACCCAAAAGAATGACAAAAATTGGAAATCTAGATCCCATGCATACAGTGGTGGGATTTTCTCCAATTAAACAAACCAAACATGTACTAATATGTTCTCTCAAAATGCCCGCTATGGTAGTTCCACTAGCACCATTTATTTTATGAAATGGCAGAAATAATACGCTCCTCCATACTCGACCCATGCATCCCCCTCAAATGGAAGGAATAATAGGCTCCTTCATGACTCGAATCTACACCCCATGCATCTCTCTTAATATGCCCACCATTGCACCTCCACTTAGGGGTGAGCATCATTCGGTTTTGGACCGAAAATCGAACCGAACCGAGTCGAATAAGAGGCTCGGTTCGATTTTTTAAAAAAAAATTCGGTTCGGTTTTGAAAATACTAAATTTCTTTTTCGGTTTCGGTTTTGGGTTTCGGTTTCGGTCCAAAACCGAAAACCGAATAAGAAAATATAATTACTATATATATATGTGTGTGTGTATACTATATATATATATATATATATATATATATATATATATATATATATATATATATATATATGTGTGTGTGTGTGTGTGTGTGTACTATATATATATATATATATATATATATATATATATATATATATATATATATATATATATATATATATAAGTATTAGTATATATATAGGTATAAGTATTAGTATATATAGGTATATACTAAATATGTCTAGGTATATTTAGTTATTATATATATTAAGAAAAAAAGCGCAAAAAAAATGAATAAACCGAACCGATTTTATTCGGTTCGGTTTGATTCGGTTTTGGGCCAATTCGGTTCGGTTTCGATTTTGCTTATTCGGTTTCGGTCCAATTCGGTTTTGGCTTATTCGGTTCGGTTTAAACCGAATTAACCGAATGCTCATCCCTAGCTCCACTTGCACCATAACATGCTCCTCCTTGAGTCGAATCTACAACCCATGCATCTCTCTTAAATGGAAGGAATAATATGCTCCTTCATGACTCGAATCTATAACCCATGCATCTCTCTTAATATGTCCGTCATTGCTCCACTCGCACCATTTATTTTATTGGAAGGAATAATACGCTCTCCGTGACACGAATCCAAGCAGATAGAGGGTGGATACCTCCCACCTCAATCACTTCAACTAGAGAAGATTGGCAAAGTCAATGAGGACGTCGGTTACACATTGTTTGGGAAGGATGGAGAATGGGGGGTGGGGGGATGGGAGGAAAAAGTTGAGAGAAAAATGGAAGAAAAATAAAAAGTTATGGTGTTTGGGAAGGGGGGAGAAAATTGAGGAGAGGAATATGGGTGGGGGGGGTGGGGGTGGGTTTGAAATTAGGTGGGCCTCACTAAAAAAAAATTTCTTCCAAAAGTGGAAGAAAAAAGGAGAGAGATGAGAGCATTTTTGAAAATTAAAGTTAAGCATAAATTATGATTTGAAAAAAAAAATCAAGGACTAAATATTAATTATAACTTCGTCGACCCACAAACAAACAAAATTTTATTGATTACTTTTCCTCCATCTACTTTTTTGTCATCCAAATAAGTGAAAGGAAAATTTAACTTTACCTCCATTTCACTCTTCTTCATTTTACTTCCCCTCACTTTTTCCTTTTCCTCCCCCAAAAAGTTTCCAAACACACCCTTAGTCTTTACTAACATCTCCTATTGAAAAATTCCAACAAAAGATATAAGCAATTATACAAATTTTATAATAAAAAAATTATTCTTTGGGCTTATTTGATTCTAATGCATGATTAATTAATGAAGCACATACCTTCTTTCATGATTGATATTTGTCTATTGTCACTAAGTGATGTTATTAGCAAATTAATGTCAACTTACATAAGATATATTATCAAAACTAATGGAGGACCAGTTAATTTTGTTTGTTATGATTGAATGAAATAGTGAGAATTTATTCCTTTGCTTTGTTAGAAAATTAGATTAGATTGTATACTTGTTGAGTTTATTTCAGTTCTTCTAATTCAATGTTTGTTAATTCCAGAAGTCATCTATATATAAGAGGGTTTTTTTTTTTTTTACTATTATATAGTTATAACCTACAACCAATTTATTTATTAACCATAATCCCTTCTTTTCTTTTTTTTTAGTTCTAGAATACAAAGAAATTAGTTTCAAACTTTTTAAATAATCAAAGAAATTTTCGTGCCCAAAATGGACATTAGCTTAAAAAGTAACATAGTGCAAAAAACAAAAGTTTCCAAATTATTAATTTTTGATTTTATAGTGTTATTTGAAAGTAAACTTGTGGATAAAATAGTTTTATGTTGTGTTGATAAAGTATTTAAGGATAACTTGTATTTTTTTTATTTCTACTAGTGAATTAATATTTAATGATGCCATTGTATTAAGGGTAAAATAGTTAATATATACATTTATATTGTATTTAAAAATAATAAGAAAAAACCAAAGAATCTAGTACTATCCTTTCCCGAGTTCAGAAGATCCCCAACTCATTTTGACGACCCATTTGGTTTTTCAGAAAGATAACACGAACATATTTTTATATATATATATATATATATATATATATATATATATATATATATATATATATTCCGAATTTATTTGTTTCATTTGATATGTTGTTTAACTTGTAGAAGTTGTAGATGACTAGATAACTTACCCAACACTTAAAATATGATATGTATATTGTAACAACTATAAATTCGATATTCGTGCAAATCGTCGATTTCAATGCTCTCTAGTGCTGAAATTTACATGTTTGTGCACTAAAATAGTAGTTTTATTTGATAAGAAGTTTATGTTTAACTTTAAAATCAGAACCTATTTTATAAGTATACAAGTCATAAGAAAGAAAAAAAGGTTATTAAAAAAACCATACAAATAAATATATGTCAATCCCTAATAGAGATTATGTTAGTTTTCTACAAATTATAACCACCACATTCTTTTCTAGTGTCTCTGTATCATGAATCCCAACACTGTTATAGATTGATTGCCATCATAATCCTCAGATAATCTCCATTGCTATGCCAATCCACTTGTCTAAGCTTAGATGATTGAATCTCATTAACGGTTAGTCAAAACTCGATCCTCATTACATCGGGTCTAACGCGGCCCCCATCTTCACTTGACTAAACTGCCCTCACTTAAACCTCTTAATACCCAAAAGGAATTCCTTGACCTCCGGAGAATATCAAGGCTATTTTAGTCACTGGACTATTCAAAGCAACGGTAGGAAATTTGGCGGCAAACTAGGAGCACCAACCGTTAGGACATTGCCATTAACTAATTTTCAAACACTTGGGCCTCCTTAAATCTCTCTCCTCCTCTTCTCCTCCGTCGAAAGAGAGAGAGAGAGAGAGAGAGAGAGAGAGAGAGAGATTAACATATAAAACCACACACACTCTCTCTCATTTCTCCTCGTCTCTCTCTCTCTATCTTCTCTCTTTCTCTCTCTATAGCACTGCCTTCGCCATTCCATAGGCAGAGGGAGAGGAAGAGGAAGAGGGAGGGGAGGGGAAGGAAGGACAAACTAGCATGGGAATGGACGAACAATCCGACCGGCGCCGCAAGAACCTCGTGTTCAGCGGCGCCTCCGCGGCCCTCCTCCTCCTAGTCGTCGTAGGCGTCGCCGCGGTCGTCTACAACGCCGACGACTCCGACGACACCCCCTCCCCCCCTTCGGGACCCACGATCCACACGGCCACGAAGTCGGTCCAGATGATCTGCTCCTCCACCGACTACCAGAAATCCTGCGAGTCCAGCCTGTCGAAGGCCCTGCCGGACGACAACCCCGAGCCGAAGGAGGTCATCAAGGCCGCAATCTCCGTCGTGTTCGACGAGGTCTCCAGGGCCTTCAACAAGTCCCAGAACATAAAGACCGGCGACAAGAGGGTCAGGGGCGCGATCGACGACTGCAGGCAGCTGTTCGACGACTCCAGGGACGAGCTCGAGAGCTCGCTGAAGAGCATCGTGGACCACGGGCTCAGGTGATACAAATAATATACATCAGAATCAATGTTTTGATTAATGGCATTATAGAGATAATATTAGTTGTAAATGATCCTTAATTTATTTTTTTTATTCTCTTTTCCAAATTGTTATATTTTATATTCCATAAGTCACTTCTTCTTCTTCTTCACTAGTACTAGTATCATTAGTATTAGTGCTAGGATTATCAATCTGATCATCAGTATAAATTACCACTGGTTTGCCTTTTTTTGAACGAATGTCCATTTTTTCCATCGATCCCTCTTCATTTTCTTCTTCCTCTTCTTCTTCTTCTTCCAAAACATCAATCAATTTGTATGACCATCGAGAAACATTTTTACTGATTTCTTCCATTTCAATGGATTTTCTACGATAGTTATTGTTATCGTTTGTATTCCTGCTGTAAGTTGTATATATATACGACCCATATCAATAATAATATTCAAGGTTCATTTTCAATCACAATCAATATTATTTTCTCTTATATCAGGAACATGGACCGGCAGTCGCGGGAGGTGAGGAACTGGCTCAGCGCCGTCCTGTCTTACCAGAGGACCTGCCTGGACGGGTTCCCCGAGGGCGAGCTGAAGGAGAAGCTGGAGAAGGCGATGGTCGGTGCCAAGGAGCTGACGAGCAATGCGCTCGCCATAGTCGGACAGATACCGGAGTTTTTGGCGTTGCTCAATCTCGACGGATCAAAGAGGAGGCTCTTGTCGGCCGAGACCAGCCCCATCGGCTCCGACGGATTTCCTTCGTGGATGTCGGAAGGGGAAAGAAGGCTTCTCAAGGGGAGCAAGAAAATTAAGCTCAAGCCCAACGTGACCGTCACCAAAGATGGCAAAGGGGATTTCAATACCATTTCCGATGCGCTAGCGGCCATGCCAAAGAAATACCAAGGAAGGTACGTGATCACGTACAATTTTTTTATAGCTTTGGTATAGTTTTGAAATAGGGAAACGTGTCAGCATCACATTAGCCCCCTCCTATTTACTTGGGTCCGACACTGCTTGACCTGTCAATGGAACGCTGACATGTGGCATACTGTCATGGAAAGGTTTGCAGTCCAAGACAACGGCCCAAATAGTGTCGTCCTTTGAAATAACAAGATGTTTGGAGGCTGTAGATGTATTTCTATGGCACCTATCACAACCCTTATCCATCGTCATCTTCGTGCTCGTCGTCCTCCTCCTCCCGATCATCATCCAAACCTTCTTCCTTTAGAATGGGGTCAATTATAAAGCATAAGAAAGCTTCATACAGTATTTGACAGTTTTATGATCAATTGTCGATCTGACACTAATTCTTTATGTTGATGTCAAATTCTCATTCGGCCATATCACGACTCACAACCCGACGGTTTTATGATCAACTGTCAATGTGACATCCAAATTCTTTATTTTTGGTTGAGTAAAATCTTCAACACTGAAGATACTAATCGATACTTCCGCACATATATGTATGTAGGTATGTTATCTATGTCAAGAAAGGAATATACGAGGAGACGGTGACCGTGACAAAGAAGATGCAGAACATCACCATCTATGGAGAAGGCGCGAAGAAGACGATCGTGACCGGAAGCAAGAACTTTGTTGATGGCACCAGAACATTTCAGACGGCAACTTTTGGTAAACAATATATGTTCCAAATGATAGTAATTAGGGAAATGATAAATGGTCCGCGGGGTGACCGTGTGCGCCCGCACGTCGCGTGTCACCATCCCACAGGACCCTACTGTCTTCGGGGCCCACCCCCCCCCCCCCCCCCCCCCCCCCCCACCCCATCCAATTAAAGGATGACATGTGGTCCACGGATCAAGACTGCGGTCCAAATTTGCAGGCAACGTAGCAACGTTAATTAACTCGCTATAGTTAGCATTTGATTCAAAAAAAAAATTTCCGATGTTATATATGTGTGTGTTTGCATCGATCAGTTGCCTCTGGTGATAATTTTATGGCAATGGACATGGCATTCCGGAACACCGCCGGAGCGATCAAGCACCAGGCCGTGGCCCTCCGCGTCCAGTCCGACCGCTCCATCTTCTACCGCTGCCGCATGGAGGGCTACCAAGACACCCTCTACGCCCAGACCCACCGGCAGTACTACCGCTCCTGCGTCATCTCGGGCACGGTCGACTTCGTCTTCGGGGACTCCGCGGCCGTCTTCCAGAACTCCCTCTTCGTCGTCCGGCGCCCCCTGGACAACCAGCAGAACATCGTCACCGCGCAGGGCCGCACCGACCGCCACGAGTCCACCGGGTTCGTCCTCCAAAAGTGCCGCATCGCGCCCGACCTCCACCTCAAGCCCGTCGTCGCCAAATTCAAGACCTACCTCGCCAGGCCGTGGAAGGAGTACTCGAGGACCGTCTTCCTCGAGTCGGAGTTCGGCGGGCTGATCCACCCGGACGGCTACCTGCCGTGGGAGGGCGACTTCGCGTTGAAGACGCTGTACTACGCGGAGTACAACAATGTCGGCGCCGGCGCCAACCTCACCGCCCGAGTCAAGTGGCCGGGCGTCAAGGTTATCAAGAAGTCGGAAGCGGAGCACTTCACCGTCGAGAGGTTCATCCAGGGCGGCCAGTGGATTAGCGGCAGCGGCGTGCCGGTTCGCATGGGTTTGTATCAGTGAACAAATGCGCCGGAAAGGCGACGGAGTTCTCTACATCGTCACAACAAATGAGGAGAGTGTGGTTCTTGATATATTCAGTACTAGCTAAACATGAATCTTTGCTAGTTCTTGGGAGAGATCAGAGATATGTTCAAACACCAAAAACTTATTTATTTTGTTGTACATTTTCAAGTTGAATCAAGTATGAATGCAACAAAATTTGTAAGAAACAAGAAGTTTTCTTGAATATATATTGCATTGTATCATTGATACAGATTCTTACAAATTTTGTATTTGAATCAAAGTTAAAAAAAAAAAAAAAAAATTAATACAAAGAAGAACGGAGGTTTGTAATCGCGAGCGTAATTGCGACCCGACGTGCCAGCCAGTTATTGATTTTTTTTCTGCTATCGTTGGGTTCCATCCGAATTGAGAGCTAATGGCTGGCCGTCACGTCCGCGGCTACAAATAGCGGACAACGTAGCAGCAGGATCCGAAGAAGAATCACATATTTCAAATACAATAATAGGTTGGGGTCAGAGACCAGACTTGTAAGGAACTCGAGATGACTGATCCAACAGTAAAATCAAAAGGGTATATTTTGTATTTTTTTTCCCCCTATCTTGGTTATTAATTGTAACTAAATATTCTTTATTTTTTTATGTTAAGATTTTTGTTATTCTAAATTATTTAAATTAATATATTATTATCCTATGTTACTATGGTTAGTACATAAATTTTTTTGAACTTTCATAAATTTGCAAATTGTTATCCTTAAGCCGTTAACAATGATATTATTTCTATTTTCATATTTGTTATTGATATTCTATTCTGTCGGTGTGGGAGCAAGTTGTATTACAATTTTTTATATTTATAATCTTAACAACTTGTTAATTATAATAGTTTAGAATAACAAGTTACAAACATAGAGACTATTGTTGTGAACAGAAATTTTAAGACCAAAATACTAACATTTGACATTTTGGAGATCCAAATTCTAATATCAACCATTATGTGAGACTATATTACAAAATAACCCTTTATGTTTCTATATTGGAGGCCTAAATACATTTTTCAAATATTATATAATTTTTTAAATATTACATGAGATGCTAAAACTAAACTTAAAATTTAAGAGAATGTATACATCTTTTATTATTCCATGGTTTAGAGTTGAGAAACATTTCCTGCTCCTGGTCTGCAATTGGTAACAATTATCCACTATTTCTTTTGAATTTTTCTTTTGTTAACTTTGGAAAGAATAGAGAGCATCTTTTTTGTGTGATTTTAATGTACGTGAGTTTAAAAAAAAAAAAAAAAAATGTACGTGAGTTCAAGTGTGGACCAAGTCGTGATCAACTGGGTCGCTTGCTAGCTCCGATGTTTCCGTCATGTTGTCAGTATCTCTATCTTTAGCTAGAGGCTATGCAATATTCCTTCCTTGATTGATATTCCTTTGTTACGAATTAAATATTTCTCAAAATTTTATCATTGTTTCTTGTTTTTTTTTTTTGTTTTTTTCTCAAGTCGGCTTATTTGAATTTCATATTTGTCAAGTATTCCTGCTATATATCCTTTTATGCTTGGATTGCTCCATTTAGATGACTGGGAGTTCTTGATAATGGACAGATTTAGATTCTGAATTTTATATCAGTTTAGACTTTAATTCATGTCCAATTGAAAACAGTAATAATATTTGCATCTCCAAATTGTCCATTCAATCTATTCCTCCTTACCTAGCAGCTTACATGGCATATTAAATAACATTATGTAGTATCTTTTTTTTTTTTTTTGAAATCACACGTACACACACAATTGGGGGGCTCGAACCTTGTCGGCCCCTCCGGATGTCCGCTCTAATACCACTAGGCTAGAGAGCTCGGACGCATTATGTAGTATCTAACATGACAAATTTTAATCCAAAACATTAATTGTTTAATTTTTTAATATTAATGTTAATATTAATATTAATTTTAATTCTAAATTTTGTTATGTCAGCTGTCACATTAATAGCTACGACAGCTGCCACCTAAGAAGGAATAAATTGGAGGAATAATTTGGTGGTTCAAATAGTATTATTCAATTAAAAATTTTGAATTCTAAATTTTTATTTTTGGTTTTCCTTTTTCTAATTATACTCTCCCAAGACATAGACGACTCTGAAATAAAGAAAGTAAGAATAAAAACTCAATTTTTTAATTTAACATGTAAAAACTTAGACTCTAAACTGATATAAAATTTAGGATCTAAAAGCTAATGAGCCCTCGACAGAAAGCAAAGGATAGCAAGTTTAGCTATAGAGTAGAGTTCTTTTACAATTGACAGAAAGCGTAGCATTAGCTTAGTTACAGAGTGAACATCGAAAGTTTCCCTAAGTTGCTCTCACTCTCACTTGTATTGAACCTTGCGGAGTCAAATAAAGCTTAGTTATTGCTTCCTCCAATCAAAATTTGTATGATTGACCTTACTTTGAAGTTCCTCGTTCAAAAAATAAATTAAGTCAAATAGTAAAAAATAAAACGAAAACAATATTTTGTCCGTTGTTTGTAACTATGAGTGTGACCGCCAGTCGACGTGACGGCCATCATTGGCCTCTGCTATCTCCGGATTTTATCCGGACCAGAGGACCAATGACCGACCGCTACGTTGGCCGACGGTCACGTCCATGATTACAAACCGCGAAAAACCTAGCAGCTCCAAAAATAAAATTATACGAAGAAACTTTTCCTTTCACCGTCTTGATATATAGTAATAGAAGGCAAGCAATGAGTGCATCTACAATTTTTTTTTACACGTTTTCGACGGAAAAAAAAAAACGTAAATTACAGCACATCTTGATCACAAGCATATAAATGGCCGGCTTGGCACGACGACATGTTCGTTACTGGACATCACCACTCAATATGTAACAATGTCATGCATGCGAACTGGTCAATAGTTTCTTCCTTTAAAATTCTAAATGGTATAGTTCAAAAACAAGCTCGAGAATGGAGAGCATGGGAGAGCCGACGACGGAAGCCATCGGCTCCTTCCGAGGATACGAAAAGATGAGCGAGTCCGAGGAGAGGGAGCACCGCCGGAGAAGCCGCAGGCGTCTGATCGTCATATCGCTCTCCACAGCCCTCCTTGCCGTCATCGTCGTCGGTGTCGTGGCCGGGGTGGCGGTCCAGAAACGACGCGACGACGACGACGACGACGACGCAACGCGGACGTCGTCCACCGCCAGCTCGATCAAGGCGGTGTGCGACACCACGAGGTATCCGGACTCCTGCTACTCCAGCCTGTCGTCCGCGGCGCGGGGGTCGGGCAGGGACGCCGGCGACCCGGAGGAGCTGTTCAGGATGTCCCTCGAGGTCGCGGCGGACGCGCTGTCGGACGCGTCGTCCCTGCCCGACGCGCTGGCCGGGCTGACGGACGACGGGCCGGCCCTGGGCGCCCTCGCCGACTGCAGGGAGACGCTCCGCGACGCGGTCGACCGGCTCGGCGAGGCGATGGAGCTGCTGCTGCGTCGGCGGCCCCTGACCGCGTCCAGGATCAGCACGCTCAGGTCGTGGCTCAGCGCGACGATCACCGACCAGGCCACCTGCGTGGACGGGCTCGAGGACGCGACACGGGAGGTTCGGGACGGGATGCTGGCCGCGCTGGCGAACTCGACGCGGCTCACGAGCAACAGCCTGGCCATCGTCACGAAAATAGTGAGCGTGCTGCGGGACCTGGGCGTGCCGCTCCACCGCAAGCTGCTGGACACGACGACTGCCAGCTGGCAGAGGAGGGTTCTGAGACGGACGTCGTGGGCGACGCCGAGACCGAACGTGACGGTGGCCAGGGACGGGAGCGGGGACGTGCGGACGATCGGCGAGGCGCTGGCGATTGTCCCGATGAAGGGGGACTCGACGTTCGCGATCTACGTCAGGGAGGGCGTGTACGAGGAGGTCGTGAAGGTGGAGAAGGGGCAGTGGAACGTGCTCATGTACGGCGACGGAATGTACAGGACCGTCGTCACCGGCAGCCTGAACTTCGTCGACGGCGTCAAGACGTTCCAGACGGCGACGTTCAGTAAGTGCTTGCTTTTCTTTTTTCACTAGAAAGACATAGCTAGAAACATAATAATCAGACTACTACACTTTCTACAGAAAATTTGGTCCAAAGTACTAATTTTTTTTGGAAAATTACATTCAGATAACATGTGTGAAAAAATTAGAATTATAGAAACATTCTGCCAGACGAACCGGCGGAAATTGTCCCGCCAGACCGTCTGGCTGAAATCGCGCAAAGAGGAAGTGTGTGTGTGTGTGTGTGTGTGTGTGTGTGTGTGTGTGTGTGTGTGTGGGGGGGGGGGGGGGGGGGGGGGGGGGGGGGGGGGGGGGGGCGGGGCGTGGGGAGGGGGGAGGGTTTGGGTTTATTTGGAATTGGGATGGGACAAGGGTTACCAACAGCTGGAGTTTAAATGGCTGGGGTTTAAATTATTACATTGTTGGAAATAATTTTTACAGAAAACTTTAAAACCTCCCCTCCCCCGCGCGCGATTTTAGCCAATCTGGCGAAAATTGGACGTGTCCAATTTTCGCCAGTTCGTCTGACGGAATGTTCCTATAATTCCAAATTTCTCAAACATGTTATTATGAACGTAATTTTCTAAAAAATGAATTTTTTTTTTTGACTCCATCTTCAAATTTTTTTTTTGAAATCAAATACTAGAGCCAATAAAAGTTCGTCTGACGGAATGTTCCTATAACTTTCTAAAACATTGATCTTCAAATTTTTTTTTTGTTAGAATTTTTTTTTGACTCCATCTTTCGTGTATCAAATCATTATTCATCTTTTTCATAAACATTTTTTTAATGGAATTTGTTGTTTATAAGTTAAAATTCAGAGTTTTGCCTACTTAGCATAAAATTTCCTTATTAAAAGTATTTTTCTTTGAAATTATAACATCATTTAACTTTTTTTTTTTCTCAAATAAAGAATAGAAAATTCAGGAAATACTACTCTATTAGAGTAAATATCATGCATATTTTTGTCATATCACAATGTCTTGCTTGAGTTGAATACTCAATTACAACAAATATTTATAAAAGATTTTAAAATCTCCTTTTCCACAAATACGAGAAAAAAAAAACTAAGAAAGTAAGTTCATAATATTCAAAGTTTTGCAAGTAAAGCAAGCAATAGTCATCTCATAGTTCACTGAAAAAATCTTCAGCCGGCATTAAAATTAAATACTAGAGCCAATAAAAGTATTAATAAAAAGCCACAAAAATTCTATCCATACGGAAACAAAATAGTAGCTCTGAGATTAAGCATAATAGTGTACCTCCATGATCAAATTATGACGACAAATTTTTATGTACAACAAAAAAACAAACAAAAACAAAGATCAGATGACGCAATATACATAGATCGAACATTGAAAATGTTACAAGATTTTACAAGATCTACTACAATCTTTATAATCTTTCAGTACCTTCATACTTCATCAAGATATCCTACTGCCAAATTTGTGTCAATTCTTCTCGAAGTCCAATATGAAACGAAGAAATATTAAAAATGGCTTATTTGCAACTAAATATTCTGAATTTTGTATTTTCACAACTAACTATTCTTTTTATTAGCTACAAATACTATGAACTATTGAACAGTTAACAAGTGTTAAAAATGACTATAAAAAAAAAAGTATTCATCTAAAAAATTAAAATAATAACAATAAACCCAAACAATAGCCTAGGAGGGATGAGGACAAGTCCAATTTTCTTTTAAACAATGACTTTTTTATTATTTACCACTATTAAGGGCAAATAGTTTTAAAATGATAAATTTACGGCAAATATAACGGTCAGTTAAAGGTAGCAACTTTCTAACGATTTTATGGTATTTAGTTGCTAACATATATTTTTTTTCCTGTATTTCATTGCAAAAATGTGAAATTTTAGAATATTTACTTGCAAATTAGTCTTGGATTCCAATATTGAAAGGAACTTGAATTGAGGCATAACAAATTATAAGACTTTTGTTAATTTACAACGGAAACGGAAGGAAATGATTAAAACATAGGACTCAAAAAATTCGGATAAAATCTCTGATGTTTGTTCTAGGACTAGGACCTGAAACAAATGCTAAATCTCGGTAAATTAATTATGTGTATGTTGCAAAAACACATATACAATAAGACAAAACAAGGACATGTAAATACCTTTACTTCAGAAAAGTCCAGTTCTACCAACTTGTTGGCACTCCTAAAAAATTTGAATATTAAGATAGGCTGTCAGTCCTTCTTAATGTTAGGATTGTAAACTTTTTTGGAGTGTCCGTGTTTCCTAAGTTTATGGGTAATCAAAGATGTGCATTGGCATTGCTTGATGTTTTGTTTTCAAAATTTCTTTAAAATTTTCTGGGATATTTTCCTGCAGCCGTCACCGGCCGCGGGTTCACCGCGAGGGACATGGGCTTCCACAACACCGCCGGCCCGCACAAGCACCAGGCCGTGGCGGTCCGCGCCGCCTCCGACTTCTCCCTCTTCCACCGTTGCTCCTTCGTGGGCTTCCAGGACACCCTCTACGCCTACTCCCTCCGCCAGTTCTACCGCGACTGCGACATCGTGGGCACCGTCGACTTCATCTTCGGCGACGCCGCCGCCGTCTTCCAGAACTGCACCCTCCGCCCGCGACAGCCCCTCCCGGGCCAGAAGAACATCGTCACCGCGCAGGGCCGCACCGACCCGAACGAGAGCACCGGGTTCTCGATACACGGCTGCGCCGTCGCCCCCTACGGCGACGGCGACGTGACCGCCCCCACGTTCCTCGGGCGCCCGTGGAAGGACTTCTCCACGACCATCTACATCGGCTCGGACATCGGCGGCGTCGTCAGCCCCGCCGGGTGGCTGGAGTGGGACGCCGGCGTCGAGCCGCCGGGCACCATATACTACGCGGAGTACATGAACACCGGGGAGGGGTCGGGGACCGGGGGGAGGGTCACGTGGGAGGGGTACCACTCGTCGGTCAGCCGCTCTGCGGCGGGGCGGTACAGCGTCGACTCGTTCATCCAGGGGAGCGAGTGGCTGCCGGCGACCGGGGTTAGTTTTGCTTCCTCGGTTTGATCATCGGACGGAGCATATGAATTAATCAAACAACCCTCGGCTCTGTGCAAATTTGCCATTGAACTTTAATTTCTCTCTCTCTCTCTGATACAAAAATTGTTAACCACATGGTGCATATATTTACTTTGTTTAGTTGCGAGTGAGATTTTGTTTAACAAAAGAAGAGAAATTTTGGGTCGCACCCCACTTACTTTATCATATTTGATGGTGCACTCCTGTCATTTACCATAATGTATAACGTCCTCCACTTTAGACGTTTTTCGTCTCTTGCTAACAGCTGACCGCTCTGACTATATTTTTATGACCAAAAAGCCCTTAGTTCATTTTTGGAGGAGCTGTAATGAATGGAAGCCCCTAACTTACTTGTGTAATTCCTAAACTACCATTCTCTTTTATAAATCCCTAAACCACAGCCTTTTCCTTCTCTTCCATTCGATTGCGTGGCTTGGTACCAAAAATTTAGGGTTCATCGAAGCTTCACCGAGCTCCCATGGCTAGCTCTGCAACTCCGGTAAGCTATGTTTTGTGTATTTTCTTTGAATGTATGAAATTTCTTGCTGTTGTGGTTTGTCCCTCTAATTTTCGTTGAATGTGTGACATTTTCAAATATGTTTAGGAGAAATGTCAAATTTGCTCGAAGCACACCCACCTTGCAGATGAGTGTCCGTTCTTGAGCTCACCTTGCAAGATGGAAAACTGCAAGGGGATTAGGTATGTTTCGAAGTCAAATACCAAGGCCAATACCGGGAGAAAGTTTCTGAAGTGCCTCCTCTGCTCGGATTTTCAATGGCTGGATGTTGCTGTTTTGGGTTCAACCTCTGGAAGCTCATCTTCAACAATTCAAAGAAGAGGTTGTTTCTTATGTGGTGAGTTAGGCCATTGGAAGAAGGAATGCCCTTGGGGAGAAAGCACTTGTCCCAATCGCAATTGTGGAGGAAAATGAGCTATTTTAATTTCTAAGAGGAGTCACAGCAAGGGAAGAAAATTCTTACAATGCTTGAAATGCAACAATGCATTCCAATGGTTGAATGAGGCCACTCTTAGTGAGGAGAAGAAATCTGAAATCCCTGTTCAAGTTGTAGTGAACACGACTTTAGAAGAGTCTTTTAAAAAATTTGGAAAATGATTGGCTATGTAATATTGAAATCTGATATATCATATAATATTGAAAGGATTGGCTATGTAATATTGAAAACTGATAATTATGTTACAATTTTTCACTTCTTGTTGCAGTTTGTAACTATATAAAGACATGGACATAATGCAATCTCAAATATATGAAGACATACTGCAGTACATAATGCAGTTTGTAACTACTTGATCTGGAATAATGTAGATGACATACTTTCATATGAAAACATAATGAAGACATGGACATGGAGAAATTACAACACTGAAAGTAACAGTGAGGATGTGGACATAATGCAACACTGATGTCACGTCCCGCTCCCGTAGGAGCGATCGTCCTCGCTAAGGCGTGATGCCGCACGGGCCTAGGTTGCGCCCGTGCAAGGCCAAGTCCAGAAACGGTCGAATTGAGCTAGGCCACAGAGTCGCACAGAGTGTCCCCATTGCAGCGGAAAGTAAATAAACATAAGTAGAAGCGAATTCGAACTCTTTATTGATATTCAAGAAGGTTACAAGCGGCGCTAGGCCGATATTACAAATCGCTCGAGCTCTCTCTCTAAAACATAAAAGGTGTGCCAAGTGGCTTACAAGATGGAATGATACATGACGATGTTCCGATATATTATGTCATGTATAGGGTGCTTCAGCTTCTGCAACGTTCCAAGGCCCCAGAGATAGCTCCGCGCCTTAGCACGTTCGAGGAAAGCTCCGCATCCGCCGACGTTTCCTGCTTCCTGTAAGCAGACTGTGGGGTTATCAGTACATTGTTATGCACTGGTGGGGAGACTAGCTCGTCCACAATGCTATCATTACCAAACACGTTTCATTTACTTTTATGCACTGTCTATCATTCATTGTCTTTCTAATCTTGTCTTAGGATCAGTTTCATAGCATATGTCGTAACCTATCCCGTGTTGCCAAATTCAAGTGTCGCATGGAAATACATGCACGACTTACCCATACTTACCGTCCGGCCTTCCCTGTCCAAAGTAAACCAAGTTAGTCAACAATCCATGTGTAATAACATAACGTAATTCTTGGAAACATTCAATATCAAGGGCGTGTCCCTGCCTCAGTTTCTAGCGTATCGTAGGCACGTTCTAGCGCGTCGTAGGCATGTTCAAGATGTCACATTTTCAGCATGTTCAGGACGTTACATTTCAAGCATGTTCAAAGTGTTATATTTCAAGCATGTTCAGGAGTGTTATAGTTCGAGCATGTTCAGGAGGCACTTGTTCATTTTACTTATACTACTTTGATTTCAATGCAAGGACTTGTACGTGGATAGCCACCAGCAAAGCCCACTTAATCTATATGCACTGGTCGCTGGCATCACAAGCCATTTGGACATATCCCCTTGGTAATTCTCAACTTAGCGTAGGGTGATGGCTGGTACACCCCGTTAAGTCTCTTGAATATACCCTGCACTTACGTCTCCTGGTGCCCAAGCCCGCACCCAGGCAAACCGTAAGCCCCATTTTGATTCCGTCTAGGCCGGCCACGATTTTCCCTCCATCGCCCATGCCGTTTGTCCATGACCATTTCGTATTGTCTTATCATTTTAACTTAACGGCTATCTCCGAGCCGTAGGCTAATCCTTAGCCATAATGCGTTATCGACCAGGTTGGCGTCCGTGCAGCACGGGTAGCGAGCCCCGTTGCACGTGCCCGTCATACCTGTCGCTAACGTCTTTCATGTCTTATCTTTTATTCACTCTTTCATTTCTTTCTTTCACTTGTTTGTTCATTCATTCATTTATTCACGTATTCATTCATTCATTCATTCATTCGTTACGCAACTCCCAGTGCGGGAGTCGCCTTGGCAATCCATCGGTCCCATAGTCTTTCAATGTTGCTATGCTCTACTCGGAACGACTATGTTGATAGTCTTCCCATTTCATTGTTGTAAACCATTCATTATTTTATTGTTGAACGCGTAAGGGACTTGAACGTAAGCTTGTGCCGTAGCACGAGCGTGGAGCGCGGTGCGAGAGTTCTCACATTTTCTATGTTTTTTTTCCATATTCTATACAAGCATACAAGATGGGATTATTCCCTTAGCTAGGTGCATTGAGTCATTTATTAGCATGCGCGGGGTTATCGCCTAGCGATTGTCGTGATAGTGTCTGTATTGTTATGTGTCTAGGCTAAGCAAAGACGGGTTCATCGGAGCCACCCACCTTAGCGATGTTCGCATCGGCCAAGCGATACTCCGAGCACGCCTTTGAAAGTCTAAGTCTGGATTCATCTTGACGGGCCAATGTAAGCCTTGCATCGATTCTTCATCTGGTCGATGCCAACTCTTCGGGTTGACGGCTCGTTTAAGTCGTTGCACATGCCGTTTGAATCGGCGTTCCGCTAGGGCGGAGCGGGTCGTTACATAATACACCACTCAAAATAAGTCTCGTCCTCGAGACTTTCTGAGTGCAGGTTATCCTACCATTCCTTAACTCGTGTCGTCGTGTTTCTTAGACAATTTCATCGAACGGCTCTATTGTTCGATGGCATCGAACCATACTTGATATCTTTCTAAGTTTCGTGTCGCACGCGTTTGGTCGATTTTATTGAATTGCCTTTCATTCATGTTAGAGTTGATGGTACTTATTCAATTCAAGTGTTTCTTCGTCTTGGTTGCTATTTCTTTGTGTCATGGGACGAAAATGATTTCACGAGGCACGTTGTAATTCGTCAAATACGAGGGTCGTAGGCTGAGGCAAACTCACTTTCATTCATCTCGGTCATCGAGATGACCCGATTCACTTCTCAAGCGTTCGTGTCCACGAAATCAGTATGATTTCTTCCTAGGGGGTCGACCAAGTCTAAGTAATTTTCGTCCAATTCAAGACCAAGTATTTACTAACATCGAATATATCTTCCTATCAATGGTTCAATTTTGTTATACCAACTTTTACTTGCATGATATCGACTCCATATCATTCACTTGTTTAGGGCCAATCTCGTTGTCGTTCACGCACACTCCGCTCACACGTTTCTTGATTCCGAGCCACGCTCGTACTAGTATCATTCCTTTCTTTTAACACGATTTCAAGTTCTTGACACTCATCCATTCCTCAAGTCTCGTTTGAACTCAATGTATCACTTGGCTGGATCGTGCACGCATTCCAAGCGTCCCCAAAATACATGCATTCAGCCAAGCTGCATGATCTAGAAATTTGTCATTCTCACTCGAGTCGCATCGTGCACATACTCAAGCGTTCCTGAAATATATGCATGTCAGCCGAATCTCGTGAGAGGTATTCCTATATTCGTGATTCACATTATCCATCCATGCCAATCCTCAAGATCAATCTTTTGATTGATAACTCATGAAACAGGACGTCTCGCCTAACCGCTAGACAATCTTTTCGAGGCTAAGTCAATGTCAGGATTGGAATCATAGTTCCCCAACAATAATGCCAACACTGACCCCAATCCTAGGGTCAAACCAAAGTCAGTAGTACGGGATTTTCTACCCAAGCTCGCGTCACTCAGATTTCTAAACATCGAGCACGATCACCTATTCGCATCAAGGCATTCGTCGCACACCGCAACGAATTCAAATCCAATCAAAATCACTAAATCGACATACTTCACATATCCATTCTAACCAATTCATGTATTCGATCACGAGTTCATCTAGCTTTAACAATATGTTGTGCCCCAATCTCACGCGAGTTCGATTATCCACGGTGGTTCATGAATCACCATGCAACGCTCCCGTAGAATAATCATTCTCATCGGGGCGTAACTCTTGCTTGCATCTAGACTAATTCATTCTCGATACGTGGATTGGACCTACGCAATCCTCAAGCTCAATCATCAAGCACACCGAGTCATTCTCAAGTTCACATTCGCGTCACCACAAGTCGAAGCACACAAATTGCTACGCCATGCTAGTTTAATCATCTCCGCTGTATGAATCACCATATCAGCGTTCACGCGGAGTGATCGCCCTAATCGACGTGACGCATGTGCGAGGCTGGAGTTGCGCTTGCATAAGACAAGCATGTCGACGTTGGGGTTATCATCGAAGTAAATCCAAGCATTCACATTTTCATCCAAGCCAAATCAATTCGACAGTCTGACCATCATGCGTTCAACTAGAAAATCCTCGAGCCAAGTCTATCTTTTTTCTCGACACATTTTTTAACATCCCAAGTATAGCATCCAGCGGAACAATGGCATTTGCACGATCGTCATTCGCAGAGTCAGAGTACCCCCGAGTTATCGCATATCGATCTTTGATACGCCTCAATACCATCGACGATATGCGTAACCTGACGATCTTCCTTTGCAACCGATTTCAAGTCGTGCGTTGATGCTGTTGTCCGAGTTGGATATTCCACAATTTCATTTAATATTCAAGATCAAGTTCAACTTCTATTCCTCAAGCTAGTTTCAAGATCGTTGTTCAAACTCAAGTCACAATTCATTTGAATCGATCCGAAATCGTACGCACGATCCTCTAAGTTTCCTCGATCAAGACCATTCATTTTCATTCATCGTTTCGAGTCATTTTCTAGCTCGCGTTGCCCATTGACAAGTTGTCCAACGATATCTCGTTCGGGACTTTTGAAGTCACGGCCAACTAAGCGTGACACGTTCTAAGACTTTGCGTGATCGCATCGCTTGCCGACATACTCGTACGATCCGTAAATCCTTTAGTCTCGCTCGAACAATTTCTATGACGTCCATACACCACTCAGGGTTCGAGCCACTCGACTAGTCGTCGACATTTATTCTTATTCTTCTCCGAACCTATCATATACACCACTCGAATTCAAGCCATACGATCTAGTCCTCAATTACGTTCGCGTCATGTGCTAAGACATCCTTCAGATTCGTTCGACGAATCTCTAGCGTAATCGCTCATGTCGCCTCGATGTACTAAGTCGTTCGCATTAATCCTCAAAATCCAAGCCAATCTTTCGGGTACGCCTAAGCGTTAACTCGATAGCGTTCCTATCGATAGACACTCAAAGTGTATCTCCGTTCTCGATCGAGCGATACTTGATATCGCTCGCAACTCGTTTGAACCAAAAAGTCGAGGTGCACGACACGCGGACTAAGTTGTGCCGCATAACCATCTCGTGCGGACTATATTTGAGTTTGCACGCCCATTTGCTAGGTCGACGCAAGACTAGTCAGGAACGCACGCAACATGTTAACTTAGCATGTGTTCTCTATCGAGTCAAGTTTGCGACGTTCGGCACAAAGGTCGTCGCTTATCGATCCCATTCAACCGAGTACTTGTACGAGCTTTTGAAAATATTAGACTTATTGTATGGAACATCCCAAGGCACAACGAGAGAGAGCGTACCCATCTTTTGTTTCCAACCGAGCTTTCAAAACTGAGAAAATCGAATGAAGTCCAAGGACGTAAATCCGTGCTCTGATACCAATCTGTCACGTCCCGCTTCCGTAGGAGCGATCGTCCTCGCTAAGGCGTGATGCCGCATGGGCCTAAGTTGCGCCCGTACAAGGCCAAGTCCAGAAACGGTCGAATTGAGCTAGGCCACAGAGTCGCACAGAGTGTCCCCATTGCAGCGGAAAGTAAATAAACACAAGTAGAAGCGAATTCGAACTCTTTATTGATATTCAAGAAGGTTACAAGCGGCGCTAGGCCGATATTACAAATCGCTCGAGCTCTCTCTCTGAAACATAAAAGGCGTGCCAAGTGACTTACAAGATGGAATGATACATGGCGATGTTCCGATACATTATGTCCTGTATAGGGTGCTTCAGCTTCTGCAACGTTCCAAGGCCCCAGAGATAGCTCCGCGCCTTAGCACGTTCGAGGAAAGCTCTGCACCCGCCGACGTTTCCTACTTCCTGCAAGCAAACTGTGGGGTTATCAGTATATTGTTATGCACTGGTGGGGAGGCTAGCTCGCCCACAATACTATCATTACCAAACATGTTTCATTTACTTTTGTGCACTGTCTATCATTCATTGTCTTTCTAATCTTGCCTTAGGATCAGTTTCATAGCATATGTCGTAGCCTATCCCGTGTTGCCAAATTCAAGTGTCGCATGAAAATACATGCACGACTTACCCATACTTACCGTCCGGCCTTTCCTGTCCAAAGTAAACCAAGTTAGTCAACAATTCATGTGTAATAACATAACGTAATTCTTGGAAACATTCAATATCAAGGGCGTGTCCCTGCCTCAGTTTCTAGCGTATCATAGGCACGTTCTAGCGCGTCGTAGGCATGTTCAAGATGTCACATTTCCAGCATGTTCAGGACGTTACATTTTAAGCATGTTCAGAGTATTATATTTCAAGCATGTTCAGGAGTGTTACAGTTCGAGCATGTTCAGGAGGCACTTGTTCATTTTACTTAGACTACTTTGATTTCAATACAAGGACTTACACGTGGATAGCCACCAGCAAAGCCCACTTAATCTATATGCACTGGTCGCTGGCATCACAAGCCATTTGGACATATCCCCTTGGTAATTCTCAACTTAGCGTAGGGTGATGGCTGGTACACCCCGTTAAGTGTAGCGCCCCGCTTTCGATAGGCGACGGAACTTCATAATATGCTTGTGCCGAGTCAGATCGACCGGGAACTTAGATGGCCATCTGACTCAATCGCTAAGCTTGGTAAACGTTAACGCTTTGCGGCATCGATTCAAATCGATTTGGACGGAAGTTACGAGAATCGATCCAACTAATGGAACGACTTCTGTTGGAATAAGTCCTAGATGCAGCGGGCTGCGTCTCGGCGAGTGAGCTCTCTATAAGAGTCCCTTCGACGGGACCGGACCGCTGTATGGTTTTCTTGGAGCTTTGCCGCTGGGCTTGATTGAAGTGCTTTTGCGTCGTTTTCATGGATGCAATTACAAATTTCGATGCAAGGGAAAAAGTAGAAAATCTAACAAAGTATTGGTGCCATTGCGGGAGCTTGCGTAACTAAGGATTGACATTGCGTAGCGCTTGGACGATCGGCACGAAGCAAAGTAATCGGTGGGTGATTTGCCCCCTTCTTTTCTACTCTGTCTCGCAAACTTATTCCTTGCTTCGAATTCATTCAAATCGAACGATGCCAAGTTAATTACATGCCAATCCACTAAGTCCAAGAACTCGGGAAAACGTATCGATTTAGAGAAATTCACTCTGAAAATACAAGTCTATCACATAAACCAGAAAGTTTAAGGTTCTAGTAAAAAGATAGACTATTTTACGTGCTGCAAAATATTATAAAACGTCGATCGTGGGTTATGATGCCTTGGACAATTTGGTGCCTACGGGACGCTAAATCGGAGTACGGCTTGGAGGAAATGAAACGTTGCATGAGTTGGGGGAAATGACAATGTCGTTCAATACTGCCCGCGCTATACAAAACTAGTTGCATATATAAACTGTTCACGCATTGGCATGGTCATGGACAGCTTGTGCACAAGTTGATATTTTTCTCGAATCGATATCCGGGGCATCGGAATCGACTCGACCTAGGGGGAATGATTAATCGTGCTTCGGCACTGATGCATTTTGGGACCGTCAGTCAGGCTTGCAACCTAGACTGAGAGGGGCCGAAATGCCATTGAGATAGTCCCACGTGATGGTAACATCAATGACCGTATATAAGATAGTAGCATGCTCACCTATTGTCTTATGCAGGTGTAAATATTATCTCTGTTTTCATGCAGGGACGAGCACGGCCGTGGTAAGAATTATGATAAACTGCTATGGTTCACTGTATGCTTTATTACGCAAAGATGGCTATCGAATATGAACTGAATTCATTTAGTTCTAATAGAAAGACAACTCTAAAGCATGCCTACCCTAACAATCAGAGTCGGTTTAGACGAGTGGGTTCATCTCGTCCACTTAGCAAGTGTGCTAATCCCATTCCCCTGATTTCCCCAGGTGCGACGGGCGCGCTCAACTAAACTGGAGCTGAAATATGGAGAGGCGTTTTGAAGCTCTTCCTATGCTGAAGTATTTTGAAGCCAATTCAAGTCGACGGCTTATGTATAAAGGGGCGAATGTATGGGACGACAAGCGTTAGTTCAGGCAACTTGTCGAATGTATTTCCTTATGTGTTCAATCAATGTAGCCGCAACGGTATCCAATGTAAATTACGACTTGCACTTCGTTGCAAGCTATGAATGAAAAGCATTTCTATCTTCCTATACTGCGTCTTATATTCTGATGTGATTTGTGAAGTTTCGACTTGGCGTATTTATATCAAAATCAAAAGATAACCATTTGAGAACTTGTCATATTGCCTTGCACGAGCGCAAATCCAGGCTCGTGCGGCATCACGCCTTAGCGAGGACGATCGAATCGGCAAAGTAACACCGGGGACGAACGGTTTGTCGACTCGGGGCGTGACAAATTGGTATCAGAGCTCAGTTATGTTTCCTCGAATTTTTGAAAGATGTTTCATTGTTGGAATGTCCGTTGCGATGGCTCGATTGAATGCTTGTCGACATGCTGCGTGAAATAAAAGTTCCATACAGGTAAGCCCGTAGATATTTTGAAAAATACTAACGGGTTTACTATGTTTTGTAGGAATGACTAAGAAAAGAAACAATCCCGCCCCAACCCAAACTGTAGATAGTACGTCGAGCACAAAGAGCACTGAGCCTAGCGAGACGACTATGCAGAAGATGCTACAGTTGATGGAACTGCAGCAGCAGCAGCTTCAGACACAATTCAAAGCCCAATTCGAGGTGCAACAGAAATAGATGAATGCCCTGACTCAGATAGTGAGCAGAATGGTGAGCAATACCAAGACGACGGATGACGAGCCCGAGGAAAAACAAGGTGATCAAGAAGAAGACGAGACGGAAGAAGCCTCCCCGCAAATGATGAACTCTCCTTCCATGTTCAAAGTGAAGGAGTTTCACAAAATGAACCCGCCAAAGTTCAACGGCCGAGCAGAGCCCGACGTGATAGTGGGATGGCTCACAGAGATGGAGGACTTGTTCGATCTCCTCTGCATCGAAGGGTCCCAGAGGGTGGCCTGTACGGCGCTGTAGTTACAACTAAGAGCACATGACTGGTGGGCGGCGAAGAAATAAGAGATCTGTGAAACCGATTCCAACAAAAAGATTTCTTGGGAAATGTTCAAGACAGCCTTCCTTGAGCAATACGTTTCCCGTGCCATCCGTCGACAGAAGGGGGATAAGTTCATGATGTTGAAGCAGGAGAATATGAGTGTTGAAGATTATGATGCAAGCTTCTCGAAACTTGCAAAATTTGCCGGCGCCTTCCTGCCCAACAAAGAAGAATGGTGCGAGCATTTTCAGCAAGGCCTCAAAGAAGAACTGCGTAGGGACGTCATGAACCAACGATGCCAAACTTATCGTGAATCCTACGAAGCCGCACTTGATAGCGAGCGGATCTTTGGCCGTATGTCGCAAAGGGCCGTGCCTGTCGTTCGTAACAACTTTAACAAGCATCCTAATGACGTCGGGGGATCGGGAATATCTAAACGTCCGAACACATTTGATAACCCGGGCAATGTCGGACCACATTGCAGTAGATGCGGTAGGCGTGGGCACCGAACCACCGATTGCTTGACAAGAGCCTGCTTCAAGTGTGGCGAGGTAGGCCACATAGCAACGTATTGCCCGCAGAAAGTTCAGAATCAACACAACCCACCGAGGAACGTTCCGAATCCGCATAAAGCGCCGATACTGCAAGGCACGAATGCGGTGCCCGTCAACCATCAGAACCAACGCCACGGAGCTCAAGGCCGAGTTTATGCCTTAACTCGGGACGAGGCGCTTGCGTCCGATACGGTTGTAATAGGTATATTATTCTACAAAGATATACCTACTCGAGTATTATTCGATTCGGTGCGACGCATAGCTTTATATCTGCTAATTTTACGAAAGAAAATAAAATAACCATGCAATTACTAGATATAAATATTAGCGTTAGCACTCCGTCGGGAGTCGATATGTCCGCAAACTTTATTTGTAGGGATGGCCATATTTGCATCGGAGGAAGATATCTATCCTTGGATGCCGTCGTACTAGACATCAAAGATTACGACGTAATCCTGGGCATGGATTGGTTGGGCGCTTGTCGTGCAACGATCGAGTACGCGGAGAAGAGAGTGGTGTTTCGTCTTCCTGGCGAGACAGAGTTCTCCTATTCATGCGGAACGGTCTCGAAGACGGCAATGATGGTGTCGGCAATCTCGGCGAGGCGTATGTTGCGTTCTGGCTGCGCGGGATACTTGACATCAGTTCGAGACACGCGGAAGGATAATACAAACACAATACAGACTGATGTTATGGCAGATTTTCCCGACGTTTTTCCTGACGAGATGCCAGGGATGCCGCCGGATCGAGAAATAGAATTCAGCATCGACACCTTTCCGGATACACGGCCGATATCCAAGGCGCCTTACCGAATGGCTCTAGCAGAACTGAAGGAGCTGAAGGTGCAATTACAAGAGTTGCTAGACCGCGGATTTATTCGTCCTAGCGTCTCTCCGTGGGGTGCTCCCGTACTGTTCGTGAAGAAGAAGGATGGGTCGTTGCGGCTATGCATCGATTATCGAGAACTCAACAAGGCGACCGTGAGAAACAAGTATCCTTTACCGCGAATCGACGACTTGTTTGACCAACTGCAAGGCACGGCAATATTTTCAAAAATCGATCTTCGTTCAGGCTATCATCAATTGAAGATCAAGTCCGACGACGTATCGAAGTCTGCCTTCCGCACTCGATATGGTCATTACGAATTCCTCGTCATGTCGTTCGGTTTGACGAATGCCCCAGCCGCGTTCATGGATCTGATGAACCGAGTCTTCCGACCTCAAATAGATAAATTTGTAGTCGTATTCATCGACGATATCCTTGTCTACTCAAAGAATCGCAAAGAACATGCAGAATATTTGAAGACGGTACTGCAGATTCTGCGTGAAAACAAATTGTACGCCAAGCAGAGTAAGTGCGAGTTCTGGATAAGTAGCGTGACATTCCTCGGACACGTAATCTCTGCTGAAGGTGTCGCGGTGGACCCAAAGAAGATTGATACGGTGGTGGATTGGAAACGACCTGCCTCGACTAGCGACATTCGGAGTTTCCTTGGCTTAGCGGGCTACTACCGTCGATTCGTACGAAGCTTTTCAAAACTAGCGTCGCCTCTGACTCGCCTCACCCAGAAGGGAGTAGTATTTGAATGGAGCGACGACTGTGAATCCAGCTTCCAAGAGTTGAAGTGACGGCTCGTCTCAGCTCCAATCCTTGCACTTCCAGACGGTCCAGAAGGCTTTCAGATATTCAGTGACGCGTCGGGAACTGGCCTCGGGTGCGTACTCATGCAGAGAGACAAAGTCATCTCCTACGCTTCACGGCAGTTGAAGCAGCACGAGAAAAACTATCCGACGTACGACCTAGAATTGGCGGCGATCGTCTTTGCGTTGAAGTTATGGCGGCATTACCTCTATGGTGTGGCATGCAGAATCTACACAGATCACAAAAGCCTGAAATACTTATTTACGCAACGGAAACTCAACCTACGACAGCGACGTTGGCTCGAACTCATAAAAGATTACGAGCTAACGATCGAATATACACCAGGCAAGGGAAATGTGGTGGCCGACGCACTTAGCAGAATGTTTATGGGAATACTGGCCATAAACAAGGAGATACAGTGGGACCTTAAAGCGATGGGTATCGAACTCGGAATAGAGTATCGACACCTGCACCTAGCGCAGCTGAAGTTAGAATCGAGCCTGCTTAGCAAGATAAAGACCGCACAGGAGGACGACTCATTCCTGAAGAAAATGCGCGAGCTGATTTCAACGGGAAGGGCGACTGACTTTGCGGAAGACGGAGACGAGACGATGCGACTAAAGGGAAGGCTTTGCATTTCTGAAACTGCCGAACTCAGAAAAGAAATTCTGACGAAGGCGCACTATGCGAAGTACTCGTTATATCCTGGAAGCACCAAGATGTACAAGGACTTGCGCACAAACTTTTGGTGGCACGGCATGAAGAAAGACGTGGCTACGTTCATATCACAATGCATGGCGTGTCAGCAGGTGAAGGCGGAGCACCAAAGGCCAGGCGGCGAGCTGCAGAACATCGCCATCCCCGAGTGGAAATGGGACAATAT
Source organism: Iris pallida (assembly GCA_029216955.1). Taxonomy (NCBI): domain Eukaryota; kingdom Viridiplantae; phylum Streptophyta; class Magnoliopsida; order Asparagales; family Iridaceae; genus Iris; species Iris pallida. Next base: position 10,619,070 of record JANAVB010035417.1, read on the forward strand.
CTCGATGGATTTTATTGTGGGATTTCTGAAGACGCCGCAGAAGAATGATACGATTTGGGTCGTTGTTGATAGATTGACCAAGTCGGCTCACTTCAACGCAATCAAAGTAGGATGGAGCGTCGATCGGTTAGCACAAATCTACGTCGATGATATTGTTCGACTGCACGGGGTACCGGCCTCAATAATTTCGGACAGAGACGGGCGATTCCTATCGCGTTTCTGGACGAGCCTTGTAGCACCCAGTTTTCTAAAATTGGGGTATTTTTGAAAATTTATTATTTTTATTATTAATTAATAGTATTTTAGTCATGATATGATTTTTGGTGATTATTAGTGTAATTAAACCATTTTCTAAGTCATGACTTATGACTTTGTGATTTTGTTAGTATAACTTAGTGTAAACCCTAGTTTTCCTTAATTTAGAAGTTGCCATGACCATGTGAGCTTAGCCATAGGCTTAGAACATCAAATTAGGGCTTTTTAGCCTAAAGGGTATTTTGGTAATTTTTTTATGATTTATTTGGAATTATTTGAATTATGTGATTTTAATATTATTTTAATTATTGTTAAGTACCATGTTAGTCCCTAACCTAGTTTACCCTAATCTAGAGGTTAGCTACTAACCTAGAAGCTTGAGGATAGATTTAGTCATTGGTTAAAGTAGTGTAATATCTAGATATTTACATATTAGATATTTTACTTAAACCCCTCAAAATATCATTTCTTACCTAGAAGTCCAAACCTTAACCAAGAAGAAAGACACAAAAGTCTTCATGGACACCCCCTCCCCACACCCTATGACCAGCCATGGGTACCCCCCCTATCACTACCCTTCCTATATAATCATATCAAACCTTTGCATACAAATTTACATGTTTTAAACCTAGAAATTCCCTTTCCTTCAAACCCTCACAACTTGTTCATTTCAACTCCTTTTCCCCTCTAGTCTTTTGCATTGGATTTCTACAACCTAGAGGGTGCTAAGGGAGGCTAGCAAGCTGGACACAAGGACTTGGACACCAATAAGTGGATAGAACACACATCACACCCCTCTTTATTGATTTTTCATTAGATTTACACAAATAGGTAAATACCCTCAAACCATGTTAATTTTGTGTTTTCTATTCATAATTGCATGCATCTAGGTATAAGGGAACTGTGGGTCAATTTTGGTGAAAACTAGACTTGGTTTGGTGTCCGTATCGGACACGTATCCTAAGCCTTAAACCCTTGTTTGGTGAAATGCCACAATAGACTTGTTTTTGTGTTTTTGTAAAACAAATTACATAACCTAGTAGCCCTAGACTTGCTGATCACAAAACACCTAGACTGAGCACATTTTTGTGCTGTGTCCGTGTCCAAATTGGACACGAACCCACTGCACGAGACCCTCGTGCATGCCCTGCTACCCGACACTTCGTGCGCACTGCACAGGCTACTAGGACACGTGCAAATTGACACGGACACGGGGGCAATGTCTGCGAACATGCCCCCAAAGTCTCGTGTCGTGCCTTGTCGTGTCGAGTGAGAAATCTCACTCGCACTGGACACGCGCTGTCAGCGCACACGTGCGCGGGGGCAACTTCGAGCGTGTCGTGTCGCGCGGACACGACACTTGGGTGTCTCGTGATGACACTAATGTGTAGCCCTATGTGTGGCGTACACTAGGACACGAGCACGAGATGCGTCGTGTCCTGTGTCGCGAGCACGAGGCGTGTGACAGCGTGCACGACGCTGTCAAAACACGCGTGTATCAGTCGTGTTTTCACGACTGATACGGGGTTCGTTTTGTGTCCACGAGTGTCGTGGACACGTGACAGTGTGTCCATCGTGTAGCCCTATATGTGGGCTACATGTGTGTGTGACCACGAGTCGTGTCGTGTCTCGTGGTGTGTCCACGAGACACGTGAACACGTGCACGACGCTGTGCACTGTGTTCGTGTATCCTAGCTTACCCGAGTGAGTTTTTACGTATTTGGACATGCCGTGTCGTGTCGTGGTGGACTGCCACTGACACACACGACACGTATATGTATGGGGTGTCAATTACCAACCATTAGTGTCGAGCCATAGCTCGGTTTAGTGCACGAATTTGGGTTTACCTATTATCAAGTGCACAGTGCACTGTTCCCTGTTTTTGGGTTTATTCCCAGTTTCTGAAAATGAATTTTAAACCCAAATTTGATATGTTTTATACATTGTATGAGTGTATTTTAGTACATATATACGTAGTATATATGTATGTGTGAGTGTGGGTGAATTTTGGGGGTATTTGGTAGTGTATAGGTGGAGTTATGTATATATATACATATGTATGTATATATGTTATTGTGTGTGTGTGTGTTTGGGGACTGAATTTGGTTCCAGGATTTCTGAACCCATTCCCCCTTGCTGTCCAGCCTTTCTCTCTCACTGTCCTCTTCACTCTCTCTCTTTCTCTCTCTCTCTTACTCTAAGTCTCTCTCTCTCTCTTATCTCTATATATAGGTGATATATATATATAGGTTGATAGGTTGATATATATATATATATATATATATATATATATATATATATATATATATATATATATATGATATATACTTTTGTATTAGGTCTCTTTATGTCAATATATAGATATATGTGAGTGTAGGTTGTATTATGTTTAGTACTAATATATTGATATTTGGGTAGTGTATAGATAGTGTATATCTATATTTATAGATATATATATATATATATGACTAGCCCATGGCCTAGGTTACTAGCCCATGGTCTTGGGACTAACTCAATTTGACCTAAAGGCCCAAAAACCCAACTAGTTAACCCTTGTTGACTAAGGGTTGACCAAAGTCAACCTTAGGTCAACCCTTGACCTAATTGACCTAGAATTTACTAGGATTGACCTACAATGACTAGTTTAACTAGTTTGACTAAAACCCTAACTAGTTGACTATGGTTGACCTAACTTTGACTAGTCTGACCATGTTTGACCTAATTACCTTGTTGACTAGTCTTTGATTGACCAAAACCTTAGTTGGTCTAAGTTTGACCTAGACTTGACCCAGATTGATCATGTTGACTAGTATTTGACTAGTTTGATTAGAATGTTGACCAAGAGTTGACTTTTGACCAGATTGACCTAGAATCATGTAGTATGCATTGTATACTCTATTTTTACCATTGTGGATATGTTGTGACCTGTTTTACTCTAAATAGGACTCTGTGACACCAGTTCGGACATCTATTCATATCAGTCATACAGGGTGACAGGCGAGTACATTCTCTGATCATTTCATACTTGTTAGGATTTACATTCTTGCTCTAGAATACCTTACATGATGCTGTCACATCATTATCACGGATTGGTACTATATGGATCTTGTCATGCGATGTTATCTCCCTCGGGGTGCATCAGATACAGTTGTCATGTGCTTTTCACGAACATCTTGTATTTCATGTACACCGCTTTCATGTATACTCTTGTGCAATCTTGTACTCTCATGATCACGTGAGCAAACATGATAAAAACCTCTTGTATAAAGTAACGTAACTTGACTGGATCCTTGTGTATTGATTGGGGAGGGTGAGTAGAAAATGGTTATGTGATCAAAATCCCATCTTGTACAAATTCTTGTGAAATCTTGTATATGTCCTAAACCCGTTTATATAACCATCTCATGCTCTAAATCACATGTTACCTACAGTTCTTACTTATCGTATATATAGATATTTCCAGTTATCAAATCTCTCTCGTTTTTATATATATTTCTTTACAGTCCATGTATCTTACTCTATGCATGCTTTATATTTTCTAACATGATATGAACTGCGTGAGATGTATTGTGCTCGTTCCTGTCCTGACTGGGCCTGTTAAAAATATTACAGATGATGATGGTGACTGTCCTACCTTCTATGGGACACATGAGGGTGACCTTCAGGAGCCTGAGGAGCATCTAGCTCAGTAGAGGGTGCCTAGTCTAGTCTAGTATTTATAGTTTTTATTTTGTATCGGATTGTTCCGATTATTAGTTGTGACTTAGTTATATTTCAGATCTTGTACTTATTGTGTTGGACATCTACTTGTGTGGTATGATAACTCTATATATATTCAGTTCTTCCTTTCATCTGATTCCATATTATGCTCTATCTTTCCTAGACTTGTGTTTGAGATATAGAGTTGAGTTGTTATGTTATACCTCCGTACGGAGATGACAGGTTTATATATCTTGTTGTTAGATGTTAGATGTTATAGATGACCTATACAGCGTTCTACCGTCGACACTGCGGCGTAGGCTGGACGTACCCACGTTCTCGTACCCCTAATCAGGGTGCGGGTCGTGACACGTTTTTGTGGTGGCCCATGCAGGTCTGTGTCGCAGTTAGTACAATCTCGTAATGGTGCTCGACTTAGAGTACTAATTACGAGCCTACAATTAGGACGTAGGACCTAGGACATGATAGGAGTTTCTCAATCACACCTAGGAAATTTCCGATCTTTTGATTATCATGATTACTTCCCTTATATTAATTTAACTGTCCTTCCTTGATAAATCTACTCATGTGCCATATTGACCTCTTTGTTTCAATTCGTCTCCAGGATGACGAAGACGCACCCACAGGCCACTGGATCGAGTAGTTTGCCTGAGAGATCTGATCAGGCAGAGGAGGAGGTTCACGAGACTGCCCCCAGTGATTCTACTATTCCCGAGACCCAGACAGTTGCACAGGGAGGTCTACCACCTCCACCCCAGAGGGTTACGGCCGTTGTTCCGGAGATACTGCTGCCACCACCACCGGTACCGACGGATATGTTCCTTCTCCTTCAGCAGATGATGGAGACACAGCGGGCCCAGACAGAGGCGTCGCAGTGCCAGTCGGAGGCGTCATACCGACAGATCGAGATGCTGAGGCAGAGTATGGAGAACTCGCATCAGCTTGTCCTAGCAGCAGTAGAGAGAGTGGCACCGGGTACGGTGCAGGGCCCTACTGGCCAGCAGCCGTACCAGCAGCAGTCCAGGCCGGGGACAGTATTGGACTTCAGGAAGATGAGCTCCAGGGACTTCACAGGCACGGAGGGCATCCTCTATGCAGACGACTGGCTAGAGGATGTACAGCGGAGCATGGAGCTGGCAGAGCTTCCTAGAGCGCTTTGGGTTTCGGCCGCAGCCAGCCGATTCTTCGACATTGCGCTGACATGGTACCGCACGGATCCTCATGCGTCGGTGAGAAGGCTGACTTGGGAGAACTTCCGGAGGCTCTTCAAGGAGAAGTTCTTCCCGGACGTGGCTCTTACAGCATTGGAGGGCCAGTTCGTGGGTCTAGTGCAGGGGAACTCGTCGGTGGACGAGTATGCAGCTGAGTTCTTCCGCCTTAGCAGGTTCGCTCCCGATATGATCCAGGATGAGGGGCAGAAGGCTCGTAAGTTCCGCAGGGGACTTATTCATGCAGTGCGCACCCGCACCTCGGGACGCCATGACGCGACGTTCGATCAGATATTGATGGACGCACAGATTGCAGAGGAGGACTTCGGCCTCAAGCCGAAGAGGGGCAGTGATACCTTAGGGGCTAGTTCTAATGTAGGGCCAGCCAAGCACCCTCACATACAGCAGCAGAGGGCAGTTCAGCAGCCGTTTCAGGGCCAGGGACATATACTTCACCAGCAGGCACCCAGGCAGCAACAACACCCTATGTGTAACTTCTGCAAGAAGCAAGGTCACGGATGGGATGACTGCAGGAAGAGGCAGGGCCTGTGTTTGCTTTGTGGTTCAGCAGAGCATCAGTTGAAGGAGTGTCCCAAGAGCTTGGCACGATTGGCTCAGGCAGCAACAGGAGCTAGGGCTCCGACAGGGCAGCAGACGGGACCACCGTTGCAGACTCAGCAGCAGAGGTTTGTCCAGCATCAGCAGCAGGCCAAGGGAGGCCAGCCGGGGCGAGCTTTTGCCATGGCAGTCGATGATGCACAGACAGAGGGAGAGCTGATTGCAGGTTCCAACCTTTTCGATTATATTTCCGTATTTGCCTCCTTATAACTGTCTTGGAAATTCGATTCTATCTGTTCCTTGTAGTTGATAAATTTTGTTCGGATATTTCATTGTGAATTATTTTTCTTCTGAGATAAGTCGTATGGGCTAGGTCGTCTCGATCATGGGATCTAGAGTCTTCTATAGTCATGTTAGCTGGCATAGTGAGGACATATAGTCGGATTTTGGACGTATTTCTCGGATGTAGGAATTTAAGGTTTTCGCGGCCAAGCATGCGGCAATGCGAAAATTTTAAATACCATGATTCTAGAGGTATGTACCTTAGTCGAGGACTCCGTGAATATCATAGCCTTGCTCACTAGCATGACGAAGATTCCGAATATCATGATTTTGGACAGACGCATATGATTATCGGACTGTTTGTTTGAGACTGTGATTGATGGGGTGTTTAACCTAGAAGGAGTATGACCATTCTAATTTCGAGGACGAAATTTTTCTAAGGAGGGTAGACTTGTAGCACCCAATTTTCTGAAATTGGGATATTTTTGAAAATTTATTATTTTTATTATTAATTAATAGTATTTTAGTCATGATATGATTTTTGGTGATTATTAGTGTAATTAAACCATTTTCTAAGTCATGACTTATGACTTTGTAATTTTGTTAGTATAACTTAGTGTAAACCCTAGTTTTCCTTAACTTAGAAGTTGCCATGACCATGTGAGCTTAGCCATAGGCTTAGAACATCAAATTAGGGCTTTTTAGCCTAAAGGGTATTTTGGTAATTTTCTAGGATTTATTTGAAATTATTTGAATTATGTGATTTTAATATTATTTTAATTATTGTTAAGTACCATGGTAGTCCCTAACCTAGTTTACCCTAATCTAGAGGTTAGCTACTAACCTAGAAGCTTGAGGATAGATTTAGTCATTGGTTAAAGTAGTGTAATATCTAGATATTTACATATTAGATATTTTCCTTAAACCCCTCAAAATATCATTCCTTACCTAGAAGTCCAAACCTTAACCAAGAAGAAAGACACAAAAGTCTTCATGGACACCCCCTCCCCACACCCTATGACCAGCCATGGGTACCCCCCCTATCACTACCCTTCCTATATAATCATATCAAACCCTTGCATACAAATTTACATGTTTTAAACCTAGAAATTCCCTTTCCTTCAAACCCTCACAACTTGTTCATTTCAACTCCTTTTCTCCTCTAGTCTTTTGCATTGGGTTCCTACAACCTAGAGGGTGCTAAGGGAGGCTAGCAAGCTGGACACAAGGACTTGGACACCAACAAGTGGATAGAACACACATCACACCCCTCTTTATTGATTTTTCATTGGATTTGCACAAATAGGTAAATACCCTCAAACCATGTTAATTTTGTGTTTTCTCTTCATAATTGCATGCATCTAGGTATAAGGGAACTGTGGGTCAATTTTGGTGAAAACTAGACTTGGTTTGGTGTCCGTATCGGACACGTATCCTAAGCCTTAAACCCTTGTTTGGTGAAATGCCACAATGGACTTGTTTTTGTGTTTTTGTAAAACAAATTACATAACCTAGTAGCCCTAGACTTGCTGATCACAAAACACCTAGACTGAGCACGTTTTCGTGCTGTGTCCGTGTCCAAATTGGATACGAACCCACTGCACGAGACCCTCGTGCATGCCCTGCTACCCGACACTTCGTGCGCACTGCACAGGCCACTAGGACACGTGCAAATTGACACGGACACGGGGGCAATGTCTGCGAACATGCCCCCAAAGTCTCGTGTCGCGTCGTGTCATGTCGAGTGAGAAATCTCACTCGTACTGGACATGCGCTGTCAGCGCACACGCGTGCGGGGGCAACTTCGAGCGTGTCGTGTCGCGCGGACACGACACTTGGGTGTCTCGTGATGACACTAATGTGTAGCCCTATATGTGGCGTACACTAGGACACGAGCACCAGATGCGTCGTGTCCTATGTCGCAAGCACGAGGCGTGTGACAGCGTGCACGACGCTGTCAAAACACGCGTGTATCAGTCGTGTTTTCACGACTGATACGGGGTTCGTTTTGTGTCCACAGTATCGTGGACACGTGACAGTGTGTCCATCGTGTAGCCCTATATGTGGGCTACACGTGTGTGTGACCACGAGTCGTGTCGTGTCTCGTGGTGTGTCCACGAGACACGTGAACACGTGCACGACGTTGTGCACTGTGTTCGTGTATCCTAGCTTACCCGAGTGAGTTTTTACGTATTTGGACACGCCGTGTCGTGTCGTGGTGGACTGCCACTGACACACACGACACGTATATGTATGGGGTGTCAATTACCAACCATTAGTGTCGAGCCATAGCTCGATTTAGTGCACGAATTTGGGTTTACCTATTATCAAGTGCACAGTGCACTGTTCCCTGTTTTTGGGTTTATTTTCAGTTTCTGAAAATGAATTTCAAACCCAAATTTGATATGTTTTATACATTGTATGAGTGTATTTTAGTACATATATACGTAGTATATATGTATGTGTGAGTGTGGGTGAATTTTGGGGGTATTTGGTAGTGTATAGGTGGAGTTATGTATATATATACATATGTATGTATATATATGTTATTGTGTGTGTGTGTTTGGGGACTGAATTTGGTTCCAGGATTTCTGAACCCATTCCCCCTTGCTGTCCAGCCTTTCTCTCTCACTGTCCTCTTCACCAGGGCCGGTCCGAGAAATCTTGGGGCCTAGGGCGGGATTTGAACGTGAGTTTTCTTGAACGGATGAATGGAAACCATTCGGTTTTCCCAAATAAATTTTATTGATTTTTTTCTCGGATACCAATTTTATCATTCACTCTTCTAAAAATTAACAAATAAAAAAAAACTAGTTGAGTAATCTTACTGAACAAGTAAATTAGTTGGTCCTATGGTAATAGTTCTCTTAATGTATTTTTTGATCTATGATTCAAAGTCTGTTACTGCAATTTTAATTACTAAAGCTTAATATATATAAGTAGGTATAGACCTCCTTTGAGCCGTCTCATTACACGTACTACTTAAGTGGGTGTAAGCTTATTTGGATCTTCCAATTATAAGGAATGACTGGACTTGTAAGTAATTATAATTTCCGTTTGGGGGCCTTGTCTATCGAGGGGCCTAGGGCGATCGCCCACCTCGCCCACCCTCTGGGCCGGCCCTGCTCTTCACTCTCTCTCTCTTTCTCTCTCTCTCTTACTCTAAGTCTCTCTCTCTCTCTTATCTCTATATATAGGTGATATATATATATATATATATATATATATATATATATATATATATATATATATATATATATATATATATATATATATATATATATATATAGGTTGATAGGTTGATATATATATATAGATATATATATATATATGTATCTATATATAAATGATATATACTTTTGTATTAGGTCTCTTTATGTCAATATATAGATATATGTGAGTGTAGGTTGTATTATGTTTAGTACTAATATATTGATATTTGGGTAGTGTATAGATAGTGTATATCTATAGTTATAGATATATATATATGACTAGCCCATGGCCTAGGTTACTAGCCCATGGTCTTGGGACTAACTCAATTTGACCTAAAGGCCCAAAAACCCAACTAGTTAACCCTTGTTGACTAAGGGTTGACCAAAGTCAACCTTAGGTCAACCCTTGACCTAATTGACCTAGAATTTACTAGGATTGACCTACAATGACTAGTTTAACTAGTTTGACTAAAACCCTAACTAGTTGACTATGGTTGACCTAACTTTGACTAGTCTGACCATGTTTGACCTAATTACCTTGTTGACTAGTCTTTGATTGACCAAAACCTTAGTTGGTCTAAGTTTGACCTAGACTTGACCCAGATTGATCATGTTGACTAGTATTTGACTAGTTTGATTAGAATGTTGACCAAGAGTTAACTTTTGACCAGATTGACCTAGAATCATGTAGTATGCATTGTATACTCTATTTTTACCATTGTGGATATGTTGTGACCTATTTTACTCTAAATAGGACTCTGTGACACCAGTTCGGACATCTATTCATATCAGTCATACAGGGTGACAGACGAGTACATTCTCTGATCATTTCATACTTGTTAGGATTTATATTCTTGCTCTAGAATACCTTACATGATGCTGTCACGTCATTATCACGGATTGGTACTATATGGATCTTGTCATGCGATGTTATCTCCCTCGGGGTGCATCAGATACAGTTGTCATGTGCTTTTCACGAACATCTTGTATTTCATGTACACCGCTTTCATGTATACTCTTGTGCAATCTTATACTCTCATGATCACGTGAGCAAACATGATAAAAACCTCTTGTATAAAGTAACGTAACTTGACTGGATCCTTGTGTATTGATTGGGGAGGGTGAGTAGGAAATGGTTATGTGATCAAAATTCTATCTTGTACAAATTCTTGTGAAATCTTGTGAAATCTTGTATATGTCCTAAACCCGTTTATATAACCATCTCATGCTCTAAATCATAGGTTACCTACAGTTCTTACTTATCATATATATAGATATTTCCAGTTATCAAATCTCTCTCGTTTTTATATATATTTCTTTACAGTCCATGTATCTTACTCTATGCATGCTTTACATTTCCTAACATGATATGAACTGCGTGAGATGTATTGTGCTCGTTCCTGTCCTGACTGGGCCTGTTGAAAATATTACAGATGATGATGGTGACTGTCCTACCTTCTATGGGACACATGAGGATGACCTTCAGGAGCCTGAGGAGCATCTAGCTCAGTAGAGGGTGCCTAGTCCAGTCTAGTGTTTATAGTTTTCATTTTGTATCGGATTGTTCCGATTGTTAGTTGTGACTTAGTTATATTTCAGATCTTGTACTTATTGTGTTGGACATCTACTTGTGTGGTGTGATAACTCTATATATATTCAGTTCTTCCTTTCATCTGATTCCATATTATGCTCTATCTTTCCTAGACTTGTGTTTGAGATATAGAGTTGAGTTGTTATGTTATACCTCCGTGCGGAGATGACAGGTTTATATATCTTGTTGTTAGATGTTAGATGTTATAGATGACCTATACAGCGTTCTACCGCCGACACTGCGGCGTAGGCTGGACGTACCCACGTTCTCGTGCCCCTAATCAGGGTACGGGTCGTGACAAGCCTCCAAGCGACGATGGGGACCAAACTGAACTTTAGTTCGGCGTACCATCCCCAAACAGACGGTCAGACGGAGAGGGTAAATCAGATCCTAGAAGACATGCTGTGTCTGTGTGCGATCGACCTAAAGACTAGTTGGGATACGCATTTGCCGCTTGCGGAGTTTGCGTATAACAACAGTTTTCAGTCGAGCATTCAGATGGCTCCATACGAAGCGCTCTACGGGAGAAAGTGCCGTTCGCCGATATGCTGGGATGAAGTCAGAGAGCGACAAGTGCTTGGACCGGAACTAGTGGAGCAGGCCGTCGAAAAGGTCCGCTTGATTCGAGATAGACTCCGCATCGCGCAAAGTCGACAAAAGAGCTACGCAAATCTTTGTCGACGACCGCTAGAGTTCTTGGTCGGGGACCATGTGTTTCTGAAAGTAACGCCCATGCGCGGTGTGATGCGGTTCGGCTTTAAAGGCAAGTTGAGCCCGAGATTTGTAGGCCCCTTCGAGATCATTGAGCGAGTTACGACGGTTGCTTATCGGATCGCACTACCTCCTGCCTTAGCTGATGTGCACGATGTTTTCTACGTTTCACAACTTCGAAAATACATGCACGGCCTAAGTCATGTGGTTAGCTTCGATCAGTTGGAGCTACGTACTGACTTGTCTTACTCGGAGGAGCCTATTCAAATTTTGGACCGCAAGGAGAAGATGCTGCGAAATCGGTCGATGTCCTTGGTCCGCATGCTTTGGCGGAACCATACAGTCGAGGAGTCGACGTGGGAGATGGAGGCGGAGATGAAAGAGAAGTACCCTGCGTTGTTCGTTTAAATTAAGGTCAGACCTTGTTCTTAAGTTTCGGGATGAAACTTTTCTTAGTGGTATATTATGTAGCGTCCCGCTTTCGATAGGCGACGGAACTTCATAATATGCTTGCGCCGAGTCAGATCGGCCGGAAACTTAGATGGCCATCTGACTCGATCGCTAAGCTTGGTAAACGTTAACGCTTTGCGGCATCGATTTAAATCGATTTGGACGGAAGTTACGAGAATCGATCCAACTAATGGAACGACTTCTGTTGGAATAAGTCCTAGATGCAGCGGGCTGCGTCTCGGCGAGTGAGCTCTCTATAAGAGTCCCTTCGACGGGACCGGACCGCTGTATGGTTTTCTTGGAGCTTTGCCGCTGGGCTTGATTGAAGTGCTTTCACGTCGTTTTCATGGATGTAATTACAAATTTTAATGCAAGGGAAAAAGAAGGAAATCTAACAAAGTGATGGTGCCATTGCAGGAGCTCGTGTAACTAAGGATTGACGTTGTGTAGCACTTGGACGATCGGCACGAAGAAAAGTAATCGGTGGGTGATTCGGCCCCTTCTTTTCTACTCTGTCCCGCAAACTTATTCCTTGCTTCGAATTCATTCAAATCGAACGATGCCAAGTTAATTGCATGCCAATCCACTAAGTCCAAGAACTCGGAAAAACGTATCGATTTAGAGAAATTCACTCTGAAAATACAAGTCTATCACATAAACCAGAAAGTTTAAGGTTCTAGTAAAAAGATAGACTATTTTACGTGCTGCAAAATATTATAAAACGTCGATCGTGGGTTATGATGCCTCGGACAATTTGGTGCCTACGGGACGCTAAATCGGAGTACGGCTTGGGGAAAATAAAACGTTACATGAGTTGGAGGAAATGATAATGTCGTTCAATACTGCCCGCGCTATACAAAACTAGTTGTATATATAAACTGTTCACGCATTGGCATGGTCATGGACAACTTGTGCACAAGTTGATATTTTCCTCGAATCGATATCCGGGGCATCGGAATCGACTCGACCTAGGGGGAATGATTAATCGTGCTTCGACACTGATGCATTTCGGGACCGTCAGTCAGGCTTGCAACCTAGACTGAGAGGGGCCGAAATGCTATTGAGATAGTCCCACGTGATGGTAACATCAATGACCGCATATAAGATAGTAGCATGCTCACCTATTGTCTTATGCAGGTGTAAATATTATCTCTGTTTTCATGCAGGGACGAGCACGGCCGTGGTAAGAATTATGATAAACTGCTATGGTTCACTGTATGCTTTATTACGCAAAGATGGCTATCGAATATGAACTAAATTCATTTAGTTCTAATAGAAAGACAACTCTAAAGCATGCCTACCCTAACAATCAGAGTCGGTTTAGACGAGTGGGTTCGTCTCGTCCACTTAGAAAGTGTGCTAATCCCATTCTCCCAATTTCCCCAGGTGCGACGGGCGCGCTCAACTAAACTGGAGCTGAAGTATGGAGAGACGTTTTGAAGCTCTTCCTATGCTGAAGTATTTTGAAGCCAATTCAAGTCGACGGGTTATGTATAAAGGGGCGAATGTATGGGACGGCAAGCGTTAGTTCAGGCAACTTGTCGAATGTATTTCCTTATGTGTTCAATCAATGTAGCCGCAACGACATCCAATGTAAATTATGACTTGCACTTTGTTGCAAGCTATGAATGAAAAGTATTTCTATCTTCCTATACTGCGTCTTATATTCTGATGTGATTTGTGAAGTTTCGACTTGGCGTATTTATATCAAAATCAAAAGATAACCATTTGAGAACTTGTCATATTGCCTTGCACGAGCGCAAATCCAGGCTCGTACGGCATCACGCCTTAGCGAGGACGATCGAATCGGCAAAGTAACACCGGGGACGAACGGTTTGTCGACTCGGGGCGTGACATTAAGTCTCTTGAATATACCCTGCACTTACGTCTCCTTGTGCCCAAGTCCGCACCCAGGCAGACCATAAGCCCCGTTTTGATTCCGTCTAGGCCGGCCACGATTTTCTTCTCCATCGTCCGTGTCGCATAATCCTTCCACATGACGGCCACGGTATTCCCCCCCATCGCCCGTGCCGTTTGTCCACGACCATTTCGTATTGTCTTGTCATTTTAACCTAACGGCTATCTCCGAGCCGTAGGCTAACCCTTAGCCATAATGCGTTATCGACCAGGTTGGCGTCCGTGCAGCACGGGTAGCGAGCCCCGTTGTACGTGCCCGTCATACCTGTCGCTAACGTCTTTCATGTCTTATCTTTTATTCACTCTTTCATTTCTTTCTTTCACTTGTTTGTTCATTCATTCATTTATTCACGTATTCATTCATTCATTCATTTATTCGTTGATTCATTCATTCATTCGTTACGCAACTCCCAGTACGGGAGTCGCCTTGGTGACCCATCGGTCCCATAGTCTTTCAATGTTGCTATGCTCTACTCGAAACGACTATGTTGATAGTCTTTCCATTTTATTGTTGTAAACCATTCATTGTTTTATTGTTGAACGCGTAAGGGACTTGAACGTAAGCTTGTGCCGTAGCACGAGCGTGGAGCGCGGTGCGAGAGTTCTCACATTTTTCATATTTTTTCCATATTCTATACAAGCATACAAGATGGGATTATTCCCTTAGCTAGGTGCATTGAGTCATTTATTGGCATGCGCGGGGTTATCGCCTAGCGATTGTCGTGATAGTGTCCGTATTGTTATGTGTCTAGGCTAAGCAAAGACGGGTTCATCGGAGCCATCCACCTTAGCGATGTTCGCATCGGCCGAGCGATACTCCGAGCGCGCCTTTGAAAGTCTAAGTCGGAATTCATCTTGATGGGCCAATGTAAGCCTTGCTTCGATTCTTCATCTGGTCGATGCCAACTCTTCGGGTCGACGGCTCGTTTGAGTCGTTGCACTTGCCGTTTGAATCGGCGTTCCGCTAGGGCGGAGCGGGTCGTTACAACTGGAGACATAGGCATGAGGATGAGGACATAATGAAGACATGGACATGGAGACATGGACATGAGGATGTGGACATAATGCAACACTGAAAGTAATACTGCAGATAACATACGATGAGTTTGTCCAGAAAACATATAGATAACATACAATAAGTTTGTCCAGGAAAATATTGCAAAAATATTGCAACACTGTAAGTAATACTGCAGATAAACATACAGATAATATGAAGACATAATGCAGATAATTACATTAGAGTTTGTTGAAGGCATGCCTGCAGATAATTACATTAGGGTAATTACATTAGAATTTGTTCACATTAGAGTAATTGCAACACTGACAGTAATATTCCCAAAATGAAGGCATGCTTCAAACATACCACAAAATGAAGGCATGCCTCAGTAGTATTCCCACAAAATGAAGGCATGCTTCAAACATTAGAGTTTGTTGACATTAGTAAGTACAAAACATTCTTTTCTGAGAACTGCACCAAATGGCCTATATAACTGCACAAAATGCCTACTGCTGCTCCCTCCCCTATTGGCTCTATCACTTGAGTTCCATGGAGGCCTGAACACTGAGTTTGGTGACATCCTTGGTGGTAGACATGTTGTAATGTCACTTGCCCTACCAGGTGCATTGGCCAAGTGTTGTTGTATTTGTTCTGTAACTGAAGGTCTTGGAGGCATGAAATTTGTTGAAGGCCTTGGATGCATCGTTTGTGCTGTATTTGATTCACCTGCTTGTTGTACTGCCTTCTTCTTACCCCTTGAAACCTTTGGCCTCTTGTAAACAGTGTTGCTCACCCTTGGAACTTTTTCTTTTGGTTCTTTGGGTGGTCATGGTGCTCTTGGTGTTTTCTTGTTCCCTCCAACTGGTCCTCTTGTAAACAGTGTTACTCTTCCAAAACTTCAGAGATGAATCAGCTGTTTGCCATCTTGTTCTGCAACTTGGAAGTGTGTTTACAAGTGTGTGCTTTATTGAGTTGTCTAAGTGTACAAGTTGTCTTATCTGGTCCAATTCTGACCCTGCACATCCATGGACATGTCTCTTCTTGACACACACCCCATATCCTCTGCATTTCCTTCTTAACATACTTAATTTCAAACATGTCCTTTATAGCAAAAGTCCTTAAATATCTTCTGCACTCACTAGGATTCATCCACTGCTGACCTAGTACTAGATCAATCACCTCAGGAGCTCTGTATTCCTCCTCACTCATCTCACCTTCACTGTACAAGTCATCAAGTTCAGCCCCAACTTGATGATTACATTCAGAAGCTGATGAGTCATTGCTATGGTATTCCTCTTCAGGCTCTAGTTCTTCAACTGTAAGTTTTTTTTTCTTCTCTGAACCTCCTGCCTCTGAAACTCAGTTTCTTCCCCCTATTCTTGACTGTTGTTTTCTGAAATGTCCATATTTTTTGACATAGATGCTCCTTCATCATCACTGTTACATGGAATATATTTCTCATCACCCTCTGTTTCTTCTTCTTCACCCTCTATTTCTTTCTCACTTGAATGGTCAAGGGTTGCTGGTGGTTCATCTCCATAATGTTGTGTCTCAGCTTGTGTACCAAGTTCTTCATCCTCATGTGTATCAGCTAAGTCTACATCTACACCTTGTGTAGTTGGTTCATCTCCATAGAGTTGTTGGTCACCCTCTGTCTGTGTTGGAGCCCCTTGGTCAGACCCTCCACCAGTGAAGATCCTTGAGGGCATTTCATCCAGCTCCTCCTCAGGAAGATCCACATCACTGTCACTAGGTAGTGGATCCAACAGCTCTTCATAAAGACCCTTCTTGACATGTCTTCTAACTGGTTTGTGGGCTACTTTCTTAATCCTTCCAGTTTTGCTTGGTGTTAGTGACTCAGTAGGTTGTAGCTCTTGACTTGCAGGGTAACCTAATTCTTATAAAAATATGTGTATCTCTCCTTTCTTGTCAGAAACTTGTTTACTAAATATATCTAACAACCCAGCATTAGTGAGGAGCTCCACTGTTTTTCCATTCTTCAAAGCATCAATCTAGTAGTACTTATAAACTCCCTCCAAATGGTTACTTTCAACTGTATAAGGTAAATCCAACATACTTATAAAGTCTGGATCCACTTCAACAGCAATTGAACTACCCTTAAAATGGACCCTAAGGATGTACTTCTTGTATAACAGTACAACTACCCTTAAAATAGCCTATAATTTCACATATAACAATAAGAGAAATAGACATAATTGTCTCTAACAATAATAGCCTACAAATATCATCAATTTTAGCCTATAATTTCACATATTGAATTCATAGAGGACATCATCATATTGAACCCTAATAGCATATAATTTCACATTTATAACAGTACAACTATCCTTAAAATAGAGGAAATTCATAGAGGAAATCATCATATTGAACCCTGTATAACAGTACAACTACCCTTAAAATAGCCTATAATTTCACATACAAATACACATTCCAGTATGAATTCATAGAGGAAATCATCATATTGAACCATAATAGCATACAAATATCATCAATTTTAGCCTACAATATCACATGTTCACCTACCTCATCATATTGAACCCTAATAGCATACTAATTTCAGATATTCAACCTATAATTTCACATATTGAACCCTAATAGCATGCAAATATCATATTCAACCCTAATTTCACATATACAGCATACAAATACACAGAGAAAATTATCAATTTTAGCATATACATACCATTCTAGTATGAATTCATACACATTTCAGATATTGAACCCTAAGCATACTCTACTTAACATCTAACAGAGGAAATCATCAATTTTTGACATCCTTCAGATGAAAAGGACATGAATGAAGCAAAAATTGATGGAACAAAAATTGATGGGGTAAACCTAAACCTAAAAATTACATACAATCAAGAGAAATCGAAAAATCTGTAAAAATTACATACAATCAAGAGAAATATGGGCAAAACCTAAAATTGCATACAATAAAGATAAATAGAGAAATATGTTAAAATTACATACAATCAAGGATTTTACCTGCTGTCTGGTTCGCCATGGACGATCGGTGGTTTCGATTTGGAAGGGGGAGGCTTCAATTTGGAAGGGGAAAGCGTGCGGTTCGTTGGAAGAGAGCACTGTCGATTTGGAAGGGGAAAAGAGAGCACTGTCTATTCGTTTTAGGGTTTTGGAGCAGGGAGCGTTATTTTAGGAATATCCTAATTTCTTCCATTCATTACGGCTCCTCAATAAATAAGTTAAGGGCTTTTTGGTCATAAAAATATAGTCAGAGTGGTCAACTGTTAGCAAGAGACGAAAAACGTCTAAAGTGGGGGGCGTTATAAATTATGGTAAATGACAGGGATGCACCATGAAATATGGTAAAGTAAGTGGGGTGCGACTCAAAATTTCTCAAGAAAAAAATAGTTACAATTCCTCTTCTACTAATTAAATAATTGGAGTTGTTACATTGTCCGCGGTTTGTAATCGCCGACGTGGCGGCCGGCCATTGGCTCCCCTGGTCGGATGAGACCCGGAGATAGCAGGGGAGGGCCAATGGCCGGTAAAATTAGTTAAAACACGTTCTTTTTTTGAAGCAATGGGTAATACTGTGGCGAACTCGCCTCCACTGAGGCTCGAACTCCTGACCACTTGAGCCGCACGCGCCTCTTTTAACCACTAGGCTAGAGGTCATTTGCAACCAAATTATATATATATATATATATATATATATATATATATATATATATATATATATATATATATATATATATATATATGGAGCGGATCAAAAGTCCCCCTTAGAAAACCCCCTAAAAAAAACCCTCACTCTAATTCGTAATATTAATGTTAAAATTAATGTTAATGTTAATGTTAATATTAATGTTAATATTAATATTTTTATTTTTTTATATTAATGTTAATGTTAATATTAATATTAATGTTAATGTTAATGTTAATGTTAATGTTAATATTAATGTTAATATTAATTTTAGTATTTAATGTTAATATTAACATTAATATTAACATTAACATTAATTTTAACATTAATATTACGGATTAGAGTGAGGGGGGTTTTTAGGGAGTTTTCTAAGGGGGGCTTTTGATCCGCTTCCTATATATATATATATATATATATATATATATATATATATATATATATATATATATATATAAGGGAGCGGATCAAAAGTCCCCCTTCGAAAATCCCCTAAAAATCCCTTAATCTCATCCGTAATATTAATGTTAATATTAATAGTAATGTTAATATTAATGTTAATATTAATTTTTATTTTTATTTTTATATTAATGTTAATATTAATATTAATTTTAATGTTAATATTAATGTTAATTTTAGTATTTAATGTTAACATTAATATTAATATTAACATTAAATTACGGCTGAGAGTGAGAGAATTTTTAGGAGATTTTCTAGGGGGCTTTTGATTAGCTTCCTATATATAATCTTTGAAAAAAATGTATTTTATCTTTGAACGTTGGATTCAATGAATTTTACATGTAGACATATCTTTTATGACAACCTTTGGATATTGGATTCTATGAACCTATCATACACTTAGACCGTTTTATTATGGGTAAATACCATTTTTGGTCACCCAATGTTTCAAAAGTTCAACTTTTAGTCACTCCATGACCAAAAATATATATGGAGAGTGACTAAAACTTAAACATTTGAAACATTCGGTGACCAAAACTGGTATTTACCCGTTTTATTATATAGATAAATGTGTTGCATCTCGAATACATATTTATTAATATATTAATAAGTATCTTTAAGATATATAAAAAATATCTTTTATTAGAATATTTTAATGTAGCATTCAATGAATCTATTCTATCCCTTAAATCTATTTTTAATCTTTAACATTTTTTATCCTTTTATGTTTTGACAGGAAGTATCAAATTCATCTTTTTATTACAAGCATTGATGTTGAATGTATCCTATCCCTTAGACGAGGACGATAACCAATTACATGAACTAATATATTCTTCCATGAACATATTCATCCAAACTTTCTGCCATGTACCAT
This sequence comes from Iris pallida, assembly GCA_029216955.1. Lineage (NCBI taxonomy): Eukaryota > Viridiplantae > Streptophyta > Magnoliopsida > Asparagales > Iridaceae > Iris > Iris pallida. The sequence continues at coordinate 10,638,992 of JANAVB010035417.1, forward strand.
ACACATTTTATCCGAGAGAATTTCTTGGTCCAATTGTTCTACTCTAGCAAACCTATACTATATAAAGTCGGTTCGGTTTCAATTATAAGTTAATTTTGGTTGGATTTTTGTTTTTAACTTTTAGAATTTTTATTTAGGCTAAAAAGGCTAAATTATAACTTGATACCCTCTACTATCACGATTTTTTAACTTAGATACCCTCAACTTTTACATGTATTAATTTGATACCCTGAAAAAAATTGAACCAAATTGTCCCTTCCTTCTCCCCACAACCCCCTCCCCCCTCTCTCTCTCTCTGGCTGTGGGTGGCAGCGGACGGCAGCACGAGCAGGCGGTGGCGCTTGGGACAGCTGGAGGGGGGTAGGGGCTGGTCGCTGGTGGGGCGTGGGCGGGTAGGGGGGTGGTCGGGGGCGGGGGTGGGTAGTGGGGGTGGTCGCCGGTGGGGGAGGGGAGGGGGGGGGGGGGGGGGGGGATGGCCGCCGGAGAAGGGGTGGGGTGGAGGAAGTAGCAGCCGGGAGGGGAGGGGAGGGTAGTTTAGGAATGAATTTTTTTTTAGTATCAAGTTATAAATATAAGTTAAGATATAATATTAAGTTAGTAGGTATAAAAGTTGAGGGTATCAAATTGAAAAACAGTGATAGTTGAGAATATCAAGTTGCAATTTAATCCTCTATTTATTCAACTATTTTTAGTTGGAAGACATCCTCAAATTTTAAGTAGTTACGTGTCCGTTCTCACATGTGAGACAAACTAACCTAATTTTTTTAAGGACCAATTAGCATTTAGATTTCGAATTTTATATCAGCTTAGAAATTGAGTTCTGAAATGTCCTATACTAACGCTAGTTAGTCATTGGTTTTTTCTAAGGGCACCGCAAAAATTGCTTGGGGGCAGCCCTTACTTGGGGGCAGCCCAAGCAGGTGCAACTTTTGCTAGGGGGCACCCATAATTTGCTTGGAGACAGCCCAAAAATTAGGGTTTTTCTCTCTCCTCTCTCCTCTCTCCTCTCTCCTCCTCCTCCTCCTCCTCCTTCCTCCAGCAACGTTCCTCCCTCGCAAGGACCTCCAGTTTCCCTACTCCCTACCGCCGCGGCCTCCCTTCGCGCCCACCGCCGCCCGACCTGGTCCCACCCCCCTCGCTGCCGCCTCCAGACCCTAGAAACCCTAGGTCGCTCCTTCCGGCCCAAGATCCCATCCCGAACCCAAGCCCTCCCCTTCCTTGGCTACTCCAATGGCCACCTCATCTTCAACCTCTCCACCCCCTTCCTCCTCCTCGCCAACGTCTTCTCCGGACAAACCACCCGTCTTCTCCGGACAAACCTCTCCACCCCCTTCCTCCTCCTCGCCAACCTCTCCAGCGACTTCGCCCACCTTCTCGTCGACCGTGTCGGAGAGCTCCTGGAGGATCGATGCGCCAGGCCTGACAGGTGGGTCCCTTCCCATCTGCTGCTGCTTCTTCTTCTTCTTTGACGACTGCCAACTTGTTGGCAGTCCTAACATTTTGTTAGGACTGCCAACATGCTAGCAGTCCTACCTGATGAAAAAATTGGGCTAGCCCCAAGTAAAAAAATGGATGGCAAACTTGTAATTTTTTTGAACATTTTTGGACTAGCCCCAAGTAAAAAGTGTGGTGCCCTTAGAATAGGGTTATTTTGGTCTTTTCCTAACATTTCCAAATATAGTTGTCCATCTTCTCCCTCCTCTCCATCATATTCTATGGGTTGTTTCTCCCACCGCTTTCTTCTCCTCCAAGCAGCAGTGACAACTTCGTTTTCCACTCCCCACAGACAAGAAAAGCAACAAAAGAAATAAAGTAAAAGCGAAAGAAAAAGAAGAGCAGTACAAGCCGCTCCCTCTCTCTGCAGACTAATATATAAAAAGGGAGTCCAGTCCATCGCTCACCACAACATGCGGCGATTCGTTTCCGAGAGAATCAACAGACTCCTGCTCTCCTCCTGCTCCCTCCATTCCTCGAAACCCACTGCTTCCTCTTCCTCCCATCCTTTCTTTTCTCGCTCAGCTGCTGCTGCTGCCATGTCTTCTTCCTCTGCTCCCCCCGCTGACGTCACCGTCGAGTCCATCAACCCCAAGGTGAGCCGGCTGGACTTCGTTCTGATTTGATTTGATACATCAAGTTACGTTTTTGATTCACGAATCTGGTTCGGATCGATGTTTTCCCATCTGGGTCGACCCCATTTTTTTCTTTCTGATTTTTATCCGTATGTGTTTGGGAAGGGGAGAAATTTGTGTGTTTGGCGTGTCCGTTTCGTGTTGGACACGACGCGGATGCACAAGTTTCGATTTAGACTGGTCTTGTCCGATTGATGTTTCCCAATCTGGCTCGACTCCATTTTCTCATTTCCATCCCAATGTGTTTGGGAAAGTGGATAATTTTTGTGTTTTTGGTGTGTCCGTGTCGTGTTAACTATTGAATTATATCGTGGGTGTGGTTCGGATTAATGTTTTCCCATCTGGGTCGGCTCCATTTTTCTGATATTGATCCGTCTGTGTTTGAGAAAGGGGAGAAATATTGTGTTTTGGAGTGTCCGTGTCGTGTCCAACACGACGCGGATACACAAGTTGCGATTTTGATTTGTGGGTCCGGTCCGGTCGAGGTTTTGCCATCTGGGCCATCTCTCTTCTTGAGTTTTAATTCTGTTTGTGATGCCCCACAATTTGACAATTTGAATTCCTGTTGATTTGATTTTACGTGTATAATAATAATCCCCAGTTTGGCGTGTCCTAGTGTATTTTGGAGTGTCTGCGTCTTGTCCGATACGTGTCCAACATGGCGGACACACGGTTGCGTGCCCGACACGTTCCTATTCTAGTTGATCCATCAAGTTGCGATTTTGATTTGTGTGTATGTTTCAGACCGAATTTCCCCCATCTGGCTCATCTTCATTTTTTGACTTTTTATCGATTGTTTATTGTTTATTCGAATCCAAAGGTGAGGTAGAGAATTCAACTCGCAACGGCACAGATAGGGTGTTGATTTGGTGTATGCTAGTGTTTTGGAGTGCCTGTGCTATGCCCGATACGTGTCCACCACGACACACTGATACACCTCAAGCTGCGATTTTGCTTTGAGGGTTTGGCTCAGTTTGGGGTTTTTCTATCTGAGTCAAACACTGGTTGTTTATTGGCAGATTCAGAAGTGATGTAAGATGGCTCAGTTTAAGCCATTCAATTTGACTTCTCCTTGATTCAATTATTTTTGTATGATAAAAATATTAAAAACAAATTCCTATTCTGGTATAAGATTGGTTTGAATAAGGTTCAATTTGGTTGTGATCTCTGTATAGATTACCTTTGAACTTTGTTTATAAATTTGCTTTATACTTATGGATGGGGTTGGGTTGCAATAGTCTTTCATAGATGCTTATGTGTACACTTTTATTGCTTTCCTTGCTTCCAGGTGATAAAATGTGAGTATGCTGTCCGGGGAGAGATTGTTAGCATTGCTCAGGTACTTTTCTCCCGCTTTGCATATATTTTATAGCATTATTCTTATTATTCTTATTCTTATTATTAACAAATACTATATTCTTCTTCACAATCTTCACAACCTTCTTCAAATTTTTTAGACATACAACTAGTTCTAGCTGCACCATTTAGTATCTTATTGCATCTCTGAACTGGTGCGTCAATTGCTGTACAATGCACATGCCCAAACCACCTGAGAAGATTTTATCTTATCTTACCCTTAACTGATACCACATCCAATTTCCCATGGATACACTCATTAGTCTTATCTTTCTTCGTATTGTCACTTCATTTCATCTATGCCAAAAAAGGGTGTTGTAATTGGATGATCTTGACAGCCTTAGGTTCTAACCTTAACAAATGCTAAAAGTAGTGTAAAAATGTGCTTGAACAACTTCCTTGAACAAAGAAAGTTGAGCATTTTTGAGCAGCTTGGATGCTGTCCTTATTTCTCAAAATTCCACGAATACAAGGTAGTTAATGTATGTCCCAACAAGACTTATCTTGATAAGTTAGTTGTATGGAAAAAATGTAGTAAATTTCTACCTTACATTAGAAAAGTGAGACACTTGTCAGCTCATATCACACCATTCAAGCTATTCATTTTCTAAGGCAACAAAATTTAGAAATGTATTTGCTTACAGAAAGTTTATCACTGTTTATATTGCAGCGGCTACAACAAGAATTGCAAACAAAACCAGGTTCACATCCATTTGATGAGGTGTGCAATATTTTCCATGATGTATTTACCTTATAGTTCTATACAAGGCATTCTCTTCCTTCAGCGAATAATCTAGACATTTCTAAGTTACAAGTTGTGCAGTAGTCTAAATTTCCTTTTGACAGATACTCTATTGCAACATTGGAAACCCACAGTCTCTGTCTCAGCAGCCAGTGACTTCTTCAGAGAGGTAAGCAGATTTTTGAAGTTTATTTTGTGCTAGGAGCTAGCGTATCCTGGATCCTTATATATTGAATTTCAGGTTCTTGCTCTATGTGACCACCCAGCAATCTTGGACAGAGATCAGACTCATGCTTTATTCAGGTATAAATGTCAAATCACACTAATATGTCATTTGAAAGTATTCCAAGCATTTACATTTTCAAGAGCTTGGGAAGTTCCTGAGTTTATCCATGAGATTTTACAGATTAGATTGTTTTCATGTGTGGCTTTTTAGTCTTCCAGTAACTTTTCTGCATGAATCTAAATAAGTGATGAATATAGTCATCCAGATCAAGTGAGAGTTGCTTGTTTCTTCATATATTGAGCGAATTTTAAAATGCTCGTATAAATTATACATCACAAAATCTCTTTGAGAGGCCAAGAAAATGTCGCAAAAGAACACAATCTCATGAGATACTATCACAAATTATTAAAAGATCACTAATCTCATGAGCTACATGGTAAGCTTACAAATTTAGCCATTAATAATTAGTGATATTATCTCATGATATTGCGATCTTTTCGGCATACTTTTTGTAGGCCTCTCAAAGAGATTTGGGATGTATCATTTATATGAGGATTTTAAAACTTGCTCATGTTCCTTATGTGCACTGTTTCTTTGTTTGGACTTCTTTTCATGGGAGAAACTAAATAGCGTGTCAGTGTGTAAATGAGTATGTCGAGTATATGTCTCTAGAAAGAGAGTAAAATCTCCTTCATTGTTTTACCTACAGTTTGCAGTAGATACGATACACTCAATACCAGTACGGTTTTGCATGTTGATCCGATACTGGCTGCTACTAATACTGACCGATACCGACATTGGGGGTCTCTTTCCTAGCCAATTATGTAGAGAAAATTGAACAAAAAAGACCAATCATCATGGGTGTAAAAGTATAGTAAGACTGTAAAAGCATGTAAATGAAGATACTTATTTATCGCATGAAAACCAATCATCAAGGATGACTATTATTTCATTCAAATTCAAAACTACTAAGAAACAACACATAAAATACTTAAAATTATACCTAAATGTATAAAATATTTTTTTTTCTAAAATTTTAATAATTTATATAGTTATTTGCTTTCCGATACCAAAAAAAATCGGATACTCCGATCCGAAACCACCGATACTACCGATACCGCGGATCCCGATATTCATTGGAAGGATCCAATACCAATCCTGCAAGCCTTGGTTTACCATAAATCTTGTATACAAGTACAACTAAAAGCAGAGTCACTAAATTCTCTACTTCTCTCTCTTGGGCTTCTTTCATGGGAGATAAATAGCATGTAGGTGTGTAAATGACATTGGCAAGTATATGACAGTTGAAAGAGAGTAGAGTCTTCTCTATTGTTTTACCATAAGTCTTATATACAAGTCACTAGGTTTCTCTAATTATCAGTTTTAAGATCTTTTAGTAAGCTCCATTTCCTAATTCGTAATTCTACATTTTTAAGTCTGTTCAAATCATATTTTTTCCACTCCACAATAATCTTGACTAATATGCAAATGCTTTTTGTAGTTGATGGCCATAGTATTGATGAACTAGATCCAGATTTTGAGTTTATCCTGATAATTTTCAAACTTTTCATATTATATTAATTTGATTATGTCCAAAAATAATGACTAATTATTTACTATGGACTTGCACCCTGGAGTGAGCATTTATGTATAATGTTAATTTAGTTAGCAAAACGTGATCTAATGAGTTGCAATATGGCAACGCAGTCATCACTTTAAGAAACAAAGAGTGATGATATTTTCATCTTTTTGCCATGGCTGGTTAATCAATCATTGGTGGTAGAATCCAAAATCCCTCTAAGCATTATACTACTTGTTTGTTTATATTATTTATCTTATACATCCCTAAGTGCTAATATATCTGTTTGAAACAAGTATCTATATCCTTTTGTAGCTCGGATTCCATTGCGAGAGCGTGGGAGATTCTAGATCAGATTCCTGGTAGAGCTACAGGTGCATACAGCCATAGTCAGGTAGGAATGCACTTAGATAATGTGCTTAGCTTTAAACCTGATGATTATGAGAGGTGGTTATATTTTCTTTAGGGTATCAAAGGCTTACGTGATGCAATTGCTGCCGGAATTGCTGCTCGAGATGGTTATCCTTCCAACCCAGATGATATATTTTTGACTGATGGAGCAAGCCCTGCGGTATCTTTTTTTGCCTTTTTTTTTTTATTTTTTTTTATACTATTTGCATGGTTATATTTTGTATTTGCCAACCTGCCTTATCTGTATGAGAAGCCCCTTTGTTGCCTACTTATGTAGTGCCAGAAATTTGGCACCAATTCATAGTGGGTTGATGTCAAGTTGACAGTAGTTGTAAAGTTTATTTTGTTAATACTATCATTAAACTTTCTTGCCTGAAGACTTGCTACTCCACGGAACTCTATTGATGGGTACAGATGTTCAATATGTTGATAATACTTGTTATAGATGCAGTGGTGGAACTGTATTGCTAACTAGTATTAAATTTCCTTCTCAGGTGCACATGATGATGCAACTTTTGTTGCGGTCGGAGAAAGATGGCATCCTTTGCCCCATGCCTCAATACCCTTTATACTCAGCTTCAATTGCTCTTCATGGTGGCTCTCTTGTATGTCTTTATCCTGACCATGAAAACTTGGTTTCTATTTACTAAATAAAGTTTCTCAAGCACATATTAGTACTTATGGTTGATTTTATCATTTGGATGTGCATGCATATACATGTTTTTCAAATAAAGTGACAATGCCTGCTTAATTGAATGTTAAACCTCGATATCTTTCAGCTTGGGCTAATGAACTGCCTTCATCCGCCTAAACTGTTTTTCTAAGAGGTCATTGATTAGGGGGTTTTAGGGGGCTTAGCCCACAATGACGTTGCTTGCCATTTGCATCCCGGAGGATGAGGGTTTGGGTCATTGGAATAATCTTTCCATAAAATAGGGGTAAGGATGCATATTCTCGGCCTTCCCTGTTATTTATGTGAGCCTTGGGCTTTTGAACTTTTGGCCCAAGCATGCCTGACAACTATGATGGATTGACACAATACAACCCAACCCAATATATATTGGGGTAAGATACGTCTTTCGTCTTTCATAGATTTCAGTAGTTTTATCTGGGCTGTATTTGTTTGGACTGATGCTTGACCTTAGGATTTTGTTGAGTTGGTTGATATCAAGGTTTTATGGTCAATTTTGGCTGTTCAGTTCAGAATGGGCCTAAAGCAATTTGGAGAGGAATAGGGAATCAACTTACGTTGCTTTCGGTATATCGGAAAGCCCTAAAATTTAAATCCAATCACATTGAAAACTAATTGAAGTAGTAACACAAGTTTCAAGAGAGAAGACCAAAATAAGATATAAAATGTTTACTGAAATTTTCAAAGTCCACTTTTGTTCGAATGTATAATGCATTTCCTTGTACGAGTATGATGAATATAGCTTGTATGAACAATTCTTTATAAGAAAAGGGAATTCGTAAAAACTAATTAGTAGTTGGATGAGTTTCTATTTGAGTTTTGTATTGCAAGTTTACAACTGCTGTATGCATTAAGCAACATGATTGCCTGTCGTCTAGGTGGCCTCTTTTAATATAGGCTAGATCACATTGTTTTACAATATAAAAGTTTATATAGTGATAGTAACTTGTGAAAACTTCTCTTATCTAGTGTAGTAACTTTACGAGTGAAAACTCCTCTTTGTGTTCAGGTTCCATATTACCTTGATGAAGCAACTGGATGGGGACTGGAGACTTCTGAGCTCAAGAAACAATTGGAAGATGCTCGAACAAAGGGTATATCAGTGAGGGCACTAGTTGTAATAAATCCAGGCAATCCAACTGGACAGGTTTTCTTTTGTAACTTCATACTTTTTTCCTTAAATTTCCGGAAGTGCAAGGAACCTTCTTATCATTTTTTTAATAGAAGGAAATGAAACTCTAGTGAAGTTTATTAAAAGATGATAATAAAATAAATCAAGTAGGTGCACCAATTTGTTCCTAATGCTATTTCTTACTGGAACCAAATATTATAGGTAACGTTTTGATGTGCCAAATTATTTGTGGTGCTATTTAAGGTTTTCCACTGATTATGGACACTTTCCTTTTCTTGGTGTTAATATTTTTACTTTTCAGGTTCTTGCAGAAGAAAACCAGCGGACAATAGTGGAATTTTGCAAGGAAGAAGGTCTTGTTCTCCTTGCAGATGAGGTGGGAACTGTTGTGCCAAGCCTTCATTTCTGTGAACATTTAACAGAATCACCTATTCCATCTGTTCACAATGAAGATATAATTGATAGTATATAATTGTACTAGTAAAATATGTTTTCTGAATGTAAGCAACATCCTTGGAAAGTATTGTTTATTGACTTTTAGTGACATGGTTCACTGCAACAGGTATACCAAGAGAATATTTATGCTGAAGACAAGACCTTCCACTCATTTAAGAAGATTGCAAGGTCAATGGAATACGGCGAGAAGGACCTTGCATTAGTTTCTTTTCAGTCAGTTTCTAAGGGTAAGCTTGTTCTTATTTGACCTGTTGTGTCCTGGTACAGCAGTACTAATTGACTTGTTTTTATCAGGATATTATGGAGAATGTGGAAAGAGGGGTGGTTACATGGAGGTTACTGGCTTCTCGCCTGAAGTGAGAGAACAGATTTACAAGGTGGCATCAGTGAATCTCTGTTCAAACATTTCTGGTCAGATTCTTGCAAGTCTCGTCATGAACCCTCCAAAGGTGAACATTATTGTTATTGATGCAATATTTCAGTTTATGATTTTGACACAAATTTGAATTTTATGTAAGAATAGGTTTATAACTTTATATAGGTGATTTCAAGAAAAAGCTAAATTTCCATGAAACTGCAGGTAGGAGACGAGTCCTATGAATCTTACATGGCAGAGAAGGATGGAATTCTTCAATCCTTAGCAAGGCGTGCAAAGGTCAGTGTTAACTAACCTTTCAATTATATTTCATCCTCGTCGAATCTGGAGAAACTGTTACATGTATCTTTTGCATCAGAATTCAGAAGTTGGTATTTATATCCGTCATCCTTTGATGCTTCACTCCAATTCTTATATCATCCTTATTTGCTACAGGCGCTAGAGGATGCATTTAACAGCTTAGAAGGTGTTACATGCAACAAAGCAGAGGGAGCAATGTATCTCTTCCCTCGTCTTGACATTCCTCAGAAGGCAATCGAAGCTGCAAAAGCTGCGAATGTGGCCCCTGATGCATTCTATGCTCGACGCCTCCTCAACGCAACTGGAATCGTTGTAGTTCCTGGATCTGGATTTGGGCAGGTGCACATATGTTCTTCCGCTGTAAAATGAATGCATTCTTGTTTTTATCTCCAAAATGCCATAGCTTGGTGTTAATGCTCCTTGTGGTTTATTATTAGGTCCCTGGAACTTGGCACATCAGGTGCACGATCCTGCCTCAAGAGGAGAAGATCCCGGCCATCATCTCCCGGTTCAAAGCCTTCCATGAAGCATTCATGGAAGAGTTCCGTGCCTAAGCTCCATCTGTCTCATCCATGGCAATTTTCTGTAGTAGAGTTATCACTTACAACAGAGCAGTACTTTTTGTTAATGTTGGGAATAAGGACCAGGACCAGGACCACCTCCTTCCATGTTGATTTTCCTTGCGTGGACGGGTCAAGGAAACGTGGTTACTTGATTGTGGTTTCGTGTAAGCAATTTCGGGTGTTAGTGATATCCATACATGTTAAACCAGCGAAGATTTCATGACGGCCATGGTGAACCATGTAAAACTTGTACAGGGAACATCGACCAAGGTTCTCTGTTGTGATTTGCGCAAGGAGTTCGTTGGCAGGGTGATTGGTGATTACTGGGCTGGTAAGGCTCTGTGGGACTTCTTGTAGACTGAATTCCTGTACCTGTTGTTGCAGATGGATGGATATATACTTGTGCGACTTCTCGAATGATAAATTATGGGACTACAACAAACCTGGGTGCCGACAATTGTTGCACCATGATCTGTAAGAGAATGTGTGGCTTGGAAAAGATCTCAGATTATGTTTTCAATCATGTGCTTTGCTATGCCTACAACCAAATGCTTACAATCCCCTTACAACCGCCACGTGTCGAACTTCGATTGAAGGAGGGAGGTAAGTGCTGGGGTCGGATGGAGCCCATGTAGCAGGGGTGGTGAGAGGGGAGGTGGGACCTGGTGGGACCCATGTGGAAGGGATGGGAGAGGGAGGTTGTAAGTATGTGGTTGTAGACTTAGCATTTTCCATTCCCATTGCCCCTCTTCTTCATAACAAGACCTGCAGTCCTACTTTCCTATACTGCAGGGATTGTTTAGTTGTCCATAAAAATACTAAAATGTGCAACATTTGTTGCAGTAGAGTAGTACCACATGTACACTACCTGGTCGCATGCCCATGATAATGCAAGATTTACCAATCCAATGTTACGTATTTAGTGGGCCGGGTGCAAGGAGCAACCCGGTCCGACCCACTGCTTCCGACCCGATCCGACCTGAACTGTTTAAAGAAAGATTTGTGTTCAGCCTACATCGAACCTAAAACCTCTCTTATTAGGCTTTACCATGAGATCGAACCCATACGTTCAGGATACTTATGTCTCCTACTCCTAACCACTTGACAGGGATGCTTAAGCGAGGGGATGCGGATGCCGAAGTTATTCGGGTCTGAATTTGTGCTAGGTTTGGGATTTTGATCTCATGTTCGACCTGCTACTTAAGATCAGATTGGGACCCATACCTAGTCAAATTTGATCAAATATAGGTTTGGACGGTCCAGCAGCCTGACCCAGTTAACGTCTCTATACGTTGTTTGAAAGGATGTAATAAATATTTGATTGCAATTTTTGTTGTTGGACAAAGTTACTTGTTTGGTAGTGACCGTACCTGATATGGGTAGTGTTTAGGTTAAAAACTTGGACCCGCTAGAGTTACATATGTGGGTCGGTCCGGACCCCAGCCCGACCGGCTGGATATGGCACTGAGGGGGATGTGCGAAATGCCCAGTATGCCCTTAAAACAAATCCCACCAATTAACAAAACGAAGAGGTGCCTTTTTGTCTTTTCTAGTGACCGGACTTTTCTAATTTTTGGTAAATTATAAAGGCACTTCAATACTTACTTATGGGTTCAAAACTTTAAAATTCTTCCAATTTTTTTAAATCTCTTCCAATCCATTTCTCCAAAGCTCATTCCAATCTTGTCCATGACATCAAAATTTCTGCAACGATCATGTTGAATTTTTTTTTTCTTTCTCGTTGTCAGTGCTAAGAAATGATATATGAAAGTTTCGACAGCGGACTGAGCTCGCCCTACTGAAGTACCAAACGTGCGCTCCGCCCGGTTACTCAACATATGTTTGCTATTGAAGGAAGTATGGCTCCTATTGACTAAAGGTTCTTCGGTTTCCTTTAGAACGAAAGTCGCTATGAAGCCCCTATGTCGATTCAAAAGGCGAACAGCCCCCCTCGTACGGGTGGGGTGTTTGTGGGAACTTGGATTTGAGTGGCTACCTTTCTAGCGTAACTACGCCTCTTTCCGTCAGATCTGTAGGATCGCAGCAGCAGGAGGAGGGCGATGAGGAGGAAAAGAAGTTTATATTTGAGAGGGCTTGAAGAAAATAATTTTGGCGAAGATGAAGGTGGTGAAGAAAATGAGTTTATGTTTGAAAGAGTTTGAGAAAAGAGAGTGAAAATTAGAAATAAACTCTAAACTGGATTATTCTCAATCTACCCGTACTCTTATAATTTGCCCACTTTTTATAAGCCTCTCCCAAAATACTTTTGGCGCCACCCAAACTCTCCCTCTCCTCTTTTCTTTCTCTAGCAATGGCGTCTCAGCAGCAGCAGAGGATCATCCAGCATGTCCCTTTCCCATATGGAAACTCCAGGTCTCTCTCTATAAAGACTAATTCCCAACTTTCCATTCACTAAAATCCCAATCAAGATCCAATCTTTATCACATTTCCATCTCCATTATTCTTCCCTAACGAATGGGAATAATCTATTTTCCCCTTTTTTGGTCGATTTCTTGATAATTTTTGAATCAAGATTCATCTTTCATACTTCCGTTGTTGTGGAAATGAGTGCTTTTCAATTTTGATTTTAGGTTGGAATTAGATACCCTTTTGATTTTGATTTTGATTTTTTTTGAATTTTTAAGGGGTTCCATTGGTCCAATTCAGCCACAAGTTGTCAAGGTTTTTTTTTTTTTTTTTTTTTTTGGGGGGGGGGGATTTTAGGCTTTTTAACTGACTCGGTTTATTTTGTGATAAGAGCTTCTCTCCATCAGTCCAGATCTAGTAGCAGATCGATCAATTCCAGACGAGCTGAGGAAATTCTTAGGAAGAAGATGATAGAAAATCTAGGGTTTGTATTAATTTGCGAAAGGAATTGTAAAGAGTACAATATAAAAGGAAAAAGAAAATTGAAATGAAACTAATGGCATACGTTCTTCATTCCTTCTCACTACTACTCTATGTATATTTATAGTCCATTTGCTACTGTTACTGATACTCAAAGAGCAAATGACTGTAACATAAAATGTTGGCTGGAAAGATGCTGACTAGGCTCCATTACTTGTCAGGCTGGCTGCTCTCTGCTGACTAGTCCTCTGACTCAGTAACTGAATAACTGCCTAAAACCCAATTTAAGCTGTGATACTGAATATTGAGCTCATAGTGCTCCGGTCTAGCAATGGCTGACACTAGGGAATGGAGAAGGAGAACTGGGTTCGTAACAACGCCCTTCCCTTAATTTGGCCTTATGCAAGTTTTATTAGCTTCTTAGGTAGTCTTCTCCTCTTGTTAGCTTCTTAAACTTCTCATACTCTATTGCATATGCTGAATAGAATAGAAGTACATAAGTTGTGCCTTTATTTCCTTCATTTCTCGAGCACGAGCCTTCATTGACTAAGGATGCCATCTACGGTTAGCCCTCACTAATGTATGCATGAATATGCTGAGCCTCTCCCTCATTGAACCTGTGTAATGTTGCATAGTATTCACATATGCATATAGAAGCCTTCACTGAGCCTGGAGCCTTTACTGAACCTTCACTCATTGAGTGTGCATAGTCACTGACTAACTGGATACTGGAGCTAGGGGCTAGTTGATACAATGCAATACCCTCCCTATAAGATGACTGAGACTGATGCTCAGTTATGCAATTACTGATACCACTAATATCAATGATAGTGAACTCTGCTAGAGAACTAGAAAGCTGCTACTAGTGGATGAACTATTGTCCTTGAAAATGAGGCTGTGATAGCTGGAAACTGAAGCTTTGAAGCATGATGCTTGATACCTGGATCCATATGGCTATCATGAGTTCTTCTAATACACTCTTTTGATGACACTTCTTTGAATAATTTGAAATATTGAAATGCCTCCAAGTCTGATAGCTTCGAATGAGCCCGATACACTTGATACTGAACTGAATTAGGTTCATATCAGGGTAGTTGAACAGAACCCGGTTCTCGTGACTGAAGCAAAGGGTTTGCCAACCAAGAAATTCCCCCTGGATCCCATGAATATGATTTTGTTGACATACCAACTACCGTTGTTTCCTTAAATAGCTGTAGTATGAAGGAGATGGCATCACGCACAGATGCAGGTTGCTGGATTGTATCTGTAACTTCCAGTTCACCTTCACCTTTCACTTTGAAGCTAATTAAGTCTACATTGGATCCACTGTCATCTAGTCCCACTAGCATGTCTCACCATTGAAATCACTTGGAAAGGATTCAGAACTGTGCTTTAACAGCTCTCCACTTTTAACAAACTGTGAAGAACCGAGGAATCCAACAACATTTATGATCTGACTATCATCATGCTGGAAGACCTGCTGAACATCTAAGCTTTCAGTGGCAAATTCTTTCTTCCAAACACTTTCACCATCTACACTTGATACCATAATCAGTTCCACCTTGGATTTTTGAGTTGGGAAAAGGATGTCACTCTCGACATTACTATGGGCAGTACACATGCCCCAAATCAAACGAATTTCATCCAAAAGCTCCAAATTCTTCTGCAAATTATTTGCCATCTTATATTCTTTGTCCTTGCTCTTGCTAGCATGTACCTGATCTATTGCAATCTCCTCTAGCTCATTTTTCATCTCCAATTTATTGCCCATGCTTTCAGTAGCATGTATATGTTCCACATTCCCACGCAGCTTATTTGTCATCTCAACCGTGTTGTCCGTGCTTCCTGGAACCATATTTTTACAAGTGCTAGCATAACTTGTAGCTGATTGTATGCTTTGCTTAATGCTCCGAACCAAAATCTTGGTTCTGTTTTGATGCTCGCTTGTCTGTGAGTGGATGACCAATCCCTCAATGAATTTACACTCAATTTTGCACCTACGACACCAACTCGTACTTCAAAGCTTCCTCACGGCTATTTCATCAAGCACCTTCGGTTCGGTCTCTTCATGCTGCTGCAGACTCCAGCATTGTTGCTGCGGTGGTTGAGGAAGGGACGGTGAAGTTAGTACTGCTGTTGCGGTGTCGGTGGTAGCGAAGGAATTAACTCGACCGAAAAATAGGAGGGATAGACCTCCTTTCGACATGATGGAGTATCAAGATTTTTTGTTATTTTCCTACATTTTTGAAGGGTTTTCGTTGGTTTAATTCAGCCGTAGATTATCAAGATTATTTCTTTATTGGGATTTTAGCTTCACTACCCATCAAATCGAAATGGGTATCTTTCAATTTTGTCTGTGGATTGGAATTTCCTCCTGTATGGAAGGGTCTTTGACGTGGGCACGAATTATTCAAAAGGGGAACCTTTTTTTTTTTTGCGAATTTTGAATATTTGATCGAATACTTTATATATGTTATATGATATTATATTTTGATTGCTTTTCTAGTTTGATTATGATTTATTTCTTAGGGCTTAAATTAGGTTTCTTTCTTATAAATAGGACTTTGTAGAAGGGAATAAACAAGTTTTGATTAATAAATTATTGTTTTGAGTTGCTTCCTGGGAGTTTTTCTCTTTGATCTGCTTGGATTTAGGGGAAAAAAATAAGCAGAGTTAAATGAAGGGAAGTTAAGTGAGGGAGAGTAGAGTCAATACATATAACCTTGCTTTGATTGTTGGGAGAGTTAAGTGGGGTGTGTTTAGTAACTTTTGCTTAGATTAGAGGTTTTGAGTGGGAGGAGGATTAATAAAAATATAATAATTATCAAAATATCCTTGTTACATATGTTATAAAATTAAATTTGATTGGAATTTTAATTAGAATTTGTTAAAATATCTTCACAAATAAGGAAGCTACGAAGCAACATATTGAAAGGAAAAAAATCATTATATTTTGTTAAATTTGATTGGTATTTATGACTTTTTAAATAAAACCCCTCTCCCCCCTCGTTAACCCTCCAATTTGGGAGGGGGGGGGTTTGAAAATATAGACAAAAGAGGGTTAAAAAACCCTCACTTAACCCTCTATAACCCCCTCCTAAACCTCCACCCTCAAATCTGTTAGCCCAATGATTACATCGTGTTTTTGAATATGGCTAATCAATTAAGTTTAACATAACGATGTCACTAATATTCATATACTCACTATCATATTGCTACTTAAACTTAGCATTGTCCTAATTGTTCTATATCATATTGCCATACTTGTATCGTACTGCAAATATTGTTTTGCTCGCCTAACATGTATTTGTAGACATGCAGTAAGCATGATCAAACCAGGACATATGCAATTGAGAATTAATGATGGACCAAAGACGGCGTTATACAAGAAGATTTCTCTGAACCGCCTAGCGACCTATCCGGGGCCTCGCATCGGGGGTTCCGCTGTCCGGTCAGCGGACATGGGTTGAGGGGGCAGCGCCCCCCTTGGGGGTTCGGGGGAGAAACCCCCGAAAGGTATTCAGATTTCTAGATCTGTATATCTTTGGACGACTGCTGTCAAGAAAAAAGACGTCTTCAGGTCTGCTCAAATATCAGAAGAAAGACGTCATCAAAGGGCTCTTGGTTTTTCTATTTATTCTGAGTCTGTAATTTTCAATTTATTGAGTTTAGGAGAATGTGTACGTTGAGTCGCACTGTGTCATCTCAACCCCTAGACATATCTCTTCAAGCTCTACCATACAAACAGACTAATTTCTAACCAAACCAAGCCAATGCTAGTCATATAGAGCTTCTGCCCCAGGGAACACAGAGTTCGGGCAGAACTCTGTCTAAGGCAGAGTTCGGACCGAACTCTGCCTCCTGATTTTCAGCACCCTAATTTTTAGGGCCTGCTTGATACAAGCTGTCCAACGTTCAAAAAATTGAATTCTTGGGACAGAATTCGGACCGGACTCTGCCTCCCTAGAGTAGTATAAATAGAGCTTGAATTCTCCCATTTCAAATTATCTCTTACCTTCAAATATTCAAGTCTTATAAGCTCTATTACTCTAAGCCTTCATCTTTAAATCTCCTAAGCCACAACTCTCCTTAGCCCAAGGTGTTCAGTGTGATGTCAGCTAGAAGTTGTGTGCAAGAGTTGAAAGAAAAGTCACTTGAAAAATTCCAAGTTTCGCTTTTCGCGAAGTTGAAGTGTTCGAGCGCTTCGATATAAAGGCTCGTGTTTTGTAAAGAAGTTTGCGTGCTCTTCGGACTAAAGGCGCGTGTGTACGCTATTTTACAAATAATGGATTTCAATCCTGAGCGAGAGTTCTCAGGCCTGAACTAGTCCTCCACGAGAAAAACCAGGTTAAAATCGCTGTGTTTGCGTATGCTCTTCTGATCTCTATTTATTTTCGCATTTCTCTCTGATTACTTACTCTCTTGATAGCAGTGTTCTAAATGGCGCCCGCCTAGGCCGCCTAGGCGGTAGGCGGTCCCTCTCCGCTCGACTTTGCTGTAGGCGGTGGAGTAGGCGGCCAATGGAGGTTGGCGGCATAGGCGGAGGTGAGGCAGCGTAGGCGAGCGCCTAGGCGGATAAATACTTTACAAAATATTTTGGCTAAAAAGGTTTTTTTTTAACATTATGGGCCTAACAACACTAAAATTTTATAAATCTTCGTTCTACAACTTAGTTATGCATGGAACACCCTTAAAATATGCATATTATGCAAAACAACAGTGGTAAAATAGTAAAAAATGTTCAAAATGTATCAACCGCCTAGACGGCCTAGGCGGTAGGCGGACTCTCTCCGCCGTGCACCCGCCTACCGCCGTTTATAACCTTGCTTGATAGTTGTTTTCTGGAGGTGATATAGAGTTGCATTTTTAATTGGTTATTATCGACACAAACTCTATTCACCCCTCTCTAGAGTTGCCTACACGTAACTTCAAAATCAAATATGATTTTTTTTCTTCTCACTTAACTTCTCCTCACTTAACTCACTTAACCCTCAATCCAAGCAGACCCTGACTCTTGTTCTTGAGAAATGCGGTTCCATTCGTCGTATCATGTTGTTGGTTCCAACAATCGGCATTTCTGTATTGTGTCAGATGGTACTAGAGTCTCGACGTGCCGAGAGTCACGACGATGACGGCAACCAACAACTCCTTGACAAAGAGCAGGGGGTTGCATGCCTCTTCGTCAGAGGTTCGCCGCATCGAAGTCTCTCTACGGTGATCGGATCTACGTGTCTGACGAGTTGAGCAAACGGTAGGCTTCCAAGAACCGTCGAGGAAACCGGTTCGAGATCCAAATGCGGCGTCACGGGTAAGCAACGCCCGCAATGTAGTGCCCCATATCCGGATTAAACTTATGTTGGGTAGAGTAGACTTTGCTTTTGGAATAGTTACAGTTTGTTCTAATCAAGTAAACTTTGGAAGTTTTTCAATTATCTTTAATAAAGATTGGAATTGACAATACTTTGGTGATTCAATTCTTAAAGTCAAATGAATTACGATTTGATGTAAGTCTTAGTTTTTTGAATAAATAAACATAATTGATTTATTGCAACTTAGTCAATTGGCTGGATTTAAGATGAATTTCGTATATGGTTGGTCCTTATGGATTAAATTTTTAGATCCTGATTTGATATAAATGCCTTTGAGTTATGTTTGGTTGACTTAAGCTCGGTTGTATTTAGCTCAATTAGAATTAAACTTGGGTCAAGATTAGACTTAGACCTTTGACTAGTTGGAATGGTTTATGACTTATGAAAAATCAGTTTGTTTGTTTATGCAAAGTTAGCTGGATGGATTAATAGCTTATGATAAGCTACATAAATGGATTATAAAAGTCCGATTAACATTTATGGAAAGTTGTTAACTTATGAGAAGTTGACATGATAGCTTAAGGAATTTTTTGAAATCCTTGATAAATATAATAATTCTTTATGGTTAAACTAATAACGACATAACGTGACGATTAAGACAGTATCTTGGTGGTTATCCTAGAAGATATTTACTTTTGACTTTTGGATTGGATGACTTTTGGATTGGATTATGACCAAATTCATTTAACCTTATCCTTTGCAAATTTAACGGTTATTCGGAGATCATATGACATCATTTGGTTAGTATCTTTCGGTTGAGATATTTTTTATAGGTTAGTTGGGATCATGGCAGTCAAAGACGTGCCTTGGGCGCGGCTAAGGTGCGTTTTGCAGCAAGGCGCAACAACTTTGTCTCGTATCTCACTATGCGAGATGCCTTTCTCCGGGCGCACCCAAGGATCGCTTAAGGCGCACCTTTCAGCAAGACGCAACCAAGAAAAGACACACATTATGATTTTTTTAATATATATATATATATATATATATATATATATATATATAACTTTGAGGCATGAAGATAGCCCTTAGGTTATATAAGTCGGAGGGAAGTAGCTTTTCTACGGTTGCCAAAGTTGGCTACAGTTGAACTGAAAAAATTAAAATTTACTAAAAGCGTGGTAGGGAGAATACAAATCCTTGTTAGTTCTCTGTACTGCTATTGCTTGTATTGCTCTGCTAGTTCACTTGGTTATGTTTTAACATGCCTTTGTTGGTTTTAATATTTTATTTTATTTTATTTTTTACATTACTAAATTATTTATTTATGTATATTTTTATTTTTTGCCTCACTTTGCTCGGATACGCGCCTTAAGTCCCTTACGCCTCGGACAATATAGACCCTTTGTGCTTCGAGTGCGCCTTGCACCTTCGACTACCTGTAGAAGCATAGATCACGCGCCCTAAAAAGAAAAGTGACTACAAGATTACCCGCACCTCACCTAGGCGTTGAGCTGCCCACGTCTCATCGAAGCAGCATGCTGATCGCGCCTCACCTAGGCATTGAGCTGCCCACGCCTCATCAAAGCAGCATGATGATCACGCCTCACCTAGGCGTCATATCATCCACGCCCTCGAGTCTTGGGCTGAACGCCTCGATCTCTGTGCAAAAGACGACCAAGGCACAGAGACCAAAGTCATGATTACTTATGCTACTCACGCCTCACTAAAGGCGCGCCCTTCCTCCTACTCGCGCCTCACTTATACAGGCGCGCCTAATCCCTTGCATCCCACCTATGCCTCTCAGTTGCTCTCTCCGAGACTGCATTTAATGAGTTTAACTTCTCTCGAGACTTCGACTCGATGCTTCGATTCTCGTGCAAAGAATGAACACATAAGTCGAAGTTCATTCTCCTTGGAAACAGTGTAGACATGCGCGTATCGTCTGATTAAATTCAGGCGCATGCTGCCTGATCAAACTCAGGCGTGTGCTTCCCTGAGTCTCCCCCAAGCACGTGTGCTTCTACCCCCGCGCCTATAGTTCTCTCCCAATATGAACAGCACGCCACCTAGGACAGTGATCTTAGGCGCGGGTGTCTTGTTGGCTGCAGTGGAACTAGACGCGTGCCATGTGCCGAAGACCTAATCATGCCAGAGAACGGGTTTGGAGCAATTCGAGATCATCTCCAACAACAAAAATCCCAACCATCTGCTACGTTGCAATCAGCCATACCCCACACCAGTGAAGTGCGCGCGTGGTTACAACTAACTCCTCTTTAGGAGTGCCATGTGGCAGACGAAGACCTACACGCCTATTTGCTTCTAGGCGCGTGTATTGATCTTCCCCTCAACTATAAATAGGAGGGTTCTCCATTCAAACCTCCGGTTCCCCCCATTTTTCTCAAGAATTCCTGAGCATTCCGGAGAGAATTTTAGCTGCTTCCCCTTAGCCAGTGAAGTTAGGCCCGACAGTTCTCCCTTATCGTCAGATCGTTAACAGAGTAAAGAATCAACCCTCATCACAACCCCGATCAAAAAACAAAGTGTAATTGGGAGATTCATGTTCAGGAGTTCCTTCTTATACTCTCGTTTGCAAACTTCGAAGCTCTCCTTCAAAGCACCACGAAGAGATGACAAACACTATCTTGATTGGGATTTGGATAGGTTGATGTCCAGGTTCATTGAACCGTATCATTTGGTTTTGATCAGTTATTAAAGGATAAGTTAGTTGGAATAATATCTGTTGATATAATTTTTTGAGTTAGAATTATGACTATATTCAATGAATCAGTTGGATGGATAATATGAATATCTTTAGAGACATTGGTTTGTAGTGTAACTATTTTGGTAGCCTATTTAAGGAGTCCCTCTTCCTTCATTTCATTTATTCCATATTATATTTACTTTGTGAGAGAGAAGATTTGCAGGAACGAAGCTCATCCGAAAACGACAAATTGTTGCAAGGGAAAAGACAAGTATGAGGAGAGCTATCAACAGAAAATCTCTCCGCGGAAGAGTAGAACGGTGAGTGGACGAAACTTCTCTTTCCTGAATCTTTTACATTTAATAAAGGTGGATATATTTGATAGTACGTTTTTACGAGATCTTGGTTTCTTTTTTAAGGATGAATTCTTTGGTTTTTAAAAGAAAAATTACGGAAACTTTTATATAAACTAAAAGATGGATTATTTTTCATGTTTTTCGTTTTCTTGATAACAACTTTCACTTGTTTTCTTTATGGAATATGGAAGTGAAGAACATAGATGTTTGCTTGTTTAATTCATGAAGTATACATAACTTATAATAATGGAAGTACTGGTAATTTAGAATAAAGAGAATGTAAGTCTTATTTTTTCCTTTATATATGACATTGGTAATTGATAGTATATTATGAAATTTTCATGCTCCTAAGAAGGCCATAAGGTAGTGATGATAATAATTCACAAGAAGTTATAAAGAAGGTATAAATTGAAAAAGAACTGTTGCTTACTTGATTTCATATTAGAAAGAGTTCTACGAGTGTATGTTTCTTTTATGTGATGTATAGCTGAGCCTAAATACATGTTTTATCTATAAGAAGAGTTATTGATATGAAAAGACATAAATTATGAACAAGCCGAGGCTCTAAGTTTTATCGTGAATGAGCTGATGCTCTAAGATATAGAAAGTATATGAGATTGCAAAAGAGCCGAGGCTTTAAGATATGAGATGGAACTACTTGGCTGTAGAAAGATTGTTTATTCATTATTGCATTTTTTACTTGATAGTATATTTGATAGGTTATATATCATGCATTGATCATGGACAACTTATGTACGAGAAAATTCCTCGAACGACTGGAGTGTCTTACAGAGCATATCAGGATACATCGGGTATTCGTATTCTTGTCTCGTTTTTAACACTTTGTTTTAAATTGTCTATTAGCATTATTAATTGTATTTAATTATTCGTTTAACCATATTCAACCCCCCCCCCCCCCCCCCCTCTAGGGTGCATTCGGTTTTCGGTATTGATTTGACGATATTGTCACCATTGTTCTAAAAGTTGGCCCAGGCGGCCGCCTAGCGTCTGGTGTTCGCTCGATGTCCGTCTAGACGCATGTCTAGTCCCCCCAACGATCAACTATATATTTTGAATTTTATGGATTTCTTTTGCAATTTTTAGTAGGTTTTCTGAATTTTTATTGAACTGTCTAGAACTAGGCGTCCGTCTATGTGGACTAGGTGCTCGGTGCCTGTCCGACTAGTGTCTTTTACAACCTTAATTACTACATTACAATATGAGCTAACATGAGGACGAGATTCCTCGAAAGAAGGTAGAAGACTTGCTACAAAGAACTCACGATCCGAGTTTTTTTTTTTAACAAGAGAAGGGGATAGCACAACATACAAGTTCTTACACCCAACTATCGGTCCTAGAAAATATATGGAAAAACTTGTCTACGAATTTCGTGCTGGGGTTGTTGGGGACTCATATGGACTCCAATTCGGTGTTTGTGGGGGTAAACTGGTTCTCAAAGATGGTCCATCTCATATTTTGTATGAGGACGACTGATGCGACACATGTTGCAATATTGTTCTTTCCCTAAGAGGTGAGTTATTATGCGGTGATCAAGAAAACACTTTATACGTCATCGACCTTGGCTTTACCTAAATATAACAATTTCTTTAAAGTTGAGGACGACGTCAGCGGCAATGGCATAGGTAGTGGTATTGGCATGAGTGACGTTTTCTTGCCAGAGTGGCTACCTATGGCTTTTTTCCAGAGTTTAAAGACGCGCGGTGGAAGTCGTCTGTCTACAATATGACGTTACTGAGACACGATAAATGGTGATTTATTTGCAAGGTGGTGCCAATTGCCTTAGAGATTTCTGTACCAATAACATATGCACAAAGTTATTAATGTCAGTAACAATGTCATGGCATACTTTTGGAGGGAAGTGTTATCGACTGGGTAATACGTCGAGCTTCAACCACGACGTTTGGGTCGGTCAAAGTAACGAGGAAACATAAGTTTAGTTTAGGAGCGGAGGCCTCGACGAGCTTTGCAATCATTGTTGACACGATTTATCTAGACGACAGCATAAAGAACTGAAGTTCTCTATAAGAGAAGGGTTTATTGCGGACGCAAATTATTCAAAAGGGCTATGGGTCTATTTCTGGGTGGATTTTGAATATTTGACCGAATCTTGTATGTTTGTTCATAATAATCTTTTGGTTGCTTTCCTAGTTTGATTATGATTTATTTCTCGGGGCTTAAGTTAGGTTTCTTTCTAATAAATAAGACTTTGTAGAAGATAATAAACAAGTTTTGATTAATAAATTTTTATTTGAGTTGCTCCATGAGAGTTGTTAGTCCCTTGGCGAACAATCGATGGAAAAACACAATATCAGAAACAATTGTAAAGACAATGTTTCCAGCAACAACACCCTAAAGAAGGTGATGTTGTATTACGAGAATCTAAAAAGATTTCGTAATTTTTTCTCGAAGGCAACTGAACCGTATAACTTCTAAAGAGAAGCCACAGTATTCTCGAAGGCAACAGAGGAAGAAGAAAGCCTGCTGGGGTGAAAGATCACCGGCGCTCAAAGCTATATCCGCCTTACGGACAAGCCTCCAGGAACCAGCAAGTTCGAAGAGAACTTTAGAACGCTGGCCAAAAATGTCGACTCCTCGGAATAGCAGCAGCACTTCTCTCTCTCTGGAAATTTTCTGAGTATTTTCTGTAACCTTAGAGAGAGGAGATGCTACTGATATTATAGGCACGAGATGGGCTTTTCAAATTCTGAACGTACGCCCTGGTTTAATGCCAGATCCGAATTTTCTGGATCTGAGCCATTTCCGGATCTGAGCCCACAAGACCCGCGGACGTTACATAATTTGAACGGCCCACTCGACCCGCTCGACCCGCTCGACCCGCTCGACCCGTACGACCCGTACGTCCCGTACGCTCAGTACGCTCAGTACGTCCCGTACGCCACGCAGGCCGCGCAGAGGCTCGCGCACGAGCGCAACTAAAGCGCACAATGCGCCTAGCGACGAGCTGTCGTGCTAAGTGCAAAGTGCCATCAAAAAGCCACATTAAGCCTCAAAAGCCTATTAGCCCAAGCCCAAGCCCAAGTCCGAGCCCGAGCCCGAGTCCGAGTCCGAGTCCGAGTCCGAGTCGCTAAGCCCCTTCGGGGCTTAGCTCCAATCTATTTTCATTTTGGCCAAAAGTTGGTTTCTTATTCTCACCTCTATGTAAAATCCCCCCACATGGCACCCTCCATTGGGCCTCAACCCATGTGCATCTCTCTATTCCTTCATAAGTAATATATAGAGATATATATTGGTGTGATTTTCCGATGTGGGACTATCTTTTAACAATAGAATGTTGTGAACACACACAACACATAGAATAAAACACCAACAATCCCCCACATATCTCTATATATATGAGTTAAGCGTTCCACATAATAACTGTCCATTATGCATTAGGATAGATGTCGCTGACGACTTGAATCTTCCCGCATGGGTTGAACAACAGTATGATACAAGAATGGACTACGCCTTGAATTCTGTACCACAACTGTAATTTTTCCCACTCACATAATGTAGTTATCTGTGCTTCTGGCTGCACATTAAAGGCCTTGTGCCAGCCTGGATTTCAATGTATGTATTTTGGGCGTCTACAAATTTACCCTCAAGAAACGGCCTATTTTTCTGTCCATACATTATAGGTGAGTTCTTTATTAAAGAGACATGGCATGAAGCGTCCAACGCTTCCTTTGCGGTGCTACGCCGCTATGACATGGCCTTAAGCCGAGGACCTTACCCCGAATCACCGGGAACCTCATCGTAGTGTCATACTACCTGTAGCATGAGGTCTAGCCCCTTTGTAGTGCCAAACTACCCAGCATGAAGCCTTACGCTTCTGTGCGGTGTTACGCCGCTACGACATGGCTTGCAAGGCCGAGGCTTTATCCCTAGCCGGGTTTACCTCATTGTGGTGTCGTGCCACCCGTAACATGAGGAACACCTCCTCTTTGTAGTGCTGACTACATCCCTCTTTAATTCAATATACAGCATTAGGCCAACTGCCTATTTGCGGTGCTACGCCGTTGTGACTTGGCTAACATAGCCGAGGATTTACCTCTTTCGAGAACCTCATGGTGGAGTTACCGCCACACATAGCATGGAGTCACACTCCTTGTAGTGCTGTGCTACCATGCTTCCTGTAAAGCATAACAGACCTTCACTCAGTCTGAGAACTCATTAAGGCATTATGCCATCCTTCCCACAGGATCAGTTTTCCGTAGAAAATTCATAGTAGACAACAGTGGTTCTGGGTCCGAAATCCTTCCATGTTCCGCAGAACAAGTACCCACTGTTAACTAATATTTTTCCAGTCAATAGTCCTCCCTTGAATCAAAAAATTAGATATCTGGTAGATTTCTCTTTGAACCAATAACATAAAATTTATTGATAGGATTATAATGACACAATATTAGAATGCCTTCAAACCCATCTTCCTTGCTGTGTCCTCGACCAGCTGTCGTTTGAGGCCTTTCGTGAACGGATCCGCCAGGTTCTCCTGACTCCGAACATCGATCACTGCAATGACGCCTCGTTTGATGAGATCGTTCACTGCTCTGTGCTTTAACCGCACAGTCCTCTTCTTCCCGTTAAAGAGTTCATTAGATGCTACTGCTGCTGCCGCCTGGTTGTCACAGTATATCGGGATTGCCGGTATCTGAGCTCCAACCACTGGAAGATCATATATGAGCTTCCGAAGCCACTCTGCTTCATCTGCAGCAGCATCCAATGCAAAGAATTCAGATTCCATGGAGGAGCGAGATAACATTGTCTGCTTCTTCGATTTCCACGATATAGCAGCTCCGCCTAAGGCGAATATGAATCCACCTGTAGAATACTCGCTCTCCACCTCTGAACACCAGCTAGCATCACTGAAGCCTTCCACTACTGACGGATCTCCGCTGTAGTATAGTGCAAATGTCTGAGTCTTTTTTAGATATCTCATAACACGCTTCACAGCGTTCCAGTGTTCAACGCCTGGGTTGCTAGTGAACCGACTCAGCATTCCCACCGCAAAAGCTATGTCAGGCCTTGTGGCAGTAGTAGCGTACATCAAGCTTCCGATGACGCTGGCGTACTCCAATTGCTTGACGCTTTCTCTCGAATTTGGCTCCAACTTCTGATCACTCCGGTACGGTGTATCAATTATAGGAAGATCTTGATACCCGTATCGAGTGAGCATTTTCTCAATGTAATGAGATTGTGACAGTGCTATTCCCGTGCCTGTCCGGATGATCTTGAGCCCCAAGATAACATCGGCATCCCCCAAGTCCTTCATACTGAACTTGGTCGAGAGAAATTTCTTTGTCTCTGTGACACAGCTTAAATCCGTACCTAGGATTAGCATGTCGTCAACGTATAGACAAACGATAACTCCTCTTCCGTCAGCAAACTTAGTATAGACACACTTGTCTGTTTCACTGACCTTGTAGCCATTTGACCTTATCACTTTGTCAAACTTCTCATGCCACATTTTGGGAGCTTGTTTCAAACCATACAGAGACTTCATCAACTTGCAGACTTTGTCTTCCAGACCTCTGACGACAAAACCTTCTGGTTGTTGCATGTAGATCTCTTCTGTCAGCTCGTCATTAAGGAATGCCGTTTTCACATCCATCTGATGTATCACTAGTTTGTGTATTGCTGCTAGAGCAATTAACAATCTGATGGTTGTCATCCGAGCTACTGGAGCATAAGTATCAAAATAGTCGATCCCCTGTTTCTGAGCAAACCCTTTGGCCACTAGCCTGGCCTTGAATTTGTCGATGGTTCCATCTGCTTTCATCTTCTTCTTGAAGATCCATTTGCATCCGATGGGTCTTGCTCCTTCTGGCAGGTCAACTGACACCCATGTATTATTGGAGGTGATTGAGTCAATCTCATTGTCTATCGTCTCCTTCCAGAATACAACATCTCTGGTCTTCATCGCTTCATCATAGGTAAGCGGATTTGCTTCCACATGATAAGTGACGAAGTCATCTCCGAAGTCTTTCGGCCTCCTTACTCGCTTAGTTGACGGCTCAGCGAGTTCTGGTTCAACTGGTGTCTCTTCGACAATAGCTTCTTCTTGGACTACTGGTTCTTTAAGGACTTCTGTCTGCTTTGCACTCTCATCATTCTCCGGAAGATCCGCGAGAACAATATTTTTGTGCCTTGCAAACTTGTCTTCAAAATATTCAGCATCGCGAGATTCAATGATATGATTTGATTCTATATCAAGGAATCTCCGAGCATCACTCTTCTCGGCATAACCCAATAAGATAGCCTTAGTGGTCCTAGTCCCCAGCTTCTGAATCTTCAGATCTGGGAGCTTCACGTAAGCCAGACACCCCCACACTCGAATGACATTTAAGTTAGGTCTGACTTTGAACCAGAGTTCATAAGGTGTTATGTCCGAAGTTGCATACGGTACTCTATTGAGAATGAAAGTAGCCGTTAATGCAGCTTCTCCCCAGAAGCTCTTTGGAAGACCCGCAGTCAACAGCATAGAGTTCATCATCTCTGTCAACGTTCTGTTCTTCCTTTCTGCTACTCCGTTGGATTGAGGAGAGTACGGAGCCGTCGTCTCATTTATGATTCCATGTTCTTTACAGAATGATGAGAAATCATGAGACCGATACTCCCCGCCTCGATCACTCCTTAGCCTTTTGAGTTGTTGTCCAGTTTGCCGTTCAGCCTCGGCCCTGAACTCCTTGAACTTCTCGAATGCTTCGTCTTTAGACTTGAGCAGGTAGACAAAAGCATACTTTGAGAAGTCATCGATGAAAGTAATAAAATATTTCATCCCGGCTTTTGTGGAGAATTGCTTGAAATCACAGATATCTGAGTGAACCAACTCCAGAAGATCTGTGCTTCGATGGACCCTGTGAAAGGGTTTCCTTGTGATCTTCGTCTGAGCACATACTTCACATTTCTCTACCTTACCCCCACACTTGGAGATAAGTCCTAGGCTAGACATCTTGTTAATTCTTTTACAATGAACATGTCCTAGCCTATTATGCCACAACTCAAAAGAATAGTTCAAAGTAGAAATAGCATTAATATCATTTTTCTGGGTTACAACAAGCTGAATTTTGTACATTCCTTCAGTCTGGAAAGCTTTTTCGAAGAATGTACCCTTCTTGGACATCACCATCTGGCCAGCATTGATGTCCATCCTCAAGCCTGCGTTACAAAGCAGGCTCCCAGAGATCAGGTTCTTAGCAATTGCAGGAACATGCTTCACTCCTTGAAGCGTCAGAGTGTTCCCCGATGTGAGTTTCAGCTCCACCGTCCCGATCCCCAGTACTTCAGCTTGTGCCTGGTTTGCCATTATGACTTTCTCGGAAGTTGGCTCATAGGAGTCGAACCATTCCTTGTATGAGCAGACATGACATGTCGCACCAGTGTCTATCCACCAGTCCGAGTCAACCCCCACATTTGCAACCTGTGCTATCATTGCAACCAGATTAGTAACCAAAGAAACCTTACTAGGCTCACCTTTTTCTGGTTCCTTGCAGTCACTTTTGTAGTGGCCCTTCTTGCCACATTTGTAACAAGTTACATGGGACTTGGACTTCTGATTCTTGAATGAAGGACTCTTCACTTTCAGATTAGTAAAGTCCTTTTTCTTCTTGTGAGGAGAAGCCGCCTGCTTTCCCTTGTACTCTCTGGTTTGGACCAGATTTGCTTTCGCCAGTTGTTTGGACAGAGAATCCATCTTCTGTTGAGAGCGCATCTCATCCTCAACATGGATCTCTTGCAGGAGATCTTCTATACATATGTCCAGCTTCTTGCGGTGCATCCTTGCATAGAAGTTGCTCCAACCCGCAGAAAGTTTAGAGACGATTCCTCCAACGACAAACTTGTCGACAAGAGGCATCTTCTCGTCATCCAACTTTTGGCGCAGCTTCAGAAACTCCTTTACTTGGGGCAGCATAGCCTTCTCATCTTCGAAGGTCCACTTGTGGTATCTTTCAACCAAGAAGATCTTGGACCGATTCTCGTCATCTTCGTACAATTTCTTCAAGGAGTCCCAAATCTCTTTGGCAGAATTCTTCTTGGAATAGGACTCTGCCAGAGAGTCTTCCATGCTATTGAGAATCAACAGTTTACAGATACTGTTTTCTCTAATCCATTTTGCCTGCTTGGACTTAGCAGCTGCAATAACTTCTGCGGTTCCGGTTGTTGGAACGATCGGTTCTTCCTCATTCAGCACGTGATCAACTTCCACGAGTTGAATGTTTAAGGTTACTTTCCGTTTCCAGATTTGGAAATGTTCGCCGTCGAATTTCTCCAACTTGTTAAAGTCGGTATTGACGAGCGATGCACGTGAGTTATCCATCTTTTCGATATAGCTTTGAGATTGTTAGTCCCTTGGCGAACAATCGATAGAAAAATACGATATCAGAAACAATTGTAAAGACAATGTTTCCAGCAACAACACCCTAAAGAAGGTGATGTTGTATTACGAGAATCTAAAAAGATTTCGTAATTTTTTCTCGAAGGCAACTGAACCGTATAACTTCTAAAGAGAAGCCACAGTATTCTCGAAGGCAACAGAGGAAGAAGAAAGCCTGCTGGGGTGAAAGATCACCGGCGCTCAAAGCTATATCCGCCTTACGGACAAGCCTCCAGGAACCAGCAAGTTCGAAGAGAACTTTAGAACGCTGGCCAAAAATGTCGACTCCTCGGAATAGCAGCAGCACTTCTCTCTCTGGAAATTTTCTGAGTATTTTCTGTAACCTTAGAGAGAGGAGATGCTACTGATATTATAGGCACGAGATGGGCTTTTCAAATTCTGAACGCACGCCCTGGTTTAATGCCAGATCCGAATTTTCTGGATCTGAGCCATTTCCGGATCTGAGCCCACAAGACCCGCGGACGTTACATAATTTGAACGGCCCACTCGACCCGCTCGACCCGTACGACTCGTACGTTCCGTACGCTCTGTACGCTCTGTACGCTCAGTACGCCCCGTACGCCATGCAACTAAAGCGCACAATGCGCCTAGCTGTCGTGCTAAGTGCAAAGTGCCATCAAAAAGCCACATTAAGCCTCAAAAGCCCAAGTCCGAGTCCGAGCCCGAGCCCGAGCCCGAGCCCGAGTCCGAGTCCGAGTCGCTAAGCCCCTTCGGGGCTTAGCTCCAATCTATTTTCATTTTGGCCAAAAGTTGGTTTCTTATTCTCACCTCTATGTAAAATCCCCCCACATGGCACCCTCCATTGGGCCTCAACCCATGTGCATCTCTCTATTCCTTCATAAGTAATATATAGAGATACATATTGGTATGATTTTTCGATGTGGGACTATCTTTTAACAATAGAATGTTGTGAACACACACAACACATAGAATAAAACACCAACAATAGTTTCTCTCTTTGATTCTCTTTCTTGAGAATTGAGGTTCTAGTCCTCGTATCGGATTGTTGGCTCCATCGATCGACGTTTTCGTGTGGTGTGTCTTTAGGGTTTATGCTCATCTTCTAATGCTTTGTTAATTTCATAGTTGCTAGAAATGAAGTATTTTCCTTATGCATGGCGTTGTCGTTCTTGTAGCTACAATGGCTACGAATTTTGGCACAATCATAGAGAGTAACAGACACTTGTTCTCGGGACGCCGATCGGTTATAAAAGCTTTCATGGGTCCTCTTATGCTCAATAACCAACCCCTTTGTGATCGGAGAATGCTTCAATGATGATGTTAGACTTGATAGCTGTTAGAAATGAAGAGGTGGTCACTTAGGATTGATAATTTGGTTTCAGCCATAGAAACAACCTTGCCATATATTGAGGGTAAGGTTGTGTAAATGCTGACCATCCCCAGAATTAGTAGTAGGAGCCTCATGGCAATTGAATGCACTTTTAGAAATGAGGTTTTTTACTCACACAATAGTTGATACATGTTCTATCTACGTTCATGATATAGTAAAAAATTTATTATATGGTTGACGTTTATATTATGTGATACTGGTTTGCCATGTTTCTCATATATGGGATAGTTCTTGATGAGTTGGTTGTTTATTTGACATCTTTGTTGACTTTGTTAGTTCCTTTGGCCCATGCATGTTTATCTTGATTGACATGATTCCTAGTCGAGTTTTCCGATTAAATAACTTTCATCTCATTACCACTTGATACATTTTATGCATTTTGACTATACTCTATTAAAAAAGGTTTTTAATAACTTAAAACGATATGTTGATGTATTATATTTCATATATATATAAACACATTTAATATGATTATTGGAGAACTATTCTGTTAGTAACTGAATAATTAGTCAATAATAATTTATAATTTACCTACATAACAATTCTAATTAAAAAAATGTGAGAAATAATATAAAAGCAAATTAAGAGGGACATTGATGTTATTGTTCAATTTGACTCTCATTTAACATAATTATGTGACAATTGTGCCAGATAATAGATGCTCCTTCCAGATTATAAAATATCTCCTTGCTGATTTTTTTTATGCTGAATATGTTGTACATCACTATACCTGCGCTTTTTTTTATTTTAGCTAATTTTAGTGTATTCAAAAAGTGGTAGGAACATCCTGTTCTTCATTTGATGGATGATTCACTTTAATCTGAATTATG
Organism: Iris pallida; assembly: GCA_029216955.1. Lineage (NCBI taxonomy): Eukaryota > Viridiplantae > Streptophyta > Magnoliopsida > Asparagales > Iridaceae > Iris > Iris pallida. The sequence goes on from JANAVB010035417.1 coordinate 10,670,763, forward strand.
GCAATCCTTTTATCATGTAGGGAATCAACGTGACATCTTTTTACCATACAATGAAATGGAACTTCTATGCTTGCAGTTTGGTTTAGCCTTCTTGTTTCATCATTATTAATTGTTCATTCAATGTTGTAGCTGCTCTTGATGTTAAAAAGCTCAAAGATGCTGGCATATTCACCAAGGAAAGATCTCTTTGCAAGTCAAAGGGAATCAGTGAGGCAAAAGTTGACAAAATAGCTGAAGCGGGCATGTTGGTCTCCCTTTTTCTTGTACAAGTTTATGAATTCTCTATTTGCTCCAAAGTTTGAAGCATGGTTTAAAGTATCGGCGGATACGGCCGATACCGATACGGTTTGGCATGTTCCGATCCGATACCGACCGATACCGACATTATCACCTACACACGTCGCAGGAGACGTGGAGCCATTTAGGCCCACTTTTTAGGCCTTTCAGTTATTTTAGTCATGGAGGGGTATTGTGGTCTTTCACCACAATAATCCTCCTAGGGTTTGCTTTTCTTTTCTATTTATAGTCAGGGCTAGCCGTCATTACTTTTATGCTTGGATTGAGAAAACTCTCTCCAGTGTCATCAAGAAGGATTTTATTACTTTGTTCCGTTCAATCAAAGTTGGGAGTTTTGTTCTTTTCCTATATTAAAGATCATTCTGTTTCTATTCCTCTTGTTCTTTGTTTTATTTGCTTTCTTTTGTGAATCGATTGAGTCGATTCACAACAATTGGTATCAGAGCCCTCTACGAGCCATGGCAGACGGGACGAGAACCACAATCGACGAGAAGATCCGAGGTCTTCGGGAGGGCTTCACCGCCGAGATCGATAGCTTGAAGAAATCCATGGAGGCCTCCGTTAAAGATCAAGCATCCATGAACCAGGAATTCCGCACGGAGATGCGGGACATGCGGAAAGAGATGACGGCTATAATGACGCTCTTACAAAACATCTCGAAGAAGATCAACGGCGAGGAAGCGGAGGCGGTAACAACCCAAACCCTAGACGATCAACTAGGGTTTGCTCCTGCGGAGGGGGAGGCGACCGCGGAGGAGGAAGGACCGGTCGGCAGCCGCTGCCCCGCAACCGCCGTCGCCGCCGCACCTCCGGGCTGGGTCCTGGCGGCCGGCGATCACCGCCGGACAGCAGCCGAGGGCCGCGGGAGCGCCACAGCAGGCCGTGCGAGCCCAGGCGGGGCCGCGGCTGTTGTGGGCGGCCGCTGGCCAGCCCCCGACCGCCACCCAGGGCCGGCCGGCGCCAGGGGAGCCGCCGGCGAGCGGCTGTGGCCGGACGCCGTCGACCATTTCGGTCCCGGTGGACCGGCGCCACACCCGGGAGAGGCCCTAGGGCTTGGGGCTCCCTATGGGGGTCGGACGATGACCTCGAACTACGGTGATAGGTTCACGGGGTCGGGAAGGGGCTTAGCTGGAGTTCCGGCTCGGACGGGAGGGACGGAGCCGCCAGGAGGGGCGAGGAACACCGGAGGCAGCAATTTCTTTGGAGAAACGGCGGATCCTGCCAACTTCCAGAGAGGGGATCTACCCTCACGACGACCACCACGGAGGAAGAGGAGGAGGAGGAGGATCCGACGGAGGAAGAGGCCGCTATAGCAACAGACGCAGTTCCTAGATTTTCACCTTGAGGACAAGGTGGCTCTTTTAGGGGGCGGTATTGATGCAGGCCCACCCATTATCACCTACACACGTCGCAGGAGACGTGGAGCCATTTAGGCCCACTTTTTAGGCCTTTCAGTTATTTTAGTTATGGAGGGGTATTGTGGTCTTTCACCACAATAATCCTCCTAGGGTTTGCTTTTCTTTTCTATTTATAGTCAGGGCTAGCCGTCATTACTTTTATGCTTGGATTGAGAAAACTCTCTCCAGTGTCATCAAGAAGGATTTTATTACTTTGTTCCGTTCAATCAAAGTTGGGAGTTTTGTTCTTTTCCTATATTAAAGATCATTCTGTTTCTATTCCTCTTGTTCTTTGTTTTATTTGCTTTCTTTTGTGAATCGATTGAGTCGATTCACAACACGTGCCTGTGCAACATATTTATTCACACTCTGGTTCTTTTATTTCATGTATATATGTAGATGTTACTGCCCATATGTTGAAGTTTGAACCTTGAATATATGTATGTGCAATTTTTTGAAGCAACTTTTGCTAATTTAGAATTCGATGTGCAATTTTTTGAAGCAACTTTTGCTACTTAGAATTCAACACCTTTTTTTTTTTTCCTTCTGAGATGAGGCCAGTAATTTATGGCTGGCCCTATTTTGGGATACTAGCACCAAGATCCCCTCCCATTTCCATTTCCATTTCCATTTTTATTTTTTTGAGTTGGGATTCGAGTCCACGCCGACTCCTCCCCTCCCTTAGACCATCTCCAATGGGAATTTCTATATCCCCTATTTCTATGGTAGAAATCCAATTTAGAATTTTTTTTTTTTACCAAATGGTAGTTTCTATCTAAATTTCTATCCTATGTGACGGTGATGTAGGATGGAGAGTTCTATGAGAGTTTCTACACGTAGGGTTCTACATGTATAAACTCTCATAGAAATTCTCCATCTCTTATACCAATTAATATTGGACCCTACATCATTAAATTGATCTTTTATTTGTTGCTACATAGGATAGAAATGGAGAACCGTTGGAAAATATTTTTTGTATGTGCAATTTCTATATAGAAACTCTATCAACTAGGATAGAAAATTCCTTAATACAATGACAAGTAGAATAGAAAACTCGCCTTGACCCGGGAGCCGTGGCCACCGTCACCCAGCCGCTCCCATGGGAGTTCGATCCTGGGACCTTATCCCACCGTGCCAACGGTCTTACCAGTGCACCACCGTGCCATTGGCACCCACCCATAAGTTAATTGTTAACAACTTTAACCACATTAACCTTCCTGGAACATTTCTTTTGCAGGTTTGCTCTCATGATAGTAGACAGTGGTACAGCCTTTATTGAACAGATTTCTCTGGCATGGAGTAGGCAGATGCATCTGGCGAAGTTCCTGAGGAGCCTTCAGAAGCTGGCAGATGAGGTAGACTTTGAATGCCTTGGCTTGTCATTTTTCAGTTCATTCAATATTACACTGTTCCTAACATGCTCCAACTTCCCTCAACTGTTCCGTCTATAGCCATAATAGGATGGGTGTGCCTTTTGACTGCATGAGTCTAATAAACCGAGTTAGGTTTACATATCTACCAACTGGCCACCCAGGTTTGGTACGACCCTCTTTTGCTCATAGCTACCTTGTCCGTGAATTTGGCACCAAAACAAAGGGTTGACTCCAAGTTCATAGTCGGTCGTTTAACTTCGTCAAACCTTTTATGGACCTTTTTTATGCTCCAAGTCGATCCAACTTTGATGGGGAAAAGGCTTGAATGGTCATGATGAATAGGATCTGGACACGATGTAATAAGCTTACTTTTCCAAAGTAATTTACTTGCAGGAGAAATTTTAGTTACCACAATTTACGTCTCATTATAATTTTCAATTTTAAGTTCCAAGAATATATTTGTTGGATGCAGTTTGGTGTTGCTGTAGTCATCAGGAATCAAGTTGTTGCACAAGTGGATGGATCTGCTATGTTTGCTGGGCCGCAAATCAAACCCATGGGTGGATTGGAAACATCATGGTACATGCTTCTACGACGTGGTCATTTAATAGTTAAAAAGGATTTACTTGTAATATGTGTCTTGTCTCTCCAGTTGCTTGATCTCCTTAGTTTTCTTCGTATAGGCTTGCATTTCGCATGGGTGGAAACATCATGGTATCCATACTTAATGACTGATTTATGTCCATCTCAATGTTAATTTTTTTTTAATCTATATTCAATCTTGCTATTTTTGTAGTGCGATCAATATCGGTATTGTTCGGTTAGAAGATATACCAGGCCGTCCTTAAGAATTTGAGGGCCCTGTTATAGAATTAAAAATATGGTGCGGCTATCAACACCCCATCACCTACTTAACACATCCCATCATACATAAATAATAATAAAAATAGATAAAAAAAATTAAAAATATTGTGCGGCTATCAACACCCCATCACCTTCTTTTCCTTTTTCCTTTTTTTTTTCTTGCAACTGTCAGAACCTAGCTGCAAAGAAATTCCTACCCCAAGTAAGTAGGGTTTCTCAAGCAACATTGCTTTTATGGTTTATGTACTCCAGTTGTTTTTATGTTTCTAATCCTTCCATAACTGTGACGTCTGGTTTGGTTCGCGGAATCATAGGGTTAGAAAAGTAAAGTGATTATTTTTCTATGTTTGGGTGTCAAAGAAATTGAGGAGGAAGGGAAAGTGATTCTAATGAAAGAAAAACTAGGAAAAAAAAGTGATTACATCCATCAAAGCAAGTAATCATTTTTTTTCAACTTCAAGTATTTACTTTTCTTTTTAAATTCATTGACATTTTCAAACATCGAAAAGAAAAATCAATAGAAAATGTAATTTTTCAGAGGAATGGAAATGCCAAGAAATTGTCCCTTCCATTCCGCGAACCAAACGAGGCCTTAGTTTAGAGCAATGATGTCAATTGATGAACTAGTTAATTGGCTAATATGTGTTTTCAGAAGAAAAAAAAATGATTTACATGGTTCTATGACATAGGGATAGAAGTAATGTGGACCTAGCGGACATTCATGGCTCATTTCGTAAGTTTGTATCGGTTGTCATCCAAGAGCCAGATGAAATAATTTAAGAGACATTGGTCACACCAAAAGAAAAATAAATGACCTATAGAGAGCAAAAGTCTTTCTACACATTAAGGATCCTCATCTCTTGCCATCTCCATTGACTAATATATGTCAAAATGGCAGAGGATCAAATGCAACGTGGACCGCAGACTGATGCGTGTTGAATGATGTCAACACTAAAATGGAAGAGAAGTCCGGCACTTATAATTCATATGGAAAGCAATGCGGACATCAGACGGAACCGGTAGAATTCAAGTCCAAATTCTATAATAAAAAAAAAAAAAAGTTGCACTCAACTTTTATTATCATAATTTAAGGTGCACTCAATCCAATTACCATAACATACGGAGCCATCACTGATGGTCAACTCGTTTGACTGATATTTTAGAACCTAAATATCCTTACCGTCGTCACCGTTTTTTCCACACGCACCCCCATGCTACGCGCCCACCCCCACCGTGCGCCTTCTGCTCCTCCCTTCACTTCGCAGCAGCAGCAGCAACGACAACAACTCGCATCAGCAACAGCAGCGGCTCGCAGCAGCAGTAGCTATCAACAGCTTCAACTGCAGCATCGCGGTGGCGGCAACAAGCAGCGCACGATGATGCGGGCGTGCATGCGACGGTACCGGGGTGCATGCGACGGGAAGGAGGATAACGGAACACGGTAGGAAGAGAGACACCCAAGGAAGAAGAAGAAGAAATGGATATTTTGGTCATAAAATATCGGTCAAAGAAATTGTCCGTTGGTCATAGACGATTTCTGTCAAAAGTAAAAAAAAAAAAATTTGTACATTATGATAGCTGAATGAGGTGTCCCTTGAATTATGATAATAAAAGTGGGTTTCAACTCAAAATTTGTCAAACAAAAAAACACCTAGATTGATCCAATCTTCTTCAAGCTCACATGCTCCTTTATTTTTAGGCAATTGATAAAGGCACTGCCTTTTTTGATCGGGGCTAGCCCGGATTGGGGCTAGCCCAATTTTTTTTGGGTTTTACTCAGGACAGCCCATTTATTTGATCATAGGGCTGTCCCAAGTACTCCCGCCCTCCCCCCCCCCCCCCCCCCCCCCCCCCCCCCGCGAACACAAACTTCCCGTTCTTCCTCAAGAACCCTAACTTCCCTCTTCTTCTTCCTCCTAAGCCCTAACACTGATCCCATTCTCCACCACTCGGCGAGCAGCTTCATCATCTTCCTCTTCTTCCCCACGTCCTCTTCTCTCGTCCAAGGAGAACGATGGCCCCGAAACCGTCCTCGCAAACAAGGTGCGAAATCTTCCTCCATTTCTGTCGAAAACCCTAGAAATTATCTGAGACAACTAGCAGGATCAATTACGTTCGTTATTTCCATTGCATCGGATCGCAAGGCGAACGTGTTTGCCAAAAGTTGGCGTCGGCCAGGACTGCCCAGTCTTCTGGCAGTCCAGACTGTAAGTTGGACTGCCAGAAGAATGAGCAGTCCATTGGCATAACATGTGTAGCGAAGGACTGCCCATTCTTCTGGCAGTCCTGACTCTATGATGGACTGCCAGAAAAATGGGCAGTCCATTAGCATGAGATGTGTTACAAGGGACTGCCCACATTTTTGGCAGTCCAGCATAAAGTTAGGACTGCCAGAAAAGTGGGCAGTCCTTTCGTACACATGATGTGAGTTAGGACTGCCCTCTTTTCTGGCAGTCCTAAGTGCATGTTGTACTGCCAGAAATGTGGACAGTCTTTAGTTACACATGTCCTGAGACAGTTCTTCCAATTCAAATTTTAATATGTAATTAATATTCAATAATAGTCATGAAAAGAAGACAAAGGAGAAGGATATTGAGGCCAGGCCCGAAAGAAAACGTCCCACCGCATCGGATCGCAAGGCGCGTGAAGCTGGTAGAAATGTCGAGAAAGGGCTATCAATTAGAGAACCCGAACCAGCCTCAGAAACAAGAACACGTGGAACGAAACGTGTTGCAAAGCGTTTGGCGAAAGCGGCGGCGACTCGTCGTGATGATTCCTCCGATGATGATGATTTACCCATTGCCCGAATGAGAGATGACGCTGGATCGGGTCCTTCTCAAGTACCCGAGGAAGCTGGATCGGGTCCTTCTCAAGTACCCGAGGAAGAGGAAGAGGAAGATGCGGGCCCAGTTGGTTGCTCAATTTTGAATTCAATCGAGAACCACATTTGTTATGAAATATGGAAGGATCCGGTAAGTTACTTACCTATTATATAGATTAACTATTCGAAATAATAGATATATGTAATATTGGATCTTTGTTTTTTTTATTCGCAGAAAAGCTCGCGCATGTTGAGGGTAATAAACCATGCGAAGATGTGTAGTACGTGGGGATTTAATGAGTTGAAAGAGAGTGTGAAGCAAAAAATCACCCCCACCGGATTGCAGTATTTGGCAAAATACTCATATCAGATATTGGACCACGCAATGATTTCTGCATTTGTGGAGCGCTGGCATCCAGAAACTAACAGCTTCCATCTCGCAGACGGAGAGTTGACAATCACCCTCGATGATGTCCACCACATTTTAGGGCTTAGAGTTGATGGTCGTCAAATGTCGATGGACTATTCCGAGGGCGACTTCGACCTGTATGATGAGATGGTGGATTTGGTTGCCAATTGTCTCGGTGTCGAGTCCAAGACTTTTACCACAATCCCGGAATTTAAGAAGTCTTATGGAGTTCCTTTAAGTTTTTTGAGGAATACTTTCAATGATGATGCCGACGACGCCGACGACAACAATGGTAATGACAACCTCGTGGCCCGTGGATACATGCAGTTCATCCTAGGAGCCGTCGGCATTACAGACAAGTCCGGGACAGCCGTACATGCAAAATATCTAAATAATTTTACGGACTTGAACGCTGTGGATGAAATATCGTTCGGAAGTGGTATACTAGCACACCTTTACCGCGAACTAGGTGCTGCATCTCGAGTCGAGTCGGAGACGATAGCTGGTTGTCAAACACTGCTCCATGTAAGCAAACCCTAGCATACTGTGTCTATACAATTGTATAAAATTATGTCGATAACGATAACATTGTTATATTTTACATTTTCAGGCGTGGATATATGAGCATTTTCCGACGCTCAATAGGGCTACTCTTAATCGAAATTATGATGAGCAGATGCCCAGGATGTGTAGGTGGAGGCCGGCTAAGATAGATACGAGACATCCACATACGTTGGCTACCCTACGTGTTGCTCTAGAAGATCTGACTGCAAAGGAACTCCATACTCACAGCAAGTTCTGATAAGGAACTGCCCAGGAACTTGGCAGTCCACATACTCACAGCAAGTTCTGATAAGGACTGCCCAGTTCCTGGGCAGTCCATATATGTATGTGGACTGCCAGGAAACTGGGCAGTCCTTAGCAGAACTTGCTGTGAGCATGGACTGCCCAGGAACTGGGCAGTCCACATACTCACAGCAAGTTCTTATAAGGACTTCCCAGTTTCCTGGCAGTCCAAATACATATATGGACTGCCCAGGAACTGGGCAGTCCTTATCAGAACTTGCTGTGAGCAGTCCACATACAAACAGCTACTTGTAATAAGATACAAAATGCTACGCTTTGTCAGTAAAATACAAAATGCAACGCTGCTAATCAGTAAGATACAAAATACTCATAGATACGCAGTAAGATAGACAATGTCAAGTATACAGCTGTCTATGCAAAATGTTACGCTTCGTCAACTATACATTAGTCTATGCAAAATGTTACGCTTCGTCAACTATAACGCTTCGTCAACTATACATTAGTCTATGCAAAATGTTACGCTTCATCAACTATACATTAGTCTATGCAAAATGTTACGCTTCGTCAATTAATACATCATAGTGGCCCTCCGGCCTTGGTATAGGTTCCACGAAGTTCGTAATTTTCTTGTAAACATTTATTGCATCTTCGAAGGGTATTACCCAAGCGAGCGCTTCTTCCGGTGCATGTTTCCACCAAAGTGACGCAGGAGGAGGAATAGGAGAGTGCCCAATCAACCGCGGGATAACAAAGTGATCTCCGACGAGTCCAATTGTATTTAGAGTGGATATACTGTAGTCCTTTGGAGGAGCGCACATTGGAAAAAACGTGTTGTTGTTGTGCTTGGAAAAAACGATAATGGGGATCTTGTAATGGGGATCTCTGCAGTTTGACGCTTCGGCCGACACCGTAGCGACCTTGAAGTTACAAGGGTTGTGTTGGTTTGCCTTCCAACTTCTCTGCACCATTCTAATGCTTCGGCGTAAGTTTCAAAGACAATATCTGTCGAGAATTTACTGCTCAAATCTGTGCACATAGGAGATGGGGTGCCCTACAATAAATTTACAATTTTTTAAATACCTAAATCAATGACAAAACTAAATACAATATCCAATTCAGGCTGTTCAACTAGACTGCCACAACATCTGGCAGTCCTGAGTACTTCATGGACTGCCAAAATGTGTGGCAGTCCAGTTGAATCTACTATCAACTTTAGGACTGCCACATTTCTGGGCAGTCCTTGAAGTATATAGGACTGCCAGAAAGTGAGGCAGTCCTTAAGTTCCTACGTATTCAACTAGACTGCCATACTTTCTGGTAGTCCTAAATAGTTCATGGACTGCCAAAATGTGTGGCAGTCCAGTTGAATCGATTATCAACTTTATGACTGCCACATTTCTGGGCAGTCCTTGAAGTATATAGGACTGCCAGAAAGTATGGCAGTCCTTACGTTCATACGTACTTAACTCGACTGCCATACTTTCTGGCAGTCCTAAGTAGTTCATGGACTGCCATGCGATGTGGCAGTCCATTTCTGGACTACGAAAAAATGTAACTAGGTCAGGGACAAACCACGAGTTCTTTGGAGGGAATGTCGTGTTCTTCGGAAGGACCGGGATGATCGATTGCTATATTTGAAGTCCCAAGTTCTTCCATATTTTCTACATTATAAAAGAACATTCAAAAATTAGGAATCAACCGATTATTTAACAAACTTTGCAATATAGTAGTCGAAAACATACCGACTACTACGAATATTCGTTGATAACTGCTCTGGGGTTACAAAACAGGAAGATTTTTGTAGGGACAAGAGGAATCTCAATCTAGGGTTTAGAAGAAAATTTGAGAAAAGAAGAAAATTTGAGAGGAAGAAGAGAAAGAGAAGAGAAATAAAACAATTGACTTTTATACTACCTAATGGACTAGCCCTAATAAATTTTTTCAATGGCAAACTTGTAAATAACACAAACTTACAAATGGGCTAGCCCCGATCAAATTAGGCAGTGCCTTTATCAATTGCCTATTTTTAATGAAAAGTATGATGCAACAAGTCAAGCAACAGTACACAAACAAGGATACAAAAAGGAAGGCTGTCCAGCAACATGGACAGACCCACAGGCCCCCTCCTAACAAGAAGCTTCCCTCTCCAACAGTTCCAAAATCTTCAGTTTCATCACAGCTCCACAGCAGTCAGTTCATCTTCCTCATCTACCACTACACCCATTGCCATTAACAAACATATCGAAAAGGGCCCTTCAGAGCCAATGCCTTCCGCATTAGGAATGCTACTGCACTGTTGTGACAGTCCAAGCAGAGGCGCCCACTTGTTGGTTCACATTTCAGTTCCATCCATCAATGTCTGCCAACGTCTCCTCAAGTAAAGAGAGAGAAAGTTACCAGCTTTCTGCAGCAAAAAGAAAGAAAAATGATTCATCTCAAGAGGCTCATTGAAGAAACCAGCGAGTCCTCCTCGAGTGCCAAGAGCGCAATCATTCCTAGGGAGGAGGAGAAGTCATTTGTTGATGCTTTCTCTGACCCACTTTGCAACCTCAACTTGAAGGAGACCTCGGAGTTCGTCAAGGCATTGCCAATGGCTGCCACTAATGCTAAGAGCAGCAGCAACAACAGCAGGGAGAGGAGAATGGAGGTCCCTTCAACTCCCGGGAGGCCACTCTTCAGCTTCGCCACGCCTGGAAGCCTCCTGAGGAAGAGCGTCCCTTCCAAGTGGGATGATGCAGAGAAATGGGTCATCAGTAGCCCTTGCCATGAGCAGCACTTCCCCCCTCCCCATGCTGCTGCAGAATCTTCAGAACCAGCCAAAGTGTCGAAGCAACTGAAGCACAATGGAGTCCCGACTGAAGCAGTACTGAAAGGTTGGGATGAGTTTTTTAGCATACTCTTTGCTTTCTTCGTATCACCTTCTCGTTTGGTTCTCGGGATCATCGGGTTGGATAAGGAAAGTGATTGCTTTCCTATGTTTGGGTGTCAAAGGAATTGAGGAGGAAAGGAAAGTGATTCCCAATGGAAGTGAAATTAGAGGTAAAAAGAAATCACTTTTCCCAAGCGGAAGTATTCACTTTCCTTTCCAAATTCTAAAAAAATCAACGGAAATTATAATTTCCCAAATCCAAGTAATTGATTTCCTTTCCCTTCCATTCCGCGAACCAAACTCTACTTTTTGAAACATAATGAAATGATGCTTATGAAAATTGCATGGTAGAACTATGCTCATCCAATCACCTCCGTCGATGTTAAATTTCCTTCAGTTGGATTCATGGCTATAGTCAATATGTGTTCAATTTGTCTTCTTAGTAGAACCGTCATTGTTATTTTTCGGAAAATTTGTGCTTGCAATTTCATTTTTATTATCACGCCAACTTTGTACATTGACATTTCTCTTTTGGTTTCAGTTGATCACAAATTTAAGGTTTTCCATCCTATTTATAAGTCATTTTCGTCGCGTTTGCCTCACACTTTTTTGCAATTCTGATGCAGACAAGTTTACGGACAATTTATATCCACCCTGCAACAATTTTCGGTTCTCCGATCCAACCAGAGAAGGCTTCCTCTTCGGGCACTCGTACAGCGAATCAGTCGAAGGCGCCTCGGCAGAGGTAGTCTCTCGGGTCCATCACAGGGACGTCGGGACGGAGATCACTCCTCTAGGAAGCCTGGCAGCAACGAGGTGCCATACTCCTATCAAGATCTCCTCTCCGGCGAGGCACAATACTCCGTACGACATGTCTGGCCCTCTAGTCGCCTGCACCACCGCATTGGACATCGCTGAGCTCAAGGACTGCCACTTTGCGAAGCTTCGGCTCAGTGCCCAGTATGGCTCTTTGGTCCCAAGCTGGAGCTCGAGGGAGGAGGAGGAAGAGGAAGTGTCGAAGAGCTTGAGGCATTCCGAGACCGGGCGCGGAAGGAAGAGCTTTGCTGAATCCAGAGCTCGCATATGGGAAGAAGAGGAAAGAACCAAGAGCTGTGAAAGGTAGATAGGGGAAGTGAAATTTGCACTTAATAGTAAGATGCTACGGTTATCTGTAACGAAAATGATATTTTGCCTGCCTTTAAACGTGCCCGCACAATGACTGCGCCCACGTGACAGCAGCCCATTGACCCCCTGCTAGCACTGGACCTACCCGCGAAATCCCCCCCCCCCCCCCCCTGGGGAGCCGACACGCCCAAAGGACAGGCCAAATAGCAGCGTCCTATCTGTAATAACCATGAGTCTTGTATTTCAATTTTGCAGGTACCAGAGGGAGGAAGCAAGAGTCCAAGCTTGGGTGAACCTTCAACACGCTAAAGCCGAAGAACGTTCAAGAAAACTTGAGGTAAAGAAGGAACCATGTCTTTCTCTCCTCTAATGTTTCTATATTTGCTATGTTTGTTGAATTTCCATCATGGAACTAATAACCCAATCCATCAATACATTGCTCATGTCAATATTGTTCAAATACTTCATTTGTCCAACTCTTATGTTTTTGTTAATGCATGATTTCTTTAATGACTTACACTGATAGGATATTATGAGCTTGTTTAGAGGCCATTGCCTATATGTAAGGTACTGTTCTCCAAATTTTTTTACTAATTGTCAATGATTATAGCTTTATGATTATATTTCAAAGGGTAAATTATCATAATGGCGCACCAACTATAACGCTCGGACATTTTTGGCACCTTAACAACTTTTCATTGTTCGACTTTGGTATCCCAACTTTATAAATTGCTCTTTTGAAGTATCTTTCGTCAATTTTGAAGCATATCAGGACCACTTCAAAAGAATATCTGGCAGTATATGTGTTTTAACTGTGCTTTTGTATTACAAGATACGGTTTTAAAGTGGTCTCGATATGTTTCAAAATTGGCGAAAGGTGTTTCAAAAGAGAAATTTATGAAATCGGTGTGCCAAAATCGAGCAGTGGAAAGTTAAGGTACCGAAAACGTCAGAGTGCTATAATTAGGGTACCATGAGAGCAATTTAGCTATACATAGAAAACAACTTCTAAATGCTAGTTGGATAAATGCTTTTCTATAGGCTAAGAATTGCATTGTCGTTTGAGGGTCATACTCTTACCTTGGTGACTTCACGACGTAATGCCTTTTTGCGGCATTTAGGAACCTTCATATGTAGGAGGAGGTTAATCGGCCTCCTTATTGTTTCATTCTTGAGATGCGAGATTAATACAAGAGAGTGCCGAAGATTGTTGGATTGCTTGGAGGAGACTTTAACCTCCTTCTATGTTAGAGTAATACAAATATATAACCATCACAGGGACTTTAACATAGTATCAGAGCCACCCATGTCCAGATCTCGTATGGCATGCCGTTATAAACAGATTTTATAAAGAAAACAAAATCACCGTTGTGAGATCCGCCTCTTTACTCATGAAATGGGCACTCGATTTGCAAAGATGTATTAAATAAAATAATATAAATAAGTAATCCTCAATCTCCATCACAATTCTAGAGTTTTGGTGCACGTAGTAGTAAGAGCATCATTAGTAAGGCTCATTCCCATTTTTCTAGATTCTAGATTTAGAATGTAGGAGCTCATTTTGTAGAAGAGTAAGTTCCATCCCTAGTTTCAATTTCTACAATTTCGGTCCCATCCTACCTAGGTGCTGAGGGTTGGGCCTCTCAATTTCTAGATTCTAGGTTGTAGAAACTCATTTTGTAGAATAGTAAGACCCAATTTTCTATATTCTAGACTTTACATTATTTTTTTCCATATCAATTTTTGACCACACAATCTTTGGGACCGGAGCTCACTTTATCATTTTCTACTATTTTCATACAAATCCAACCCATTCTACATTCGAAAATTCCTGCTGAACCGAAGGGAGGGACAGCAGCTCAAACCGAACGCTGACGTGTCCCCCCCAAATTGGCTACACCCCCAAACCACCCTGCTAATGTGGGGCCGCCTGCCCCACCCGTCCAATGAGAGGGGGACACGTCAGCTCTGTTTGAGTTGCGGTTCCCCTCTCGGTTTGTAGAACAGAGCTCTTCTACATTTACCTTTTTTTTTTTTTTGAATTTTGGGCCCCAAATTGCATTTGAGAGTCTCAAACTACTAATGATGCTCTAAGAACTTGAACATCCTATGGGGGGATTCATACTATTTGTTTTAGGAGGGGATGGTCATGTTAGGTACATTATATAGTTTATAACATTGTAACAATGAGCAGTTTACACATGGTGAGCACCAATAATTGACTTTGTTTTGAAATTGTAGTGTGAATATATTAGTACTCCTAAAAGCTCAACCTTCTGCGCCTAGGTCCTTTCCTTTGTCAATTCTTCCTTCTCACAGTTGTACTCAAAGCTGTCCCTCTCCCTTCTGCAAACTAAATTATCTTGAAGAGCTGGAAAGCAATGCCGGCTGCTTCAGTTCCTGAACAGTTTTCCCGCTTGTGTTTCCTATTCCTTTTCAAGCAACATTTGGCTATGCAAGTTACCAACCTTGTCTGAAATAATACATTATTTTTTTTACTAATTTGAATATTGGTTCTTTGAGGTTCACTCAAGTTCCAAGGAACGAAAGTATTCCCTTGTACTATTTGCACATGTGAAATCTTTGGTTACAATAAAATCTTGTCTGGTCTGTATTATTTACCATTTCCTCTTTTCCTTTCTCCTGCTTTGGGGATTTTACTGATTTGTTGCTAGCCTTTTAAGAATTAGTCTGTCTTTTGAAATTTTTACGGTATGTTGATTTATATATCTACACCACTGAACCCTGAGTACCGGTCTAGGAAGCACGGATGCTCCAATATCGACACATATTGGGCATGACATAGATACTCCAAATTTACATACCGAAACATGTTTTTTGTCTGTCACCGTGTCCATAACGTGTGGTTCGGTATTCGTGTACATGCAACATAGGTACTGGCTGATTTTGAATGTTTGAGGGAAATTGGTAATATTTAACTGGGTAATGAGTGGGAACAATTGTGATATAATTCCCCCCAACTGTTGGTACTTTTTGAAAGAACTTGTGGTTTTATTGTTAATGTATTTTTAAGCTGTTTTTAATTTGAAATTAGCAAATCAATAATATCGATAAGTGTAAGGTAAGATGTAGGGCCAGTTTGGGTTGTAGTTAGGTTTTATCCGAGAATCTATTTGGTGCCAAATGCAAGGGACGAGCCAATAGGTTTCCATTCCAGATGGATGTTTGTTCAAACAAAAATTCATTTCGGTCAAATTCAAAATGCTAGCCCAACGATCGTCCCAGAGCATACAACCCTTATATGTCTTGGTCTTATCTGTAGTTCTGTGTGTTTGCCAATGTTCTGAAGGTGAACTTTTGCCGATTCAATGTGCATTAGTCGGTATGATATGCAACCATGAATTTTTCTTTCTCTTTCTTATAGAGCTGCAAAGCAAATTGGCTGCTTCACTTCCACGATACTTCCATTCTATCTTTCCTCCAACTAGCCTTAATTTAGATTGAATAATTTTCTTATTCCTAGTTCCCCTCCTTTCCTTATTGGAGTAAATAGCTGGAAAGTATATTGATGCACACTACACTTGTTCGAGTTGCAGAAACAACATCCCCATATATTCGAGGTACATTCCCCAAACCCCGCATTAGCAGAAGCCTCGTGGCACTAGTACGCACTTTTTTGTCCTACATGAGAATACTAGATGTTGTACTGTCTGCCCATATGTTAAATCTTTGCGTAACATTTATTTGATTAATGTATGAAATTGAACCCATGATTTGAAATTCTAGCCTACATACACGGAAGATTATGTGCATCAATATGATGAGTCCTATATATACCAGTGATCGCGTTATTGGTTGGTTGCTTCTGAAGGTTGGAGTACTACATTTGCAGGTGAAGATACAAAACATGAGATCAAACTTAGAAGAGAAACTGATGAAGAGAATGACAATGGTGCAGAGAAGGGCCGAGGAGATGAGAGAAGCAGCTCAGCTGCAGCACTCACAGGAGATCCTGAGAGCATCCGAACATGCTCAGAAGATGAGAAGCCAATGCTACTCTCGGACGTCGTGTGGCTGCTTCCCTTGCAGTAACCATATCTGAAGTTCATGTCCTTGATGTCTCTAGTCAGGTTACTTTGGTGTCTCTACTAATAACAAGGAAGGTGATGTGATTTAGGAGTGTGTTTTAAACAAAATATTACCAATCGATAAGAATTAGCCTCTTCGGTTCCATTTTTAGGGTACGGTTTTTTCCGCTTTGGCTATTCATCTCTATTGAATCTCTCCCGGTGAACAAATAGAGTATACCGAGCGTGTCAAGAGAACCATATCGAAGGAACTCTACAAACCAACCCAAGGACCGACACACTAAAGAACAAATGGGGTCAATTGTCGATAGTATATATACATGACGGACACAGTAAGGGACAAGTGTAGTTCTTTTTTGCTTACAAGATGGACACATAAAGGCCAAGTATGGACACACTAACCCATGTTCTTTTTTTTTTTTTTTAACATTTGAGGTTGATTCCCCTTTTTTTTAATTTCTGCGTCCTCTACTGACCTACCCCTACCTTTTGATTAGGAAAGTAACACGTACCTTTTTGTTCGCCCATATTTGTGTATCTTGGGAATGCTAGTTTCCTATTTTGTTTGTAAGAATGTCAACCTTAGCTTGCTAGTTTTATCTTTTGTTTGCCAAGATTTATGGATATTGATCTGCTAATTATTTGTTTAGTAAAGTTAAATAAGTGTAAGATTCTAATTTAAGTGACTTGAGCCTCCATTGTGATGACATTTACAAATAAATAGAACGATACTACAGTTCTTCCAATAGGGAATTTTTCTTTTCGGGGAGTCAAACGCTAAGTGGTAACACAGACTTTTGTAGTTTGGACACTTGGTAACTCTAATTGCCCCAAGGTGAAAAAAGAAGAAGTTATTTTTCGCGTTAAGTGGCGACATGCACGAATGGTGTAACGACTGTCCCTTTGTCTCGGGCACGGTCCCGTGATATTGAATTCTCTGTGAAGATGTGGCTCGCCTTAACTATAGCTTCGCGGTGACAACCTTGATACACAAGCACCAAACCTGACCCCTCTCTCTCTCTCTCTCTCTCTCTCTCTCTGTGTGTGTGTGCTGTTTTCACCTACAGGTTCCTTGTGGTTGCTATATGTTCTTGTAAGAACTGGATGGTGACACAATTTCCATATCACTGAGAAAGGACTAGTCACTACTTGAAAGAGGAACACAATCCATCCTACAATTTTGCTTTTGTACGTTTGTGACGAGCAAGGGGACAACAATGTCTCCAGTACTGAGTGTCCAGGCTGTTGGATGGGGCCTCGGCCTGCAAAAGGGCTTTTTGTTTGTGGCACCCCCACAAAAAGTGCACCTGCTGCAACTCTCTATTCTTAGTCTTTTGAGAGTCCTTTGCAGGGTTGCATTCTGCATTCTTTGCAAATTCATGTCAAAGTTCAATTAAAATTTGTCAACAGTACAAATTTTGAACACAAATGTGTAATGTAGAGCATTGTTGGAAGGAACCCTACTCTATATATGAATCTAACCTTACATATATACCTCAAATCGGGCAATTCTTTCTGGGCTTCGTGGATGAGAGGCAAGTACCTGAGAAATGAGAATTTCTGGACCGCGCAAAGTAATTCAAACTACTCTGTCACTATGAAAGCTATTCTGCAGCAAAGGGTTAGGCTTAAGTCCTGCATTCGTCGAGTCATATATGATGGTGCTAGGACTAATGTTTGGACTGACCCTTGGGTCGAGCAATCGAGCATAGTGGATCGAGCCGAGCTGAATCCTCACAGTATCTGGAACATATCCGAGAAGGTTAGCTCCCTCATTCATAATGGTTCCTGGTTCATTCCCCCGGGGTCGATTTTTGGCAGATGGTCGAGAGTCATCAGTAGGATTCTTATTGACAGGGAAGCCACCAAGGATTTCTGGATGTGGACGGCCTCGGACACGGGTATATTCTCGTTGAAGAAGGTCTACGACAAGTTTAGGGATAGGCGGAAGAAGTACAGGTGGTACAGTATAATTTGGACTAGGGAGGTGGCTCCTAAATTCAATCATTGCCTTTATAAAGTTTTGTTGAGGAGGCTTCTCACCAGAGACAGGTTAAGTAGATTCGGATTAAGGGTTGAGGATCAGCTGTGTCCCATTTGCTTCAGGGAGATGGAGTCACACACGCACCTATTCTTTCAATGCAATTTCAGTTGGGATGTTTGGCAGGGTCAGTGCAGGATTCTTGGCATTGGTTGCATCGAATCCAGATCGTTGGAGGAGATTATCTTAGGGATTGAGAGGATCAAGAGTTCCAGCTCCCAGGATTATGCTAGAGCCAGGTGTCGGCTTCAATGTACGGTCTGGCACATTTAGCGGGAGAGGAACAGAATAGTGTTTGAAGGATTAAATAACACGGTCAAGTCCCTAGAGCTTGGTATCCAGGAGGATGTCTCCTTCATGCGGTACTCTAAGGATTGAGGTGTCGGGGTCAATTGTCTGGATAGAGAGGTTGTAGTCTCAGTTTTTTCATTAATTATTTATAAAGTGGTTACTATTCCATATATATATATATATATATTTTTTTTTTTTTTTTGGAAAAAGGGTAAATTTTATTCCATCATCTCAATAAGGTTACAACATAAGATACAATCCCAACTCAGGGGGACATAACTAGTACATCCGACTCAATATTATGGAGTATGCCCACCACTGGGGTGGATAGTCCCTCATAAATGCGCCGGTTCCTCTCCCGCCAGACATGCCAAACTGATGCAGCAAGTCTCAATCTAGCACGCCTAGCCCAGCTCTGCTCCATGCCCCTGCGATCACCAATCCACTTAAGGATTTCTCTGAAGTCCCGCTCCCTGCCAACCCCTCCCAAGTGTCTCCGGCTCTGCTCGGCCCATATGTTCCACGCCATATGGCACTGGAAGAACAGGTGCCCAATAGATTCAGGTTCTGTCTCACACAAAACACACTTAGGATCAGGGACAGAAACCCCGAACCGAAGCAATCTGTCCCGAGTAAGCAACCGACCCAACACCAGTTTGTATGCAGACAGTTGCATCTTCCTGGCGAGCCCCTTCCCCCAGACAAAGTCATACTCCTCAATATCATCGAAGTGGGGGCGGACAAGGTCGTAGCAGCTGCTAAATCGGAACTCCCCAGCACCCTCCGAGCGGCCGGGCGGGGCCCACATCCATATATCAGATAGTGCCGTAGGAGTGATCTGCACCTGTCTGATCTCCTCAACTACCGTAGCAGTGAACCGGTACTCCTCAGGCCTCCATACCCCTCCACGGATGATGTGCCGACACGTCAGTCCTCTGTATGCCACGCCGTCCCTCTGGGGGCCCAGAATCTCCAGGAGAGACTGACCTGAGATCCACGGATCGAGCCAAAGATCCGTCTCCCTTCCCTCCCTCATCCTCCTCCGCAAAGCCGTCCGAAGAACAGGACGGGTCCTCAGGATATGCTTGAAAGACACAGAGAAGTTGTTGTCAATTTCACATACCCAGAAGTTTCTGCCCCGGAGATACCGACTCGTCATCCAGGTCGACCATAGAGAATCACCCTGAAGGAATCTCCATGCCAGCTTGATCCCCGCCGCCTCCCTGACAGAAACAAGAGATCGCAGACCCACACCTCCCTCTCTCCTAGGCCGACAGAGCTGCTCCCAGGAGATGGCATGTATCCCTCCATGCCAAATGAACTTGGCACAGATGCCCTCAATCTTTCTGATAGTAGCCAGAGGGACCATAATCGATTGGAGCCAGAACAGAGCAATAGCAGAAATGACTGAGCGGACCAGCTCAATACGCCCTCCAAACGATAGGCCAGCCGCCTGCCAGCCCTCAACCCTCCTCTGTGCAAAATCCACCAGGCTCTGACAGTCACGATCCTTCGCGTAGTTGACGGAAAGGGGCACCCCCAGATATTTCACCGGAAGGTCCCCCTTTTCCACCCCAAGCTCCATAGCCCGCTCCTCCTTCAAAGTGCAAGAGTTGCTGAAGTATACTTTACTCTTGTCCCTGTTCAGCCGAAGGCCCGATAGCTGCCCGAACTCCTCCATCACTGCCGCAAGCTCCCTCATCCCCCGCATGGAAGGCCTCAACAGGACCAAAAGGTCATCTGCATAAATGAGATGAGAGACCACCGGAGAGACCCTGCTGTATATCGGTACAATCCTCTCCCTATGTACCGCGATGTCCATCAGACATGTGAAATACTCCATCACAAGGGTGAATAGGTAGGGGGACAGCGGGTCCCCCTGCCTAAGCCCCCTGCTGCTGCTGAAGAACCCGTAGGGGATACCCTGGATGAGGACCGAGAATGTAGGAGAAGTGATGCACTCTCTGACTCTATCCACCCAAGTCTCGGAGAAGCCCATCGCACCCATCAGATGACAGAGGAAGTCCCTGTTGACGGTGTCGTAGGCTTTCCTCAGATCGAGCTTCACACACGCCTTCATCCCTCCTGGCTTGTGGAACTCCCGAATCAGCTCATGAGCCAGCAGGCTATGCTCCGCAATAGACCGCCCCTTAATGAAGGCCGCCTGATTCCGAGACACCAGACCCTGCATAGCTTCCTCCATCCTCCTGCACATGAGATGAGTAATTATTTTATACAAATAATTACAGCAAGCAATCGGTCGAAAGTCAGCAAGAGATGTTGCCCCCTCTTTCTTGGGCACAAGCGTCAGGAAGGTGTGGTTCAGCTCCTTCAGGAGCTTGCCCGTATCAAAGAACTCCTGAACAGCCGCAAGGACCGGGGCCTTAAGGGAATTCCAATGGCGTTTGTAGAAACCACTGGAGAACCCATCCGGCCCAGGAGCCTTGGAAGCATCAGCCTGCATCACAATCGTCTCCACCTCCGCCATCCGGATAGGGGCCATAAGAAGACTGTTGCCGTACTCCGTAATCAACGTCTTCGTAATCAGCTGTGGGAAAACCGATGGATAATCCGTCTGATGATAAAGCTCAGAGTAGAACTGGACAGCCTCCTCCTGGATAGCAACCTGGTCAGTCATAAGTCGCCCGTCTCTGCCAATCAGTCGCTGGATACGGTTCCGGTGCTGTCGCGCCCGGATGACATCGTAGAAGAATTTGGTGCAACGATCCCCATCCTTGAGCCAGGAGCATTTGGCCCGTTGGGCCGCACTAATCTCCTGCTGAAGCCTCAAGGTGTTGACCTCTGCAGCCAGACTCTTCTCTCTAGTCGCCAGCTCCCCACTCAACATGTCGCCCTGGAGCTCTGCCTGCAGGTCACGCAGCTCCGCCTCCTTCTCCTGCAGGGAAGTCCGGGGGAGTGCCCTCACCCAGTCCCGGATGGCGCGTTTAGCGCTCTTCAGCCTGTGAACCATGCAAAACTGGACAGTGCCGTCCACCTCCTGGCCAAGCCCTCCTGCCACAGTCTCCTCATAACCAGCTGATAGGAACCAGCTGTTGTCATACCGGAACGGACGGGCTCGCCATCTGGGACTCTCCACGAAGCGCACCCGAATCGGCGAGTGGTCACTGGTCCCCGCAGGGAGCCCCTCAGCCACAGAAGAAGGGAATAGGCGGAACCAGTCACTGTTCCCCAAGGCCCGATCCAGCTGGCATGCCACCCTGCTCACCTCTGCCTTGTTGTGCCAGGTCCATATGTGTCCTATTCTCTCCAGGTCCCTGAGCCCGGACTGGAGGAGACAAGACTGAAAATCAGAAAGTATCTGGTCCGGCACCGGCCTCCCCCCCAGCTTCTCTCCCCGGTATAGCGTAGCATTGAAGTCTCCCATAATAAGAAGGGGGAGATGCCGATGCCTCGCTAGTGAGCTCAACCTGATGATGTCCTGCCACAAGGTCTCCCGACGCCTCCTGTCATTGTGCCCGTAGACGGCACCCAGTAAGAAGTGGAATCCCCCCTTGTTGGTGAAGGAGATAGCCACCAGCTGGTCAGACATGAAAACCTCCTCACCATCCCAACTAGCTCCATTCCATCTAACCCAGATCCTCGCCATATCACAGAGACTAAGGTTGTGAAGCTGGACCCAACCCGTAGGGGTTCTACGGGTCAGAGTTTTCACCCCCCTGATCTTAGTCTCAAGTAATATCGAGATTTCACACTGTTCCTTCCTCAGCACCTCACTAATCTCCTTCCATCTCCCCAGAGAACACCCCCCCCGGACATTCCAGGCAAGGGCCGACATCTAAATCACTGGTGGGGTCCCCTGAACATCCTCTGGAGGGGCACCCGGGGAGAGTGCAACCTCCATATCACTGGTATCCTCATCTCTATCCCCTGTAGAAGGAGGGGGGCCGTGGCCCCGTGTGGGTCCCCCTGCGGGGGAGGCTGTGCTAGTACTGCTACCCATTTCGGGTTGACCTGCCACACTCTCTCTGTCCCGCCCTGTCCGCTGTCCTCACCATGTGCCTCCGTAGCCTGGCGCTTCCGACTGTACACCTGAATAGCAAGCGCTTCATTCTCTCCCTGTCGCCTGTCCTCCTGGCCCATACTCCTGGTGGTCATGGTCCTCGTCCCCACATACTCAACCAACGCTCCAGCAAGATCCTCCGTCGGGGGCCCCTCACCCTCCCCCGAGATGAGGGGAGAGTCTGCCTCCATATCATCCTCCATCGCGCCCACCTGGTCCCCAACGGGGGAGTCGTCTGCACCATCTGCCGCCCGCACAGCCTCCTCCGGCACCACCTCAGAAGCTCCCCCACGTCTACACGCGCTCGGGAGATGCCCGAAGCAGGCACATGCCGGACATCTGGGGGGTACCCACTCATACTCCACCCTCTGCCAAGCGAACTGGCCAGCAGGTGTCCTGTACTTCAGCTGCTCAGGTAGGTCCAACCTGGCGTCAATCTCCACAAAAACCCGAGCATACAGCAGTCTAGACCTGAAGGTGGTGGCCTCATCCGCCTTAATCGGCTTGCCAATGAGGCTAGCAAGTCTCATAAGCAGTGGAACACTCCAGAAGCGTACCGGGAACTCAGGGAAACGAACCCACACTGGCACAGCATTGAGCACCTCCTTCTCACACCTCAAGTCGGGAGTCCATTGCTTCAGAATGATGAGGCGACCGTCAAATGTCCATGGCCCTCCCTGGAGAATCCGAGTCACATCTTCTGCCAACCCAAATTTAACGAAATAGAAGCCGTTCTCCTTGGAGAAGAACTCCATGCTCCCCTTCGGCCGCCAGACTCTGTCCGCATATCCTCTGATCTGCCCGTAGAAGGGCTTGCTCCCCAACACGTATAGCACTAACGTGTTCTCCCAGAATGCCGTCACCTTCGCCACTTCATCGGCCGGGAAGTCGGCGCAGAGCTCGCCCCCAATCTCCATAGGAGCAACGTACTCCATCGATGCCGGCGTCTTGGCGACCCCCACCTTGCATGCATCTGTCCAGGATACAGGCCGCGGGCCCGAACTCCGTGGTGGGGGCGTCGGGGGTGGCCTGGCACTCGTGCTCGCAGCAGTAACTCTCCCTCCGATAACTGGGACAGCCGTCCCAGTCGCCCCTTTCGCACGAGGCCGCCATGCAATCCTGGCTTGTCCCTCCCGATCCCCCGAGTGTGCCTGTCCCCCCGATGTACCCGCTCTCCTGGCTATCCCCGCCCTCCTGTCCGATCCCTGCGTATATGTTGTGCCCCTCCTAGCCTCAGGGAACTGTGATCGTTGCCCTCCTCCGCGTCGGACCCTCCGATTCTGGACCGTGGTCCATGCCCCCTCCTCATCCTCCAATCCCGACGATGTTCTTTGGGCGGCGAACACCATCGGGGACCCCCCGGATGTCGCCGTCGTCGAATTCCCAGCAGAGGCCTTGCCCGGAAGGGGATTTCCCGCCCGCAGCCCGCCCCGGCCAGCCCCCCCCGCCTGGGAGGGGTCGCCGGCAGCCGCCCGCCCCCCGGGGGGGGTCGCCGGGCCTCCCCGGGTCGTCGGCTGCCCTCCCGCGCCCCCGCTGCTGCGTGCAGCAGCAGCCACACCGCTCGCCGGCGGCCCGCCGCCGCCGTCCGCCCCTGGCCGGTCGCCACCGGCCGCCCCCGCCCCCCCCTTGCCTTTCCCCCGGTCCGGGGGGCGGTTGGCGGCCTCCACGACGCCGAGGGTTGATGCCCTAGCAGAGCTCGGGATCCCATGCGCCGCCGCTGCCATTTTTTTTTTTTTTTTTTTTTTTATATATATATATATATATATATATATATATATATATATATATATACCTCAAATCTTCGAGCTCCACTACCTGTCATAGAAGCAGTGGCCGGGACTGAGTGAAGTTTGGTAAACAGAAAATGGTCATGAATTTGAAGATTTCATTTTTTTTTTTTTTTTTTTTTTTTGGAGCTAAATTCTTAGGTTGGTGACCTTTGATTTGAATTTAAAAAATAGATAATGATTACTTTTCAAATCCAAAACTAGAATTTGAAGGCTATGCCACATCCTCCTCTCCCATTCGGATTTGGAAGGATGAAAGTTTGATTTGATTTTTTTTTAAAAATAATTTTATTGTCCTAAAATATTTAGTTAACACTAATCATCAATTAATTAGATAATACTTAAATAACAATTATTTAATATTTAATTAACATTTTATATATTAGATTTTTATTCTTAATTAATACAAATATCTTGTTAGAATATTTAATTAATATCAATAAGAAATATTTACATATATAATACCAATAGATAATTATAAATTTGTTCACATTGATTAAGTTATAATTAACTAAAAAAATAATTTTCTTCACATTAATCATAAATACCTAGAATTATGATTACTAGTTTACTATATTATCTTGTTAATTAGATAATTAGGTAATTAATATTTTATAATTATTAGTTAACCAATTATGATCACGAGTAAACCATAATATTAGATAATTAATTTATATAAAATTATAATATTTAATTAGTTAATCATAATATTTTGTTAATATCATATAACCTACTATCCAAACACGGAATTTGGACTATATCTACTTCCAATTTCAAATTCCAAGTTTATCAAACAACTTTTGTTCCAAAATTTTGAAACTATAAATTTATGATATGGACCAAAATCTAAATATTGATTTCCAAAAATCAAAAAATTCAAATCTACTTTCTAGTTACAAACAGGTCCTTAGATCATAAGTGAGGTCGAATGTTCCCAATCCCGACTAGCATATAGATTGTACCAAACCTAGCATATGGGAATTTATAAAATTGAGTTTTTCTTGTGCCCATTTATATTTTTATCCTCCCTTCATCTTCAGCTGCAGCAGGTGGATATTATTCAGTGGGCGTGACAGTGGTGAGCCTTGACTCCTCATCAGTACTGTCGTGACACACCACTCTCCTCTACTCTTTCAGTGTCACTATTTTCTAATATGTCATGGCACTATTGACGGAGAATCAAAGCTCACCAACGCCAAGTGGTGAGCCCAGACATCTGAATAATTTCTTCAGCAGCAGCAGAGGGAATATACAACCCAGGACCACTGACTGAATAATTTCTCCAGCAGAGGATGGAAACTTGGAAGCAACCGTCATATGTTCCATCGCAGAAATCGTGATGTGATGGCAGTATAAAAATTTCAATGGCGTCAACTTACATGTTGTTAGTGTTACAAAAGACATAAACCCATAATTAACATAGCTAAATGGAAGAAAACGACGATTCCAAAATTTTGAGATAAAAGCTTTGTCGTTGTTATGGACATATTTTGCATCCATTTCTAAAGAGAACAGCATAATAAAACCTAATTGAAAAAAGGTATAAAGCCAACATCTGCAAAAAACAGGTATTAAACCTGTCTTTTTTTTTGTTGCATTTTCATCATGTAAATTCATACATATGAGGAGCGAAATTGCGCTCTTGTTTACATTTTAATTACATGGTAAACGTAAAAAAAACGAAAATAATTACATTAATGTAACCGACAACAAAGATATTGTCCATCACAACACAGATGAGTCCTCTTTGCATCGTTCAACAAATGAATGTAATATATAAACTGACAAATGAGGTTTCCCTAGCACAAAATTGTTATGCGCACTTGAATCACGGAAACAACTTCTCGATACATCTTGGCCCTCCCTAGCTCCTGCATTAACAAAGCAGTGGCACTCGGACGCCCTTTTTTTTTCTCTCTCCATTAGAAATAGGCATACAAGTCATATTGCACAAATGATGCAAAAATGGGGATGTCGTGCACAAAACTGTACAGTAAGAGCGTCTTACGGAAGATATGAAATGCTACCTCAAATGCACAGTGAGAGCTTCTTTCTTACAATTCTGCAGTGGAACTCTGCTGTTCATTTTCATCAGGGTCAGGCTCCAACTTGTTAGCAACAACAGCAGGATAGGACCACTGATCCGGAACCACAAGAAAATACGTGGCCATAGCCTTTCTGAAGCGTTTCTTGTACTGCTCGGGTGAAATCACAGTCGGAGAAACATTCTTCGGCCCGCCTAAAATCCCTGACGCTTTCACCCAGGTCTCCAGGTGTTTGTCCCAGGTATACTGCCTCATGAAATCGATAATTCCCAGAACAAGTTCATGCTTCACCTCATCTATTCCCACCAGTAGAGAATAATCCATTACATCGATAGACTGCAAATTGATGATGGAATAAGAATATCAGAAATGGGAGGTAGATAACAACCTTTCACAAAGAACGAAAAAAAGAGTTCACTTGACCTGCCAAATGTTCGGAACGATCAGCTTCAAAATTCAGTCATTCACTTCATTTTAATTTTCAAGGAGCGTTCCCCTTGTGTAGGGAAAATAGTTTGTATGCAAAATGTTACTATTCAACTCCAGTTGGAGGGTATTCCTACTCGGACTTCGAATCTGAATTAGGTTTGATTGTTCTATTTGAGCTATGTTTGGAGCCCAATTTGCTTAGTATGTAATACTACTGGGAATGAAACTTCCTGATCAGAGTCATCGGAATTGTATCTTTTGGATAGTGAAATTGATTGAATGATGAATAAAGCTCGAGTTTAAACAAGGAACTATGGTCGTTGATGCAACTCTTAACATTGAAGCCTAATTTCTTGTGCGTGCAGGCTGACAAAAAGTTGTGAACATTTCTTCTAAAACTATATATGCATAGACGCAACAAATTCCGATACGGGCATGATAGGTATTCAGAATTAGGCATTGTTGGAAAATTCAGGTACCCACCCTAGACCGAGGGGGGAGCCGCTGCTTCCCATGAGTTTTCGTTTTAGTTTATAATGTCTTGAAATCTGCATATGTTAGTTCATTTTCTATTAAACGCTACCAGTATGCTAAAAACAACAGGTACTTACAGGAGGAAATCAAGGAATTAAAGGAAAAAAGGACATCTTCTGCTTAGAGTTCACATTAGGAATAAAAAAGGAATTCAGCTAAGACCTTGTATTTAAGACACTTTTTGATACGACAATGTACCATTTCTGTAAAGCTGGTCCTTGTTCCATGAAAGAAAATAGTAGCTGTTGCACTAGGTTGCATAGATACAACAAATTCCGATACGGGCATGATAGGTATTCAGAATTAGGCACTGTTAGGAAATTTAGGTTAGGGGTAAAATACGGATACAATTATATATACACATGAAAACATATTTATATACATATGTTATATATTCAGAATTATATATTCAGAACTCGATATATATATATATATATTTTATATATATATATATATATATATATATATATATATATATATATATATATCAATGCATGTTTTGACTAGTAGTAGGTTCAAAGAATTATTTTAGAGGTACAAACTTTGAGAGAATTGGGGAGAGGGAGGAGCTTGGAAATTTTCGGGGTAGGGGGTCAAAAAAGTTTGAAATATGCCAACTTTTTTAGAGGGGGACAAACTGAGAGAGAATTGTTTTTTTTTTTTTTTTGTGGGGGGGGTGGGGGTGAGAGTTCGCAAAATTTTGGGGTAGGAGTACAATACGCCAACATAGTTGGCATTTTTTTAATATATTTTTTAGATACGCCAATAGAGTTGGCATTTTGCTTTTGAAAAACACCAACTTTGTTGGCTTATTGTATATTTAACAATTGTTGAGATGACTGAGTTGGTCCAAGGCACCAAATTAAGGTTCTTGTCCAAAAGGGGGTGGGTTCAAATCCCACTATCAACTATTTTTATTTTCTATTTTATGTACTATCTATCTATATACACAAATTATTATTTTCTCTCTATATATACACAAATTATTATTTTCTCTCTATATATACAGAAATTATTATTATTTTTTATCTTTTTTTTTCACATTCTTTCTAACCAAACACTACTACAAGACCCCAAAAGCTCCCAAAAAAATATCACTATATATATACACAAAAAAAATTTCTTTTTTCCTTTTTTTCATATTCTTTCTAACACAACTACAAGACCCCAAAATTCCAAAAAAAAAAACTATTCAAAAAAGTCCGGACATCCTAGTTTTTTTGGGGGGAATTTTGGGGTATTGGAGTTGTATTTGGTTAGAAAGAATGTGAAAAAAAAGAAGAAAAGAATCATTTGTGTATATACATAGAGAGAAAAAAATAGAATCCGGACATATATAAAATCCTTTTGGACAAAAACATATTCAAAAGAATCCGGACATCCTAGGGGTTTTTTTTGGGAATTTTGGGGTATTAGAGCTGTATTTGGTTAGAAAAAATGTGAAAAAAGAAGAAGAAAATTAAGTGTATATATAGTGAATAAGTTTTTTTTTTTTGGGATCTTGTAGTTGTGTTTGGTTAGAAAGTATGAAAGAAAGAAGATAATAGTTTGTGTACATATATAGAGAGTACATGAAAATAGAAAATAAAAATAATTGACAGTGGAATTTGAACCCATATCCTTTTGGACAAGAACCTTAATTTGGTGCCATAGACCAACTTAGTCATCTCAACAATTGTTTAAATATACAAAAGAAATTGAGAAACGCCGACTCTGTTGGCATATCGTCCCCCTACCCAGAAAATTTCCAAACTCCCCCCCCCCCCCCCCCCCCCCCCACCTCTTCCCAAACCCAATCTCTCAAAATTTGTCCCCCTCTAAATTTTTTTTCTGTTTTGTATATTCAGAACTCGATATATCTATATCAATGCATGTTTTGACTAGTAATAGGTTCAAAGAATTCTATATAGGATTTAATACAAGGAGATGTTATTCGTATCCCAAATATGATTGGCATGAAGCAAAATCACTCCCAATCATGTTTCAGGTTCTTTGGAGTGCAGGCATGGAGGAGTCATATATATATATACAACGGAAAAGGTATTTTGCCCGCAGGCGGGCTGGCCCGCCCGCCTGCGTGGAACAACCCCATTGCGCCCCCCCCCCCCCCCCCCCCCCCCCCCCCCCCCCCCCCTCCTCCTTTATTGGCATGGGTCACACGCCGGTTGACATGCCAATGGGGTTGTGCCACGTGGCAGGCGGGCTGGCCCGCCTGCGGGCTAAATAGCAGGGCTCATATACAACTCATAGGGAAACCGTAAAGGAGCCCAACAGATGGGCAGGCAGGTCTCTAACTGCCTTCTCTGTCAAAATTAGTTATGGAGCATAATCTAGTTATGAAGGATCCACAAAGCATTGAACAATTTAAGAATAGCTATAAACAGAAGTCAATCCACTTGGTCGGTTCGAAGTTCCTACCCAAAGAAACTCCAACTATAGATAACATGTGGGCTTTCTATAGACCTACAACCTATGTACACAGACACTCTCATCTTAGTAGCGTGTCAAATGTCGCACGTATTGGACACAAACTCTCATGGGCACTCTCCGGACATGTTCGGACACTCATTTGTACGTGTCCTCGTATTTTTATTTGAAATGGGCACGGACACTCCCTGAATAAGGGCACGTGTCATTATGTGTACTAATATTTCCATTTGAAATCAGGCACGAACACTCCGAATAAGGACATGTGTCGAACACACTTTATAGTGTTGTCGCTTAAAGTAAGGATAAAAGTCAAATATAAAACTTAAAAGATTTTGTTGTGGCATTGTAACTTCATATAAATCAAATAGCTATTTCCTCTATATATATATATATATATATATATATATATATATATATATATATATATATATATATATGTATATATATATAAAATGTGGGTCGCCGTGTCCGTGCCGCATCCGTGCCACATAACCTACAGCAAAAGTTGGCGGCTATCTTATTGGCCATGCAGTCAGGTTCATGCACTCAAAAGACAGCTCTCCAAAATTCTCCTAGATAACAAATTTAGGAGAAAGGGCATAATATAAAGCAAGAAAGTCTCAGCAAAATGCTAAAGAGGAGAAAACTATATAAGTAAAATAATTTTAGGAATGCAAATTTGACTAATCAGTAATCAAATAAGCCCAGGCCATGTTATTTAATCCATTTAAAAACTTAAATAAGAATGACCAAGCAGAAGAGTGACAAGATTCCAAAGTAAACAATCAATACTCATGAGAACATACGAAGTTGATAGTTTTTTTCTTGAAAATAAAAAAAAAAAGACATGACAATGATGGATGCGAGACAATCTTTTTTGAACACTCACCGCAAGAAAAGAAGTATCATTCCAAACAGCTCTCTCAAGAACCTGCTTTGCCTTGTTTCCAACGAATATTGGAGAAGTTGGCATTGCCTCGATCAAGTTCTGATCAAGAAGTACCTTGTTGTTACCACTTGAATCAGGATTATATCGTGACCTTGAAGATCCCTTTAGATCATACAGCCTTGTCACACAACGTCCAAAAAATAGATTTTCCATAACCAGCAGATCCATCTTCAACTCTTTCCCACCCTTCAGCTGCTTTGATGTCACCTATAACACAGCATAAGAAAATTATCTTTATGTTTCAGAAAATATAGGAGTACGCGTGTCTAGCGAATTAATACTATGAGAAGAAAGTTAGGGTTTGTAGTATATACAGGAGAAGGTGAGGTATAGGGTTCTGGTAATTAATTGTGAGGTTTAGGGTTCTGGTAATCAATAGTTAAATATGGGATATGAGATGGAGCAAAGGAGGTTATATATACAGGAGAGAAAAGGGGGAGAAGAGATGGTGGAGGCTGGAAGGTAAGGATTTTTTTAAGAGGAAAGAGATGAGCCTAGGGCAAGAACCTAGGGCTCTGATACCAAGTAGAAGAATAGGCTACATTGGGAAGAAATGAGATTACTTCATTGGGACTCTAGACAAGCAAATCACACGCACGAAAGTGCTATAGGCAATAAACAACAAGATAATAGCTAGCCAGTGTGACATAACCATGAAAAATAATACACATAATCTTCTACAATAATACATACAAGTATGTTTAAATTTGAAAAAAAAAATTGTATTCAGGTAATAAATGCCAGTAAAAAAAAATTGAAAAACAAGAATGGCGAAGACAATCAAGACTTTCAGATCCATGTTTTCCTGGACAGGAATGGATGTGTTTTTTACCATTTACCTCATCAAATGGATTTAATCAGCTACTATATAGTGTTAAAATAGACACCGCAAACTAGACATCATCAGGACTATGCAGAAATGTTACTGGTACTCAAACAGAGGGCACAAGGAAAATGGTCTGCCATTCAGGAGCAGCTGACTAGAAATGTATTGAACATGATAACTAATTTTACTGGGAAAATTTGAGACAATTCTTCTTGCTCATAACATTTGATCATAAGAATAGGGATGATATATATAACACTAGGGTGGAATAACTAAAGCATGAAGTAATTCGAATTTCCGGCGTCCATTCTATTTTTTTTTTTTTTTATAAAACTTGTTTTTTGTTACAAAAGATTGGACGATCAAGTGGTTGATACCCTTAGTAAAAGAAGGGAGGATTGATGAGTTTCAAAGATCAAAACCTAGTATTAAGTAAATATATATATTTTTTTAAAATAGTTATTTTAGAAGAAAAAACGTGTCTTGCAAGTTGGAAGAGATAAAGGACAGGGATGGGATCGGGTATTTGTGGTCTCGAGTTGTGGGTTTGTGAAGGATTAAGATGAGAAAAGGATATGCGAAGGATTAATTATAACGGCTAGAGATAGAGAGACATGATGAGGAAAGAAATAGAGAGGGAGAGACAAAGAGCGAAGAAGGTTAGGGTTTGTACTCTATACAGGAGAGGAAAGGGGGAGAAGAGATGGTGGAGGCTGGAAGGTAGAGTTAGGATTTTTGGAGAGGAAAGAGATCAGCCTAGGGCAAGACCTTAGGTAGAATAGGCTACATTGGGAAGAAATGAGATTATTCATTAGGACTTCACACACACACACACACACACACACACACACACACGAAAGTGCTAATGGCAATAAACAAGTAGATAATAGCTAGCATGTGTGACATAACCAGGAAAAATAGTACACATATTCTTCTACAATAATATATACAAGTATGTATAAATTTGGGGGAAATAACTGTGTTCAGATAATAAATGCTAGTCAAAAAATTGATATTTATATAGTGTTAAAATAGACACTGCAAACTAGACTTAATCAGGTAATATGCAAAAATGTTAATGGGACTCGAACAGAGGACACAAGGAAAATGGATCTGCCGATGAGGAGCAGCTGACTAAAAATACATTGAACACGATAAATAAACTTATTGGTAAAATTTGAAAATTCTTCTTGCTCATAACATTTAATCATAAGAGTAGGGATGATATATATAACACTAGTGTGGAATAACTAAAGCAGGAACATAGAATAGAACATGATATTTATATATATGTATATATATAATTAATACCTGATAGATACCCAAAATCTTGGCCAAACAAGTTGGGCTTCCTATGCCTATCGAATGAGAAAGATGTTTGAAATACTCTGGAGCAAATTTAATAAATGATTCTAGCTCTGTTTTCGTAACCTGCTTTATAATAAACCTATCATCAAATGACTTAGCAAAGAACACGTTGCTTTTTCCACCCTGTGCTCCCCATTTCTTACAACGACTAAGTGATCTTATAAAATCGAGCTCAGATGGACAACAAGTTCTCCTCAAAGCATCAAAGAGCTTAGCATAGTAACAAGTCACAGTATATTTAACCTTCCCCAGTGGCCCATCATCAGCAAAAGTAACTCTGGGGTGCATTGATTTTGTGGATGTAAGTGGATCCAAACCCAGCGTACTCCTGCTTGCAGTTAGAGACGAAATGCCATCTTCGTTTGGCCCAAAACTTCTAAAAGGATCAAGGAAAATGTCATCATTTGATTGGTATGGGTAGAAACTACCCAAGTCACTGGATGACATTAGAAATGAAGAATCCACATGCTCATCCGACATTTGCATATGATAATCAGATGAGACAAGTGCATAAGAAATAATACTAGTTGGTTCATCATCATATATTGGGATGACAGTCTCATCGACTCCAATGGGTAGAAGCAACCTTGCCCCACCCTGACGCTCCAACTCCCGAAACAAGGAGACGTAAATAGGGTGGTATTCGTTGAGAGTGTCAAATCTTGAAGAAGTGCCCCAATTCTTGTTCATAGAACGATATATATTGAGGAAAGGCACTCCAATCCAGCTTGAGAAGTCCTCTGCACTATCTCCCAACTTAGTTAGCAAAGCTGAGGCAAAGGATTGGGTCACTTCACGAGAGCCACTCCGTTGTTCTGAATCCTCTGAAAATGACATTGCAGCTGTTACCTCTGCTGAAGCTGAAGAATCCAACATGCTTGCATCAGCAAGAAGTGGAATATTTTCTTGTCCCCTCCACTTCGCATCAAATGTTTCAGATAAATTAGCAAAAAGTGGAAACTGACCATCAGAGAGGGTTCTGCGGGCAACAAGGCCATATTCCAAAGGCTCCAACTTATCACTTGCACTTATGCTAGTAGAAAGGAATACTTTGCTTTGTTTCCCCTGAAAAGAGTCCAGTCCTATATTTACCTGCTTCTGACCTACACTAGTACTGTCCAAATTGTCACAAAGCCCTTCCTGATGGCTAAATGAAATACCCCCCTTAGGGGCCTCATCAATTCTGGAATCCAAAGAGAGAGCATCTGAACTAGTAAAGCTTCTATGGGACTTGGGGCCTAGATTTGGATCTGCTACTTTCTCAACAGGGCAGGCTTTCTCCTTGTCTTTTAACGAAGAACCACTAGGTATTTCATCAGTAATACTACCTAAACCAGCAGCAAATATCAGGCGTTGATCCCATAGATATGACTGGAAAAGCAACTGCCTCCTTAATTTATTAACCTCAAGTATGTCAATGACAGGATGTCCCTTGCTTGCCTCCCTATTCAGTAACTTCTGTAGAGATTCCTGCAAAAGAATGATATTAATCTTCAATGTAAAACTACGAGTTGTATTCATCAAATAAAAGAAGGCTAAGGAGGCAAGTAAGCACACCTCGAATTCCACCTTCTCCTTTTGCAACATTTTTTCAAGCTCAAGTGTGTGTTGTCTTGATTCTGAGGATTTCAAGTTACCATTATGCGACGACAAATTGCGCCTTCCCTCTGAAATTTGTTGCAAAGCATTATATACCTCGGTGAAGAGAAGTTCTGTTCTGTCAGCCACCTGTTAAATTGAAGCAATATGATCATCTATTAGAGAGAAAGCCAGATTATGCCAAGTAGTGGAAAGGATCTTTGCTAAGCAAATTCAACGACCTCATTTGCTTCATTTTGTATCCATTCCTGATGCTCATAATTGAAATCAACCTTGAGAGGTGGAAGATAAACGGAGTGAACATCAATTGATGCATAGCGAAAGCAAGCAACCATTCTCCCGAACCTTCTCATAGAGACAACATCACTATCAAACAAGAGAACATGGGATGATATCATGATGGTAAATAAAAGGTACAAAGAGGAGAAAGTAAGAGATACCCGTAAAACCGAAGGCAGTCCTTGTGAAGAGAATGACCACAACTAGCAACCCTACTTGCAGCAGCATTATTTGAAAAGGTAAGCTCCAAAAATTTGCCCAAAGAGAGGCCCCAAGCAGCATCAGACATCAAAACTCTACGGGTGACAGGAGGCAACCCATGAGTCCGAGGGCACCGAAGGCACCTGTGCCACATCCAAATCTTGCCTTCCTCCTCTCCTGGCAAAAGGAATTCTGGGAGATTCCTAACTGATATAATTAGACTACCTTGCTGATGTGTGTAACAATGAACATGAGCTTCTGGTGCCATTTCACAAGAACGACATGGGTTACTCTGACATGACGAGCAACTACTGTCAGTATTTTATTTTATTTTATTTTTAGGGGGGGGGGGGGGGGGGGGGGGGGGGGGGGGGGGGGGGG